>JAWDJE010000002.1:63717500-64085000 GCA_035047345.1 Bradypodion ventrale
AGCCAGTCGTATCCAACTCTAGGGTTCAGTGCTCATCTCTGTTTCAAAGCCGAAGAGCCAGCACTGTCTGCTTCTGCAGATGTTTCTGTGGTCACGTGACAGGCATGACTAGACACTGGAGCACACAGAACGCTGTTACCTTCCCACCAAAGTGGTCCCTATTTATCTACTTGCAATTTTTTGTTTTCAAACTGCTATGTTGGCAGGAGCTGGGACAAAGACTGGAGCTCATTCCATCCTGCAGTACTCAGGAATCGAACTGCTGACCTGCTGACCTTCCAGTCATCAAGTTCAGCATCTTAACCACTAAGCCACCGCAGTCCCTTCTCTTAAAAGACTAGCATAGCCATTTCAACAATTCTGCAGCTGTCCTATGGATTTCCAAAAGGCCATTTAGCCACCTTAGGTGACAGTGGCTTCTGCTGAAAATTTGCAGTGGTTTCATCTGTATTTCTTGTCTAGAAAAACAGGGGATCTTCAAAGGAATAAGTTTACTCACAATGTTTGACAATTTTGTATCCAACCAATCTAATTGCTTTCTCTTCATTCTTCTTTATTTCCAGGTAGTCAGTTGCAAAATCAGAACTGAGACAAAAATTGAATATTTGGCTGTAGTTTTTTCAGATGCTCACCCCCCCCTCTCCAATTAATCTGTAGTTCTATTGACTGTGATGAGATTATTGGAGGAACCTCAGTATGTATTTAAAAAGCATTCTGATGGCACAAAAGGCTTAAAAGTGGTTTGCCATTGCTGTCTTATCACTGTGAAAGAATCCTTATCACAGTAGTTTTGCCTTTAGGTAATACCTGACTGGAGTCCAGAATTTGATAAAAAAAAGGAGAAAGGGTGTGTTAGTGTTTCTTCATGACTATGGGGCTCAGGATAAGCCGATAAGGTCTTGGCAAAAACTCTCTTTGAGCCTGTTGTGTTCTAATGGTTTTCCTTCCACATGGATTACAATGTATCGGAGCCAATGTAACCTTGCCTATAGCAACAATGTAACCTTCAGCTGTATCATATAAACCCTGTAATAGGACGCGAGCTAATGACCACCAGCTGGCAGCAGCGAGCGTCCAAGCTCTCTTGGTCCGAACTCATCAAAGGCAACAGCGCGGGAAGCTTTCCCGCCACTACCTACACCTGGACAAGAAGGGCGTGACTCGCAATGACGTCACGCAGGCAGTAGCCAATGGGCTACCATGGCACCACGTTCAAATGTATTACTGCTGTATAAAAAGAGCTATCGATCCGCCATCACCTCATGTTCCCTCTGTCCACGATGCAATAAACCTGAGTTAACCCAGCCCGAGGCTGTGTCCTGTGTCTTGGTCTTCATACACCAAATTGGCGACGAAGGTGGGATTATGGATCCCCAAGGAGCAGCCAGGGCACAGAGCGGGTTCAACATCACCAAACCGCAAGACTGGGAGCTGTTGGAGATGGACTTCCAGGCGGCGCTGGTGGAACTCAAAGTCAAGGAAGACGATGAGGAGCGGAAGAGGGCCATCCTCACCAGAATGCTCGGGGTGGAAACCAAGCGGACGCTGGTGGGCATCATCGCTCCGAAGAAGGTGAGCCAATTTAAGGCGGACGACATCATGAAGCTGCTACGGGAGCGCTTCCAACCCTCGAGGGCGATGTTTCCCGCTCGGAGCGCGTTTTGGAGGCGAGTCCAAGCGCCGGACGAGTCGGTTGAGGCATTCGTGGCCGCCATGAGGGTAGCCGCCGTCCCCTGCAAATGGGGCGACATCCTAGACATGGCCCTCAGGGATGGCGTGCTGTGTGGCCTGAAAGACAAGGAGGTGCAGCGCAGCTTGATGAACAAGGAGCCGCCACCCACGCTGGCAGAGGTCGTCGAGGCCGCCGAAGCCGCGGAGTCCACGAATGCTGGAGTAGACGAGATGCACCAGTGGCGTGAGTGGCGTCCCAGGGCCGGCAAAGCAGAAAATTCGGTGCACGGGAAGTCCGGACAATCGGTGCACGCAACTCGGCGGGCCTCAAAATCGTCCTCGGAAGGCAGCGACGGCGAGGAGGTCCAGAAGGTCCGAAAAGGGGGGCGCCGCTGCGATGGTTGCGGGGCGGCCCACGAACGCGCGAGATGCCCATTTAGAAAGGCTGAATGTTACACCTGCGGCCGTCGGGGGCACATTGCCAAGGCATGCAGAAAAAGAAAGGAGGGCCGGAGGCAGTCACCAGACCGTTCGACCAGACCGGACCGTCCCGCGAGGCCCAAAGATGGCGCCCAGACCACGAGGAAGAAGGACGGCGTGGGCCGCGTCTCGGACGGCAGCGAAGATGACGCCCCGGTGTTCAGCGTGTCCACGGGACAGTCCCATTACTTCGTTGAGGTACTAATACAAGGGGCCCCTATCAGGATGGAAATTGACTCAGGGTCCTCCTATTCCATAATCACCCAGAAAGAGTTCTTGAAAATCGACCCCCACGTGCGGCCCAAACTTAAAACATTGAGGTCCACGCTACGAGATGTACAGGGAAACAGCATTCCGGTATTGGGGGTCGGGAAATTTCGGGTTAATTTCAAGAGACATTCTGCGGAACTGCCCCTAGTTGTCCTCAAGGGGGGAAGTTGTAGCCTCCTTGGGACACAGTGGTTTCAGCCTTTAGGCCTGTTCATAGGGGGAGTACATTCGGTGGGGGGGGATCCAATACAAGCGGTGTGCGACGCGCATCCCGACGTTTTTAAAAAAGGACTGGGAAAATTCAAGGGACCCCCTGTAGCCTTCGACTTAGACCCGGAGGTCCGCCCGATAAGACTCAAACCGCGCAGGGTGCCCTTCGCACTAAAGGACAAAATAGAGGCGGAACTGGACAAATTGGTGGGCCAGGGGATT
Organism: Bradypodion ventrale; assembly: GCA_035047345.1. Classification (NCBI taxonomy): domain Eukaryota; kingdom Metazoa; phylum Chordata; class Lepidosauria; order Squamata; family Chamaeleonidae; genus Bradypodion; species Bradypodion ventrale. The sequence goes on from JAWDJE010000002.1 coordinate 63,720,354, forward strand.
CTTATTCCTGTTGATTCCGCGGAGTGGGAAACTCCAATTGTAACAGCTCTGAAGGCTAACGGGGAGGTGCGCATTTGCGCTGATTATAAGTGTACAATTAACAAGGCGATCCGCCCTAATGCATACCCGGTGCCGGTGGTCAGCCACCTTTTGGCCAGGCTAAATGGGGGAAAGTGTTTCGCTAAGCTCGATCTAGCACAAGCCTATCAGCAACTCCCCGTAACTCCCGCCACGGCCGCGGCCCAAACGATAGTCACACATAAAGGAGCGTTCCAGGTGTCGCGTTTACAGTTCGGCGTGAACTCGGCACCCGGCCTTTTTCAGTCGCTTGTGGAACGCCTCCTGAAGGGGCTGGAAGGGGTGTTGCCTTATTTTGATGACGTGTTGATAACAGGGGGGAGTGAGGCCGAACTGGCAAAAAGATTGGACAAAGTACTAACTGTGTTCGAGAAAGCGGGGCTGAGACTGAGGAAGGACAAATGTGTCTTTTTCGAAACCGAGGTCGAGTTTTTAGGGTTCCGAATCACACCCGAGGGTATTAGGCCATCCAAATCCAAAGTGGCAGCCATCAAGAAGGCCCCTCGCCCCACATCCAAAACCGAGCTACAGTCATTCCTGGGGCTCCTCAATTTTTACCATACATTCCTTCCGCGGAAAGCGTCCGTAGCCGAACCGCTTCATCGGTTGCTTAAAAAGGAGGAGACATGGATGTGGGGTGACGAGCACGAGAGGGCATTCAAAGAGCTAAAGCAACTCTTGACCTCTGACGCAATTCTAACGCATTTCGACCCCAAACGGCCGGTGGTATTAGTCTGCGATGCATCACCGGTGGGGGTGGGGGCGGTGCTTTGCCACGTGTTGGATGACGGAAGGGAGGCCCCGGTTGCGTTTTATTCAAGGTCCCTGTCCCAAGCAGAGCGAAATTACGCACAAACCGACAGGGAGGCATTAGCCATAGTAGCGGGGACCAAAAAGTTCCACGATTTTCTGTATGGCCGCCCGTTTAAAATTGTAACGGATCACAAGCCCCTGTTAGGGATCTTCACGGCAAGCAAGCCCACGCCGCAGATCCTATCCCCGAGAATGCTGCGTTGGGCTATCTTTCTCAACGCATACCAACACGAGTTGGAGTACCGGCCCGGAAAGGAGATCAGCCATGCTGATGCACTTTCGAGATCCCCTTTGCCCCTGTCGGATGACCAAAAGGCTAGAGTAGAAAGAGACCGCCAGGTGTTGCTAATCGAGGTCTTAGACGCACCCCCACTAGTACCAGCCGATATTGCTAGGGCGACAGGCAAGGACAAAACGCTGGAAAAAGTTAGCTCATGGGTACAGAAGGGGTGGCCGGCATCGTCCCCGAGCACGGAATTCGACACATTCTTTCGGAAAAAGCTAGAGCTGTCCCTAGAAAGGGGGTGCCTGTTGTGGGGCCAACGGGTGGTGGTCCCTACATCCATGCGGCCGAGGGTGCTCAAACTGCTGCACGTCAGCCACCCGGGGATCGTTCGTTCGAAAGCGCTGGCCCGCAGTTATTTTTGGTGGCCACAACTGGACGCGGACATTGAGCACATGGTCGGCACTTGTGAGGCATGTCAGGGATCCCGTCCAGAGGAGGCTCGCCTCCCGCATAGGGAATGGGACGCAGCAAGGGGGCCGTGGTCCAGAGTACACATAGATTTCGCTGGCCCATTCCGAGGAACCATGTTTCTCCTGGTGGTGGATGCGTTCTCCAAGTGGCTGGAGGTTATCCCAGTAAAGAGCACGTCCTCCGCTACGACAATTAGCCAGCTACGGAGAGTCTTTTCCACGTTCGGTTTACCCGACACGTTAGTCAGCGATAACGCGAGTTGCTTCACCTCCTCGGAGTTCGGAGCATTCATGGCGGCAAACGCAATTCGGCATGTCACATCCGCACCGTTTCACCCGGCCACGAATGGCCAAGTGGAATGGTTGGTGCGTACAACAAAGGATGCGCTTCGGCGCATGGGCCCGGGGGACCTAAATCACCAAGTATGTCAGTTCTTATTAGCGTATAGGGTGACCCCCTTAGCATCAGGTTACTCGCCGGCAGAGCTCTTGATGCGGCGAAAACTGACCACGATTCTGTCCAGGCTAGACCCGACGAGAGTCGAGGAGAAGGGAAAAAACATAGGGCTGGCAGTCTCGAAAGGATTCGCCGCCGGCGACCTTGTTCACTGTAGAAACTATGCCAGCGCAGGGCCAGCCTGGGTGCCGGGGACGGTAGTAGAACAGACGGGGCCAGTGTCGTACCGGGTCGAGACCAGCACAGGTCTCCTCTGGAGGAGGCACGCGGACCAGCTGAGGCACCGAGTGAGCGTACCAGACAGTGGGGCTCATCAACAGGATTCAGCGTTAGGGTTCTCCCCCACCCGCTTAGCCCAAGGGGGAGACATCAGCGGACAACAGTCCCAAGCAAGGGGGGAAGGAAGAAGCAGCGGCCCTGACTCATATCCTTTTGATAAACCAGTTCCATCAGAGGCCGGGGAAGGGGGAGAGGAATTCGCGACCGCTGCCCCCGAATGTAATTTTGGTTTTGGTTTTGCGAGCCGGGGGGGTTTTCAGGAGTGTTCCCCCACCCATCCAAGCGAGAAGAGGGGTTTTTCGTTAGTCCCCAGTGCCCCCGGTTCTTCCCTAAGAGAGAGCACACCTCCCAACAACGCCGCGGAGCCGCGGCAAGTCACTAACGAGTCTCCCTCTCCAATTACAGGGCAGGAAACCAGGGGACAAAGAGAAGGTAGCAAACCCGGGCAAAGGCAGCCCGCATCGAGACCCCAGCGTGTTCGAAATAAGCCATCTTGGCTGAGAGACTTTGTCTCCTAGGGGGGGAGTGTGTTTGAGTGGGGGCTCGAGACTTTGTCTCATCCTAGGGGGGAGGGGTGTTGTGTTCTAATGGTTTTCCTTCCACATGGATTACAATGTATCGGAGCCAATGTAACCTTGCCTATAGCAACAATGTAACCTTCAGCTGTATCATATAAACCCTGTAATAGGACGCGAGCTAATGACCACCAGCTGGCAGCAGCGAGCGTCCAAGCTCTCTTGGTCCGAACTCATCAAAGGCAACAGCGCGGGAAGCTTTCCCGCCACTACCTACACCTGGACAAGAAGGGCGTGACTCGCAATGACGTCACGCAGGCAGTAGCCAATGGGCTACCATGGCACCACGTTCAAATGTATTACTGCTGTATAAAAAGAGCTATCGATCCGCCATCACCTCATGTTCCCTCTGTCCACGATGCAATAAACCTGAGTTAACCCAGCCCGAGGCTGTGTCCTGTGTCTTGGTCTTCATACACCAAAGAGCCTTAGGAGTTGATTGTTTGTGGCAGAGAGAGGGTGGCCAAGTTTCTTCCAGAAGAAACTTTTATTGCCTAGTTAACCTGCTTCCAACATAGAATTTTACTAGGAATCAAACATCCCTTGTGGTGGTTAGAAAAATTAGTTTAATGTGTGCTGTAGTTCACCTCATGGCTAACTAGAAGGGTTCTGAGATCTGGTCCAAAGGGTGACTTTTCCAAATTCACCATATACAATATCTTCAATTTATAAACCTCCTATATTTTCCTATTGTCTCTAACATCCTTACAACCAAAACCAAGTATTGCTGCCCCTTGGATGTTCTATCCCTTCTTCAAGAAGCCAGATGCATGTCAGAAAGAAGATGTGTCTGTTATCTCCAGAAGAAGACTCAGCAGAAGCTAGAATTCAATAAATTCATGATGGCGAACCGTAGCACACCAGATGTTCTTGGACTTCAATTCCCAGAAGCCCCATGAATCCACACAAATGGGTTTACTGCAATTCATCTGGCCCATGCCACCCTCGTCGCTCCTGGAAGCGGAAGTAAAACGCGCCCATACGGGGCCTTCTGGGAATTGAAGTCCAAGAGCATCTGGAGTGCTAATGAAATATGAGTGAAAGAATTAAGATATTAATTCTAATATTAATTCTGCTTAAAAGCAGAAATCATTCCTCAAGCTATTCTGAAATGAAAAACAGATCAGATTGACCTGACCAATATACACCATAATGACAAGGCTAAAGTAAATAAAAGGCCTTGTGTCCACAAGCTGAACAAATACACTCAATAAACATGCCACATAAATGTAGGATTTCTATCTGTAGAAAATAGCAGTAGAGATTTACACATAGGGAATAAGAACGCTTAGTAATATTTCTGTGAAATGATATGGTGTCACATGACACATGAACAATTTCTGAATGTTCTAACCTAAATGACAGTTCTTAATTTGACCCAATATGAATGACAATGTCATAAGATTAATAACTAATAGGCTTGTGCCATAAATGATGTAATGTGTGGAAATTCCCTGTGATCATATGGTATAAAAAAGGGCTCTGAAAATGTATTTGGGGTTCAAAGTTAATTTTACACTCGATAGAGTGACTTTGGACCTGTTTGGCCAAATAATAATAAAACTCCTTATCTGTCTTAGCTTGGAAAGCGGTTTGTCTCATTTTTGGCGACTCCGCCGGGACTGACTTTACAAGCAGCAGGCGCCATTGTCACTCCAGATGGCTGTTCCTGATGGGATAAAATGATGCCTCTCCAGGGGAAACCTAAATGCTGGCATAGTAGACCTTTCATCTACTCTAGGAAATCAGTGAAGAGGCGGCGAGTAACTATCAGAGAAACAGACCAGTCAAAGGATACAGAAGGCTAAGACAGACGGAGAACTCTCCTAGGAGCTGGAGCTGGATTTTCAAAGCCTGCAGGCAAGTATAAAATTGTATGAAACTGTATGAAGTATACCTAGTGTGTGCCCACTCATTTGAGGAGTGGAAGTGGAGCCTAATTACCTCCAAGAGAACAGGATGGCGATTCCTAAGTCCTTAATGAACCATGGGTGGTAACCCAGTATTCCTGGAAAAATCAGGGCGGTGAACCCGATTTTTGTGTGTGAGATTTTATATCTGGGTACCCCAGGCCGGTGGTAGTGTTTAGCTTAGGATGGGTGGTCGTAGTAGCTTTCCGAGAACACCACTAGAGTGTTTCCTAGACAACTTTGAGGTATTTTCACCAGAGACACATGAACCCCCTTTAACTAAATTGAGTTAAGAAAGTTTTGCGAATATGAATGGCCCAGTTTCCAAGCAGGGTGACCTCTGGAAGGCTCCTTAGATTTGGGTCTTATGAATAGAGTATTTCGAAGGATAGCACAGAATAAACATTGGGGTCAGTATCCCTACATATCCGCATGACAAGCTGTAGTTGCAGAAAAACCATTGCCATCCTGGCTAAGGAAATGCCAGGCTGGATGTGTAAAAGCATATTTAATGAAGGAAAATAAATCCAAAGATAGGAAATCTATATTAGGAAGGAAAGTGGTCAGAACACCCAATATCCCAAAAGTAGAATGGCAGACAGAAGAAAGATTGAAAATTTTAAGCAGAAATTAAGAAGATGAAAGTCTGTTTCAAAGACCACCACCTTATGCCAGATTACAATCAGCAACTCAAACTGGACAAATTCCACTCATTTATCCAGACCTTGCATTAGCAAGCACAGGAAGATTTCAAACCCCTGATGGAAACATGGTTTCTCTAACCACAGAAAAACTGAAAAGGGTAACTGAAATCTTGAAAGATGTAATAGAAGAGGGAGAAATAAAATTCAAAAGGTATAACCAACCTTCTCCCTATAATAATAAAATGGGTAGAGAACCTCCTCCAAACACAGCAGCAACAGCATATTTCTCACCAGAAACCAAAGGAAGAAAGGAGGTTGTTGCCCCATTAAGAGAAATGGTAACCAGTCACGTGGGGGAAGCCAATGAAATAGTAACTCAGTCTATCTTCCAATATCTGCCATTTACCACAACAGACTTGTTAAGTTAGAAACAGCATTATGGACCTTTTAGTAGCAAGCCGAATGAAGTGATTGAACTAATTGGAACCATAGTCCAAACACATAACCCCACATGGAGTGATATGCGGCAAATAATAAATACGCTCCTTAACATGGAAGATAGGGAAAAATTAAAACTGGCAAAAGACAAGATACTCCATAGAAATTTCCCAGACGCAGATTAGACTGTAGTGCATATGGCAGCAGCCACTGAAGAAAATCCGAATTGGAATCCTAATGATCCAACACACAGGACAAGTTTTCAACAGTACAGATATTTGATTTTGGAAAGCTTAAAGGAAGCAGCAAAAGGTCCTGTCAATTTTAGCAAACCTGCTAATATAATTCAAGAGAAAGAAGAAGCCCTTGAAAGTTTCTTAGCCAGATTAATAGAAGCATATAAAATAAATACAGGAATAAATATGGAAGATCCTGAAAACCGCCAGATGTTAAATGAGAGATTCATTACTCAGAGTGCGCCAGATGTAAAAAAGAAATTACAAAAGCTGGGAGGAGCATTGGGAAAGAACACAAGTGAGCTGGTGCAAATTGCGAGGAAGGTCTACTTTAATAGGGAAGAGGAGGAAGAGGAGAAGCAGAATATAAGAGAAAAGAAAAAAGCTGAGATGATGGCCCTTGCTTTGGGAAGAGATAAAGGAACACTTGATTACAATCAGTGTGCTTACTGTAAGCAAGAGGGCCACTGGCAGAGGAATTGTCCCGAGAGAGGAATGGGAAAAATACACCCGTTTGGCAGAGGAAGTTATGGAGAGAGACAAGAATAACATGATGAATTGGCTGAGATGGAATGGGATGATTGAAGAAACCAGAGGAATTTGGGAAATTTATTTATTGTTTTATTTATTTATTGTTAAATTTTTATACCGCCCACTCAGCCAAAGCCGACTCCGGGTGGTTCACAACAGTGGGTAAAAACATATAAAAACAAATAAAACAGATAAAAACCAGCAATAAGAACCCACCCCTAAAAAGAGAGGGGTGCAGGAACTGAAGAAACCGTGGGGCAGGCATCCTCCCCTATATTAACCACCCAACAGAAGCCACCCCTCCACCTGCACCCCAAACTTGGCCCACCAGCCAGGTTTTTAGTTCTTTTCTAAAGGGCAACAACTCCGTCTGGAGACGCAGTTCCACAGGCAGGAGGTTCCAAAGGGCCGGTGCGGACACAGAGAAGGCTCTCCTCCTTGTGCCAGAGAGGCGAGCCCCCCTGGCCGATGGCACAATTAGAGAGCCCCTCCGGTCCGCTCTGGTTGGACGGACAGACGTCCTTAGGGCGATGCAGTCTCTAAGGTAACCTGGCCCACTACCATATAGGGCTTTAAAGGTCAAAACCAGCACCTTGAATTGCACCCGGAGACAAATTGGTAACCAGTGCAGCTCCCGCAGCAGTGGTGAGGCATGGGCATCCCAGGAAAAAAAAACAAAAAGAAAAAAAAACAGCTGAGCACTTGATAGCTAACCCCAAGAACAGGAACAAATAAAAGGGGGGTGCTAGAAGACCAGGGATTCTGTCAAATTTGAATCCCTAGCTATGCTTTATTAGCAAAGCCTCTTTAAGTCTCCACAAGAGGAGCTGAAACCGATCATTTTGAGTGGAGTGATTAGCAACAAAAAGCTTTTGAAAAGTTAAAAGAAGCACTTATGTCAGCCCCAAGCTTTAAGACTACTAGATTTGTCCCAACCTTTCAGGCTATATGTGGATGTACGTAGAAATATAACTGTAGAAGTCATAACACAATTCACATGGATCATGGCATAGGCCAGTTGCCTAACTCCAAAGGAACTAGATGGCCCTGCACAAGAAGAAAAGTTTACTTTTTCTGCAGTCGTACAAGTACATAACTAGTCATGACCTCCAGATGATTTGGAAAATAAGGGACATTTATGGATTAGTAATCAAAGACTGATCAAAGCTGCCCAGAATGCCTAAATCCCTTGCAATTATCCATTCTTCTGGAATCAGAAAACAGAAGACACAGTGGCAAAAGGGAACAGAAGGGCAGAAGCAAAGCGAAGAGACATTATCTCCTTATACTATCTGCGTCATGACCCACACGTGTTTCCCGTTTAGTTTTTTCCTTTATTAGGCTTTCATTATTTCCTCATGGTAATGCTCTGACCCGATAAGAATTTTCTACAGGAGGTTTTTCTAGGGCGCGCTTATATTTTGTACAGGTAATTCATGTTTTACCATTCACACATATTGTCAGGTTGCTTACTTATTTCAGGATGTTGCATGTATCTACTTTGTGATTATTTTGCAGATTCTTGACAAAGTACCGAAATATCCGTTTATCCGGAAGGATATCGAATTGTTCTTTCTGCACCTTACCATTCCTCCCAGGATTGTTTTCCCGGTTACCTGGGCACCGACTTTTTGACTATGTTTTACTGAATGGTATTGGTTTTTGCTGCAGGATTATTTTGCATGATGGACTATACTTATATTTGATGAACTTGTGATTCCTACACACATGTAAACTTGCTTATTGTTGTTACTTACTCCCTTTGTTCATACTGTTTGTTTTTTATGTGTTCGAACCACAGTCCTCATTATTGTCTGCATATATACTATTGTCCTTGATTCTCACTGTACTTTATTATGTACCTTATTATGTACTTTTGATGATATTGCTCGATATATGACTGTCCTGTCCGACATGATTTTCTGATTGTCTTTTAGATGTACGTTTATATATACTTTGGCCATTCAGCCTTTATTACCCCTCTTACCCACAGTTTGTGGTGCCGCAGTAATTTGATACGTCCTGTTCTATTAAATTTATTGTTCTTTATATTTTGGGTGTTGGCTTCTGCCTTTTGCTCTCCCCTTGTTATACACCCTTGCCGTCTTCCTTTCGTGCAATCAAGATATATACTTTTAGGAATGTTTGATGATAGGAATGTTTATTTCTTGCAATAAGAGTGTGAAAAGTTATTAAAAAATAATAATTTTCAAGAAATCAGGAGGGAATGAAATAGGAGTGAAAGAATTAAGATATTAATTCTAATATTAATTCTGCTTAAAAGCAGAAATCATTCTTCAAGCTATTCTGAAATGAAAAACAGATCAGATTGACCTGATCAATATACACCATAATGACGAGGCTAAAGTAAATAAAAGGCCTTGTGTCCACAAGCCAAACAAATACGCTCAATAAACATGCCACATAAATGTAGGATTTCTATCTGTAGAAAATAGCAGTAGAGATTTACACATAGGGAATAAGAACGCTGAGTAATATTTCTGTGAAGTGATATGGTGTGACATGACACATGAACAATTTCTGAATGTTCTAACCTAAATGACAGTTCTTAATTTGACCCGATATGAATGACAATGTCATAAGATTAATTACTAATAGGCTTGTGCCATAAATGATGTAATGTGTGGAAATTCCCTGTGATCATATGGTATAAAAAAGGGCTCTGAAAATGTATTTGGGGTTCAAAGTTAATTTTACACTCGATAGAGTGACTTTGGACCTGTTTGGCCAAATAATAATAAAACTCCTTACCTGTCTTAGCTTGGAAAGCGGTTTGTCTCATTTCCACAACATTTTTGGCGACTCTGCCGGGACTGACTTGACAAGCAGCAGGCGCCATTGTCGCTCCAGATGGCTGTTCCTGATGGGATAAAATGGCGCCTCTCCAGGAAAACCTAAATGCCGGCATAGTAGACCTTTGATCTACTCTAGGAAATCAGTGAAGAGGCGGCGAGTAACTAAGGCTCACCATCATGGCTATAGATGTTGCAACAAGGGCTCTGTTAGCAAGCTGAGGCCTTATAATTATTATTCCCTGCTGATTGTTTGGCCTTGACTTTCTGTCTTAAGGAAAAGAAACATTCCTTTGTGTTTTTGTGCTGCTATGACCTTTGTGGTGCAACACATTTGTATCAGAGGATCTTTGGGGAAATGTTAATGCTCAAGATGTCATTAATGTAGCTTTACCAAGCTGTAGCCTAGGCTTGATATTTTATATGAGCTAATTAATTCATGTCAAGTCATAGCAAATTTTAGTTTAAACACAGCTTTTACTTTTATTTTGGTCATCAAATTTAATATCAGAATGACAGATTCAGTCAAGAAAGATGAAGATAACAGCTCTGGCATGTTGCCCCCCTCTTAATTATGTTGTCCATGTCATTGCTTGTTTTGCTACTTCATTAACATTTTTATTAATAAGTGCCTTTACAGTTCTGTTCTTCCAAGCAGGCTTTAGGTGAAGTTCTATTTACACATCTGGAGTTGACAAGCAAGATAGGGGAGAGGGGGGGGGGGGAGAGAGGGGGGGGGAGAGAGGGAGAGGTCATTTTTGATGAGCAGAGAACAATTTGGTGGTAGAGGACAGGTCCAGTCATGTTTAATATTGTTTCAAGCTGGTTTTAGGTAGAATCATGACTACATGATTATGATCAACATATATTCATAAGTGTGATTCATCATGGATTTATGCTGAGGCAATTTTGAAGGAATCAAATTTTTTTTGAAGTGTGTTTAATTAAACTTTTGCCAGATAGGTTTCTACTCTTTTCACTATCCTTTCTTGTTTGTGGTGCCACAGGCCTGAGGGAGTTATGCCATCCCACCAACTTTTACACAAGGAGCACATTCACACATCATAATAAGCCATGAATTTTATTAAACCACTGGCTGTATTTGCTAGGGGATCCCCAGAGTTGTGGTCTACAAATTACTTTCACAAACTTTTGTTAATCATGGTTTCTTCCTGAAGCTGTGAATTGTATGGCAGGCAGTCACAGGAACAGTGGCTTTTCTTCTCTGTGTTTGATTTGTATCATTCCTGCCCATTTTGTCAGCTTCTTTTTCAAGATAAGCAGCTGAGGAAACATCTCAAAGATAAGACATGACAAACTAGTATTCAGATGCCACGACAAACTAGGATTTACATAAACCAGAGTTTGTAAGTCAATCATTATGTGATATGTGAACACATTGTCTTTCAGATTCTGATTAAAACTGCTCCAGTGGGCTGTGCCTTAAGGGGAGATTGCTGCCTTTAGTAAATTGTCTCTTGTTCAATGTAGAAGAGCCCTTTAATAAAAATGGGCCCTCACTCTCTTGCTGCCAGGTCTTTCCAATGCTTCTAGCATTAACTCCCATCAAGACCAGGTAGACCAGGGATGGATAACATTTCTCAATGTTGCTGGACAGCTGGTCCCATCATCCCTCACCAGTGATTAGGCTAGTGAGGGCTAGTAGAATCTCCTGTCCAAAAACACAAATCTCTCATGCTGTAGATTTCTACCACTGAACAAATATGTTTCATTCATTTATTTTAAATTACTGTACATGTTTTTAAAGACTGCTTTTAATTACAATGCATTTTTCTTTCTGCCTGGTTTTTAAAAATCTTTTAAGTTATCCTAAGTCCTAGTTTTGGGAGGTATATTGAATATGAATTCAGCAACCATAAACAAAAGAAGAAACATCTGGAAGGCTACTAGGTTTCAATACTAGATGCAGACATGTGAAGTAATCAATGAGCTCTAGTGTAATTTGGACAGGCCATCAATAACATCATGTGTCTATTTCCAGATTGGCAATTAGTAGTCCTCCAGATGTTTATCCATTTGTTTCTTGGATGGGTGGATGCATGTGCTGGAGCATAGCATCAAGAGCTAGTGTGATGTAATGTCTGACTGAGTGTTGGACTAAAACTCAAGAGATCTGGGTTCAATTCTCTTCTTAACCATGGAAACTCACGGGTGGGTGGAAATGGTAAACTATTCCTCACATAATCAAAAATCTTATTAATATTGCCAAAAATTTCTCAATGACACATGACAACAACAACAAAAATGTAACATTGGTCTGAACAGTTAGAACAGAATTTTAATCTGGTGAAATATAGTACGTAGCAGTTCTGGTACTATTCAGAAGATTAAAAGTACAATTTCATCCTAATTCTCTTTGTAGCTCTGCACTGATTTTCATCTGTAGAAGTGAGTATAAATGATTAGTTGGGAACACACATAGTCAGAACGGAAGCAGCATTTTCAAGGATGATGATGTGCTTAGTCATTCTTGCCCCAATTAGGCTTGACAACACGTGTACATTTATGTCAGCAAGAGAGCTCTGAAGTTGGTATTCACATACTGGGGTAATTCTTGAAGACAGAGAACAAGATCGGGTATTTTGGCTTTTTTGACACTGATTTAGATACTTTGTTAGTGAAGCCTGTGAAGAAAATGTATAGACAGATATAATCCTTAAGATATATTGAAGGGGGGGGGGGGGGAATCCTAAGGCCATCTTTTCTTGTTTCTGAAATGTGTCTATGTCAGCATACCCTCATGGAAATCTTGTGGTCAGCCTTAATTTCTTTGTAGCTCAACTATGCTTTGGTTGTTTTTAGCCTAGAGCCAAATTCCTTTTTGGAAGAGTTTCTGTATTGGGTGGCACTAAGGGCACAGGGCAATTTAAAAGCAAAGTGGGTTGGACTGTTTATGTTCCTGAAGAAACAAACATAGATTTGCCGTCTGATTCTGTGCATGTCAACTAGCATAAATAAGCTTTCAGGCACGAGATGGCTTGTCTAATTCTAGGCATGTATACTCAGCACAACAGCTTCCTTGACTACTAGAGATCTTTCATATCCCTAGCTCCCTCCCATCTCCACCCTCAATGTAGTTAAGTAGAATAAATACTTAGGGAGAGATTGTGAGCCATTGACTTCAACAATGTAAATATTTTTGTTTACAAAAGTGATAATGAATTTAGCAAATGTCTTTTGCTAACATGTCTTGAACTAATACTGTAGAATTCAAGTCATAATCGTTCTTTACCAAGATGTTTTGTGCTAGGCATTGGTTAACAACACTTCTGCTTTCCCCCCCCAACGGGGCACCCATTTAATCATTTACTTCTCGATGACTAACTGCTGCCGTTCAGCCTGTGGCATCCTGTCTGCGTTAAAAGTGGAGACTCTGCCCTAGTTAAAAGTGGAGACTCTGCCCTCCAGTAGGGAAGTGACGTCCATGTCCTCTGTCAGTGCTAGTTTTCTTGCTTTCCCTGAGCTTTGCGCCATTTCCCCCATGTGGGATTAGCAGATCCAGATGAGCAAGAGAGGTTAAGCCATTGCAGTTTTTAAATAGGTTAAAAGGAGGACGTGCTTGCCTGACATTCTGACAAGTCAAATGAAATGACAGCTCTGAACATTGGGAAACAGTGGAACAGCAATCTTGATTTTCCTGTTTAATCATCCCTGTATACAAATAGTATTATCTAGGTTCAGCCTCTGGTAAATGTCAGCAGCAGTGACAGCAAATTAACTTTTCTACGAACTCCCAGCTTGAATGCTTAATTTGCTGTTAAAGGGGAGGTGGATTATACCTATTCGGAATCAATCAATTTAAGCAATTTCACTATAATAATTTTGTGTCAGAAGTATTCTGGGTTGAAAGGACTGCAATGGCTCAAGTGGCTAAGATGCTGACTGGAAGGCGGGAGGTCAGCAGTTCGATTCCTGAGTACTGCAGGACGGAATGAACTCCCGTCTTTGTCCCAGCTCCTGCCAACCTAGCAGTTTGAAAGCAAGAAATTGCAAGTAGATAAATAGGGACCACTTCGGTGGGAAGGTAAACAGCATTCCGTGCGCTCCGGTGTCTAGTCATGCCTGCCACATGACCACGGAAACATCTGCAGAAGCAGGCAGCGCTGGCTCTTCAGCTTTGAAACAGAGATGAGCACTGAACCCTAGAGTTGGATACGACTGGCTTTCGAGCAAGGGAAACCTTTACCTTTTACTAAGGATTTTTGCGGGGGAAACTCCTCTCAGGGAATGCCCAAATGAGGCTCCTTTCATGTCCCCAAGAGGGACAGAGATGAGCGTTCAATCTGTCATGCAGTACTTGGGTTTTGAAATGCCAACTTGCCAGCCTTCCAGCTAACAAGGTGAGCTTCTTAGCCACTGAGCGACCACAGCCCCAACAACTTCACTGAGAGAAACAGTGTGATGTAAGGAGTTGGAATGTTGAGCTGGACCTTAGATCAAGGTTCTAGTCCCTGCTGAATCACAAAGCTCTCTGAGTGACTGTCAGTCTGACCTACCTTACAGGGGTGTAGTGGAGAGGACAGCTATGTACGCTGCCTGGAGCTTACTGGAGGAAAGCTAAATTTATTTAATAATCACAAATGAATGTAACCAATATTATAGGTTTGAAACTGCCCCCAGATTATTTTCATTCCTTTGAGGCAAAGCTGAGGAACCTGTTCTTTTTATTCATTGCAGCATTAAAAAGATCAGTTCACTATTATCACTGTTTGAAGTGAGAGAAGAGCTCACAACTTTGCCTATTTTTATTGCTTTTTCCATTTGCTTCAAAGATTGATACAGAGAATTACATAAAACTTGTAAAATGCTCAAAATTGCTTATAGATGTCTTGAAAAGATAAACAGAAAAAATAAATTGAAAATATTATTTACTCCAACATGTTTTTTCTTTTGTATCATTCCAAGTCATTCCAGATACTGTGCATTACTTTGACAGGTGACTTCATTATACCCTTAGGAGCTGCGGTGGCTCAGTGGTTAAGAAGCTTGTCTTGTTAGCTGGAAGGATGGCAAGTTGGCAGTTCGAGACCTGGGTACTGCATGATGGATTGAGCCCTCATCTCTCTCACAGCTCTTGGGGACATGAAAGGAGCCTCATTTGGGCATTCTCTGAGCGGAGTTTCTTCCTCAAAAATCCTTTCAATCCAGAATAATTTCTGACACGAAATTATTATTATTATTATTATTATTATTATTATTATTATTATTATTATTATTATTATTATTATTATTATTATTATTATTATTATTATTATTATTATTATTATTATTATTATTATGCCATTAATTTAAACAACAACACAGTTTATCCTAGGTGACTGCATTACTTTTAGCTTGTTATTTTCAAAATCTGACCTAGACTCTTCAGGTAATTAACTGAATCACAGCTACTGTTGCAACGGCAAGTTGAGTATTGCTCAACCGAAAGGAATGAATTCCAGGTTTATTATTAAGCATAGATAGATTTGTGCACATGACTGAAAACCTTCCTTTTTTGTTCTACCAGCTCATAAAAATAATGCTAGTTTATTTGGCTGCTCTGAGTTTGGAAACAGATGCTTTTTTATTTACGATTGTATTTTCTTATTTTCCTATAACTTTGGTAAAGGTAAAGGTTTCTCTTGCTCGAAGGATATTCGTGTCCGACTCTAGGGTTCAGTGCTCATCTCTGTTTCAAAGCCGAAGAGCCAGAGCTGTCTGCATCTGCAGACGTTTCCGTGGTCATGTTAACTTCCCTCCGAAGTGGTCCCTATTTATCTACTTGCAATTTCTTGCTTTCGAACTACTAGGTTGGCAGGAGCTGGGACAAAGACGGGAGCTCATTCTGTCCTGCAGTACTTGGGAATTGAACTGCTGACCTTCCGCCTCCCAGTCAGCGTCTTAGCCACTTGAGCCACTGCAGTCCTTTGGTAGGCAGTGTTAAAAACTGTGGGTTGGATTGAGAAACTAGATTATACAGGTATGAATTGAATGGCTCAGTTTAACAGAAAGTGCCTCTACTTAGTTTTCATCAAGTCCTACCTTCTCTTACCATGATTTGCCCTATTCAGTATGATTTCCTGAATCTGTGTAGTGCAGGGATTCTAAACCTGTGGCCCACGGGCCGGATGCAGCCCACAGCACCATTTCATGTGGCCCCCACCGCTTCCACCACACCAGGAAGTGCTGTGAGGTAGAGGAAGGGCAAAATGGCCATCTAGCCCCAAAAGCTGTCTGAGGGAACATGACCTGACCCCTGGATTTAAAAGGTTGAGAACTCCTGGTGTAGGTTATGTGTGTATTGTATGGGGTATGTGTGCTCTTTTGCTGCTACTCTTGTCTACTATTATTTTACAAGAATAAAGCTTTAATTTAAAGAGGAAATTACTGTGGGCACAATCTTAAGTCTACTTTATGAACAAATGTGATATAGGGCATAAGCCCCTCACCTCACACAAGTGCCCTTAGGCTGGCCTAATCCTTTCAACTGCCTGCTAACTGCTGATTGGTTGTTAATTCAGCAGTTGTCAATTCAGTTTCCATGGCGATTGTGCTTTTTATCCCACCCACCCCCTTGTGGGATTTCCTCCTTAGGCCAGCTGAAGTCTCTCCCCTCCTGAGCTATGAGGGGTTTGAACACTACACAACCAGTGGTGGGCATCAGCATGTTCGCACCTGTTTGCCAGAACCGGTAGCAGAAATTCCGGCTGGCCTCGCCCATCCATGTTTTGAAATAAAGTAGTCCTAATTCAGGTGCAACACATGGCTTTCCCACTGGCCACACTCACCATACCACGCCCACAGTGTGGTAGTAATTTTTTTTGGAGCCCACGACTATACACAACAGGGCATAAACCAGCCCAAGTGTGCTCAGCCAGCCAAACATCAGCCTGGCTAATTAGAACCATGCCATGTTTTCCACTCCAACAAGTTCAAGATATTTTTAAAAAGTGAAAAACTACAAGCTTTGTTTCTATGTTTAGTCATCTCCATATACAAATGCTAAGATCTTATCTATTCTCTGTTGAATGCCCAATAAACTACTTATTGATTAATCAATGAGGTTTCATTTTAATCACTGGTGAAGGAACATAATTGTTGGAGCTGAGAATTAAATGCCAAGTTTTCATTTATTAATTATTCCAGTTGTTTTGCTTCTAGCTGTTCTAGCTGTTTAATTAACTAGAACTGTAAAAATAAATAATAAAAAAAGAAAACAAAGTTCCCAGACCATTAAAATGTTTTTTTCAGGGTACTTTTAATTTGAAAGTGAAAAGAAAGTTAAACTTGGTAAGTGCTTAAATTTGGTAGGATTTATTAAAAACATTTGATTGAAGCATATATCATTCCATACTTTTCCATGGCAGTATCAGAATGTATTTAAACATAACAGACTTGAATCCTCAATTAATTAATTGAAAGACAGATGAGTAAACTTAAAATTCTGGCAGTAAATAAGATAATTACATGATGATTGTCTTATATGATTTTTTTGTGAAGTCCATGGGTGTACATGTGGAACAGCTCACTAGGGAAACCCCACAGTTTTAAGTATTATCATCTGCTTATGTAATAGAGCTGCTGCAGATGCCAAATGAATGAAGAAAACAGGAAAAATGGGGAAGAGAAGAGGCCAATGTGCTGACTGGATACCAGTTAGTCCTGCTAACTAGTATCTTGCAGATATTTCCTGAATCAAAAATATGTTTCATGCTCTCATGCTGGCTAGAGCAAATCAACATTCCTTATTTGTTTGTTTGTTTGTTTGTTTCTATCTATCTATCTATCTATCTATAGATAATACCCAATAAATATATAAAATACAGGTGGGTAAGTGGTTAAGACACTGAGCTTTAAGACTGGAAGGTCGGGTTCAATACCCGAGTATTGCACGATGGAGTGAGCTCCCATCTCTGTCCCAGCTCCTGCCAACCTAGCAATTTGAAAGCAAGACATTGCAAGTAGATAAATATGTACCACTTTGGTGGGAAGGTAAACAACGTTCTGTGCACTCCGTTGTCTAGTCATGTCTGCCACATGTCCAAGGAAACGTCTGCAGATGCAGACAGTGCTGGCTTTTTGACTATAAGCAGAGATGAGCACTGAACCCTAGAGTCAGATACGGCTGGCTTTTAAGCAAGGGCGACCCAAGCTCCTCTTTCTGGTGGCACTCAGGAACTTTGCAGCAATGCAAGCCTATCAGCTCCTCCATACAAAATGTGATCTCAGTTGGCCCTTTCTCAAAAACCAAAGTAATGATTCAGCCTCCTCATCCCTGGCTCTGCAGTTACATACTCTTACCTACTGAGCAGTACCAGCACTTATTTATTATTTCCCTATTTTAATTTAACCTAACCACCAACCACACAAAAATGGCCATTTGTCCTGTAAGAAAAAACAGACTTGGCTATAATTGTAATTGTCAATATCAGGAACTTCTGTTTTTAATCTGGTTTCAGCATCTATAATTCCTCACCCAACTGTGTGTGTTGAACAGAAACTTTTGATAGGGTGGTGATCCACCAAAGTACCAGATTAAAGGATAGTTTTTCTTTAGAAAAAAAGTTGCTGTGCTCTCCCCACAAAGCTATGGACAGATCTGCATGCCTCACAGCCAGGCTTTTGTTTCTAAAGAGGAGAAGTATACCTTGACACCTTTGTTGTCCTCCCCCTGCATTGAATTTATAAAACTCCACCTTGCAAGCAGCCTGGCTTAGAATTACATACTGTAGAACTAGAATGACCCCAAAGGTCATTTTAGCCTGACCTCCTGCCAGTCAGGTAATTCAGAACTAAAATATTCCTGAAAGATAGCCCAATGAAGAATTGTTCACCATGCAAAGAAAAGTGGCCAGATTTTTCCAGACTTAATGCTTTCTTATTTATTTATTTATTTATTAGTCATACTCCATTTTACACCCTCTATGCCTGAAGAAGAATTATGTGGAACTTGAAAGATTTCATGGGTTGTAAAGTTTTATGACCTAGTACTGTATAAGTATTACTCAGGGGCTGCGGTGGCTTAGTGGTTGGGATTTATTTATTTATTAATTATTTAGATTTGTATGGCTGTCCAATCACCAAAGCGACTCTGGGTGGCTTACAATTCCATTGCACACAACCCTGCATAAAAAGACCCAACATATCATTAAAAACCTTATATAAAACACATTGTTAAAATCTTCGTAACAAATAAACTAAACAGATAGACTAAAAACCTGGATGGCGATTAGCATGTTCATATCAGCCAATGGTGGGTGGCTGTTCCTCCCTCTGCTCCCCTCACCTGCTGGGCCAGCCATGTTGTTGTGTCCAAAGGTTAATTCCTTTTTCGAAAGTCAAACCACGCCAAAATAAAGAGCAGAAAAGCGTGCCCTTCTAAAAGGCGCAAAATTCAAATACATGTCAGCACACCAAAGTATTGAAGTTGAACTTTGTTTGCTCCCTCCAGAAGCCGCCTAAATGTATCTTGTTTTATAACGGTCAAATCACTGTATATATAGAGGCCACCCCTGTACATAGTCCCCAGTCTGAATACTGAGCTGAATAAAGAATCACTGAGTTTAACCCGACATTGCTGGTTAGAATACTTCTTGCTTCGGACTCAACACATGTCTTCAGCCCTTTCCTAAAAACTGACAGTTCTGGCTAAAGACGAAGATCCGCCAGCAGGAGATTCCAAAGAGCCAGAGCAGATACAGAAAAGGCCCTCTTTCTCATACTGGGGAGATGAGCCTCTCCAATGGATGGTGCCTTTAGAGAGCCCCTCTGGTCCGCTCTCGTGGGACGGGCAGATAACCTCGGGGTGATGCGGTTTCTTAGGTCTACTACCATGTAGGGCTTTAAAGGTGATAACCAGCACCTTGAATTGCACCCAGACACAAACCGGTAACCAGTGCAGCTCCAGCAACAAGGGTGAGACATGGGCATACCATCCACACCCCATCACCATGTGGGTGGCTGCATTCTGGATCAGCCGCAGCCTCTGAATGGTCATCAAGGGCAGCTTCATGTAGAGCACGTTACAATAGTCCAACCGGGAGGTGACCAGTGCATGAGTAACCATGAGCAAGGAATCCCGGTCCAGGAACGGATGCAACTGGCGAATCACACGAACCTGCGTGAAAGCCCTCCTGGCCACGGTTGCCACCTGTTCCTGGAGCAGGAGTCGTGAGCCCAGGAGGACCCCCAGATTGCATACCGGGTCTGTTTGGGGCAAAAGAGCCCCATCTAATACCAAAGGTGGTAATTCCTTGGACAAACTAGGGCCCCCTATCCACAGCCACTCAGTCTTGCTGGGATTCAGATGTAGGATGCTGAACTTGACAGCTGGGAAGTCAGCAGGTCAGCAGTTCGAGACCTGAGTGCTGCACAACAGAGTGAGCTCCTGTGTCTGTCCCAGCTACTGCCAACTTAGCAGTTCGAAAGCAAGAAATTGCAGGTGGATAAATAGGTACCACTTCGGTGGGAAGGTAACAGCATTCCATGTGCTCTGGCATCTAGTTATGCCTGCCATACAACCATGAAAACATCTGCAGGCACAGGCAGCATTGGGTATTTGGCTGTAAATAAAGATGAGCACTGGCTCCTAGAGTTGGAAATGACTGGCTTTCAAGCAAGGGCAACCTTTACCTTTACCATAAGTATTACTCAGGCCAGAATTTTGGATTTTATAGTTACCTATATTTATTCTTGTGCAGAACAAGTATGAAGTATAGAGAAGAAGGAGTGCTTTTATAGTGGGAAAATGAGTGCAAGGTAAAAGGCTTAAACCCAACCTTCTGGTGCTATGGAATGGTCTTACTTTCCAATCCCTGCTTCCAGCTGCTGTTAACTTAGAAACAGCATGTAGATCTCTGACATCTGGTCTAGCTGCACACCCTCTGTCTGCTATCTGCTATGCTACAGTAGCTTGGATTTCATCCCATTTCTCCCTGTATCATGTAGCTGTTTTAGAGGCCCACTCTTGTAAAACACAGATATAGAAATTCAGTAGATGACAATCATATCTTCAGCTATAAACTCTGTTTTGAACACAATGCTGCAAATGAACTGTTGTGTTCAATGGTGTAACCTCCTACATGGGATAACAATGTATCTTAACCAATGTAACCTTGCCTACGGGTAACAATGTAACCTTCAGTTGTATCACTATAGACCCTGTAATAGGACGCGAGCTAATGACCACCAGCTGGCAGCAGCGAGCGTCCAAGCTCTCTTGGTCCAAACTCATCAAAGAGCCACAGCGCGGGAAGTTTCCCGCCACCACCTACACCTGGACAAGAAGGGCGTGACCAGCAATGACGTCACGCAGACAGTAGCCAATGGGCTATCGTGGAACCACGTTCAAATGTATTACTACTGTATATAAAGAGCTATTGATCCGCCATTACCTCATGTTCCCTCTGTCCACCATGCAATAAACCTGAGTTAACCCAGCCCGAGGCTGTGTCCTGTGTCTTAGTTCTCATACACTAAATTGGCGACGAAGGTGGGATAATGGATCCCCAAGGAGCCAGGGCACAGAGCGGGTTCAACATCACCAAACCGCAAGACTGGGAGCTTTTTGAAATGGACTTCCAGGCGGCACTGGTGGAACTCAAAGTCAAAGGAGACGACGAGGAAAGGAAGAGGGCCATCCTCACCCGAATGCTTGGGATGGAAACCAAGCGAACGCTGGTGGGCATCATTGCACCGAAGAAGGTGAGCGATTTCAAAGCCGATGACATCATGAAACTGCTGCGTGAGCGTTTCCGACCCTCGAGGGCAATGTTTCCCGCTCGGAGCGCGTTTTGGAGGCGAGTCCAAGCGCCGGACGAGTCGGTTGAGGCTTTCGTAACAGCCTTGAGAATAGCCGCCGCCCCCTGCAGATGGGACAATCTAGAGATGGCCCTCAGGGACGGAGTTCTGTGCGGCTTGAAGGACAAGGAGGTGCAGCGCAGCCTGATGAACAAGGAGCCACCACCCACGCTGACAGAGGTTGTAGAGGCCGTGGAAGCCGCGGAATCCACGAATGCTGGAGTAGACGAGATGCACCAGTGGCGTGAGTGGCGCCCGAGGGCCGGCAAAGCGGAGAATTCGGTGCACGGAAAGTCCGGACAGTCGGTGCACGCAACCCGACGGGCCTCGAAGTTGTCTACGGAAGGCAGCGACGGCGAGGAGGTCCAGAAAGTTAGAAAAGGAGGGCGCCGCTGCGATGGTTGTGGAGCGGCCCATGAGCGCGCGAGGTGCCCATTCAGGAAAACCGAGTGCTACACCTGCGGCCGTCGGGGGCACATCGCCAGGGCGTGCAGGAAGCGGAAAGAGGGCCGGAGGCAGTCACAAGACCGTTCGACCAGACCGGACCGTCCAGCGAGGTCCAAAGATGGCGCCCGGACCACGAGGAAGCAGGACGGCGTGGGCCGCATCTCGGACGACAGCGAGGACGACGCTCCCGTGTTCAGCGTGTCTGCGGGACAGCCCCATTATTTCGTTGAGGTACTAGTACAAGGGGCCCCTATTAGGATGGAAATTGACTCGGGGTCCTCCTATTCTATAATTCCCCAGAGAGAGTTCTTGAAAATCGACCCCCACGTGCGGCCCAAGCTTAAAACGTTGAGGTCCACGCTACGAGACGTACAGGGGAACAACATTCCAGTGTTGGGGGTCGGGAAATTTCGGGTCCGTTTTAAGAGACATTCTGCGGAACTCCCCCTAGTTGTCCTTAAGGGGGGAAGTTGTAGCCTCCTAGGGACGCAGTGGTTTCAGCCTTTAGGTTTGTTCATAGGGGGGGTGCATACCATGGGGGTAGATCCAATACAAGCGGTATTGGACGCGCACCCCGTCGTTTTTAAAAAAGGACTGGGAAAGTTCAAGGGACCCCCCGTAGCCTTCGACCTAGACCCGGAGGTCCGCCCGATAAGACTCAAACCGCGCAGGGTGCCGTTCGCACTAAAGGACAAAATAGAGGCGGAACTGGACAAACTGGTGGGCCAGGGGATTCTTGTGCCTGTTGATTCCGCGGAGTGGGAAACTCCAATTGTAACAGCGCTAAAGGCTAACGGGGAGGTGCGCATTTGTGCTGATTATAAGTGTACAATTAACAAGGCGATCCGCCCCAATGCATACCCGGTGCCGGTGGTCAGCCACCTTCTGGCCAGGCTGAATGGGGGAAAGTGTTTCGCTAAACTCGATTTAGCACAAGCCTATCAGCAACTCCCTGTAACTCCCGCCACGGCAGCGGCACAAACAATAGTCACACATAAAGGGGCGTTCCAGGTGTCGCGTTTACAGTTCGGCGTGAACTCGGCACCCGGCCTTTTTCAGTCGCTTGTGGAACGCCTCCTGAAGGGGCTGGAGGGGGTGTTGCCTTATTTTGATGACGTGTTGATTACAGGGGGGAGTGAGGCCGAACTGGCAAAGAGATTGGATAAAGTACTGACTGTGTTCGAGAAAGCGGGGCTGCGACTGAGGAAAGACAAATGCGTTTTTTTCGAAACAGAGGTTGAGTTTTTGGGGTTCAGAGTCACACCCGAGGGAATTAAGCCGTCCAAATCCAAAGTAGCCGCCATCAAGAAGGCTCCTCGCCCCACATCCAAAACCGAGCTACAGTCATTCCTGGGGCTCCTCAATTTTTACCACACCTTCCTTCCACGGAAGGCGTCGGTGGCCGAACCGCTCCATCGGTTGCTAAAAAAAGAGGAAACATGGGTGTGGGGTGACGAGCAAGAGAGGGCGTTCAAAGAGTTGAAGCAACTCCTAACATCCGAGGCAATCCTAACGCATTTCGATCCCAAACGGCCAGTGGTTTTAGTCTGTGACGCATCCCCGGTGGGGGTGGGGGCGGTGCTTTGCCACGTGTTGGACGACGGAAAAGAGGCCCCGATAGCGTTTTATTCAAGGTCCCTGTCCCAAGCAGAGCGGAATTACGCACAGACCGACAGGGAGGCATTAGCGATAGTAGCGGGAACCAAAAAATTTCACGATTTTCTGTATGGTCGCCCGTTCAAAATCGTGACCGATCACAAGCCCCTGTTAGGAATTTTCACTGCAAATAAGCCCACGCCACAGATCCTGTCCCCGAGGATGCTGCGGTGGGCTATCTTTCTCAACGCATACCAACATGAGTTGGAATACCGGCCCGGGAAGGAGATCAGCCATGCAGACGCACTCTCAAGGTCTCCTTTGCCCTTGTCGGGCGACCAAAAGGCACGGGTAGAGAGAGACCGCCAGGTATTGCTAATAGAGGTCTTAGATTCACCCCCAATAGTACCGGCCGACATTGCCAGGGCGACAGGCAAGGATAGAACGCTGGAGAAAGTTAGCTCATGGGTACAGAAGGGGTGGCCGGCGTCATCCCCAGGTACGGAATTCGACCCATTTTTTAGGAAAAAGATAGAGTTGTCCCTAGAGAGGGGGTGCCTTTTGTGGGGCCAACGGGTGGTGGTCCCTACGTCCCTACGACCGAGGGTGCTCAGACTGCTGCACATCAGCCACCCGGGCATCGTCCGTTCCAAGGCGCTGGCCCGGAGCTACTTCTGGTGGCCACAGCTGGACGCAGACATAGAGCACATGGTTGGCACTTGCGAGGCTTGCCAGGGCTCCCGACCGGAGGCGGCCCGTCTCCCGCATAGGGAATGGGACGCAGCACGGGGGCCATGGTCCAGAGTGCACGTAGATTTCGCTGGCCCGTTCCGAGGAACCATTTTCCTCTTGGTGGTGGATGCGTTCTCCAAGTGGCTGGAGGTTATCCCAGTAAAGAGCACGTCCTCCGCCACTACAATTAGCCAGCTAAGGAGAGTCTTTTCCACGTTCGGTTTACCCGACACTCTGGTCAGCGATAACGCTAGTTGTTTCACGTCCGCTGAGTTCAGGGCATTCATGGAGGCAAACGCCATTCGGCATGTCACATCCGCGCCGTTTCACCCGGCCACGAATGGCCAAGTGGAACGGCTGGTGCGTACAACAAAGGATGCGCTGCGGCGCATGGGCCCGGGGGACCTAAATCACCAAGTATGCCAGTTTTTATTAGCGTATAGGGTGACCCCCTTAGCATCAGGTTACTCGCCGGCAGAGCTGCTGATGCGGCGGAAACTGACCACGATCCTGTCCAGGTTAGACCCGACAAGGGTCGAGGACAAAGGGAAGAACATAGGGTTAGCGGTCTCGAAAGGTTTCGCCGTCGGCGATCCCGTACACTGCAGGAACTATGCCAACGCTGGTCCAGCCTGGGTACCAGGGACGGTTATGGAACAGACGGGACCAGTATCTTACCGGGTAGAGACTAACACCGGTCTCCTCTGGAGGAGGCACGCGGACCAACTTAGGCATCGAGTGAGTGAGGGGCCGGTCAGTGGGGCTCAGCTACAGAATTCAGCGTTAGGGTCCTCCCCCACCCGTTTAGCCCAAGGGGGAGACAACGGCGGACAACTGTCCCAAGCAAGGGGGGAAAGCAGCGGCGGCCCCGACTCATATCCTTTGGATACGGCAGCTCTATCAGAGCCTGGGGAAGGGGGAGAGGAGTTTGCGACCGCTGTCCCCGAATTTGGGGGAGAGGAGTTTGCGACCGCTGTCCCCGAACTTGATTCCGATTTTGATTTTGCGAGCCGGGGGGTTTTTGGGAGTGTTCCCCCACCCATCCAAGCGAGAAGAGGGGTTTTTCGTTAGCCCCCAGTGCCCCCGGTCCGGCCCAAATAAAGCACACACCTCCCAACAACGCCGCAGAGCCGCGGCAAGTCACTAACAAGTCTCCCTCTCCAATTACAGGACAGGAAACCAGGGGACAAAGAGAAGGTAGCAAACCAGGGGAAAGGCAGCCCGCATCGAGACCCCAGCGTGTTCGAAATAAGCCATCTTGGCTGAGAGACTTCGTCTCATCCTAGGGGGGAGGAGTGTTGAGTTCGAGACTTCGTCTCATCCTAGGGGGGAGGAGTGTTGTGTTCAATGGTGTAACCTCCTACATGGGATAACAATGTATCTTAACCAATGTAACCTTGCCTACGGGTAACAATGTAACCTTCAGTTGTATCACTATAGACCCTGTAATAGGACGCGAGCTAATGACCACCAGCTGGCAGCAGCGAGCGTCCAAGCTCTCTTGGTCCAAACTCATCAAAGAGCCACAGCGCGGGAAGTTTCCCGCCACCACCTACACCTGGACAAGAAGGGCGTGACCAGCAATGACGTCACACAGACAGTAGCCAATGGGCTATCGTGGAACCACGTTCAAATGTATTACTACTGTATATAAAGAGCTATTGATCCGCCATTACCTCATGTTCCCTCTGTCCACCATGCAATAAACCTGAGTTAACCCAGCCCGAGGCTGTGTCCTGTGTCTTAGTTCTCATACACTAAATGAACCCTCAAAAACAAAATAAGCAATGGAGTCTGAAAAGTCAGGACATGGTTCCATGCTTGATCTCATAGAAAACCATCTGTAATCTGAACGCTTGGCACTGTGCTACTTTTGAATGGATGTATTTAAGGTTGCTAGGCTTTTTGTTGCAAGAGATTGGTGGTTATAACTGCTTCTGGGTGGGAAAAAGTTAGTAGTGTATCCTTTCATAACATGAAGATGCATCAGAGGATAAGCTACACTTACTGAATTTTTATTTTTCAAATAGCTTTTTAAAGGGATAAGAGTAGGGGGGGGGGCTTCCTCAAGAAGTCTGTGAGGCTCCATCTCTGCTTGTTTTTAGAAAACAATTCAAAATTTTGCTATTCAAAGAAGCTTTGGGGGGGGGAGGTCCATCCTAATGTCTCTTACTACATTATCACTGCCTGCCATATTGTTGCTAGTACATGTTGTTGTTTAAAATAAAATACTTCTATTTCTGCAAGTAGTTGATTGGTTGAGAAATATGCAGGTATTTATATATATATGTTTTTAACCTTTATAAACAGCTCACAGGAGCCATTGTGCTAGATGGGTGAAATAAAAGTTAAACAAACAAACAAACAAATAAATAGCGTGCACACATCCCAAATCCTATGTGAAGATAGTTCTGGGGGATGTTCATTCCAAAATGAAAAATCTGGAAGTAAATTGGAGATTACTTCCTCGGTCTTCCTTTGATGTTGTTAAGTTGCACAGTCAAGTCCGACCCTTTGTGACCCCATGAACCACAGCATATCAGGCTCCTCCATTGTCCTTCTGCCCATGACCCATTGCGTCATCCCCCCTTCTGAAAGCTGTCAGCCAGCCAGCAGAAAGACTTTTAAAAAACTCAAGACTCAAAAAGCACCTTTATATTGCAGTTAGAGTTAACTTATGTTTTAAGAGTTCTGAAGTCTTGCTTGCCTACTGATATAGCTAACCTAAATTATTGGATTTCTGATTAATTGATTGACTATGTGGTGTTTATTAAAAAGTCCTAAAACTTAATGAAATGTTTTAAAAATGATTCTAACATGTTTTGCTTTGAATTCCCAAGCAGAAATATCCATGCAGCATACCTCCCAACCTACACAAGAAGACATCAATTATTTTCACCTATTGTTACCCCTGGACCCTGACCCCTGAGATCTCAAGATAATCCTTCTAAATCTTCAGCCTGCTACCTATTTTTTTCTACCAACACCTACATACCTTGAGGGGTGAAAAGGGGCAAATCCTTAAGAAACACGGAAATGGGTTAAGGGTGGAGATTGCATGCCTATTGATTCTCCACAGCCCACACAGCTCTACGTCCATTGTGTCAACAATACCATCTAGCCATCTCATCCTCTGCTGCCCCCTTTTCCTTTTGCCTTCAATCTTTCCCAGAATTAAGGCCTTCTCAAGTGAGTCCTCGCTTCTCATTTGGTGTCCAGAGTACTTTAGCTTCATCTTCAATATTTGTCCTTCTAAGGAGCAGTCAGGGTTGATTGCCTTCAGAATCAACTTATTTGTTTCTTTGCTGTCCAGGGTACTCTCAATAAAATGCTACTTCAGTGGAAATTAACCCCTCCTTAAATGAGTGCTACTTACTTTTCTTTTAAAAATATTTTGTTATGCTTTTCCAAGCACTATGCTTTGTCCAATGCTGCAGTTTTATAAGTTGCTACATCAATTCAGTGCTATGTCATTTCTTAAGAAGAGGCAGGAGAAAGCGTAATGATAATGACAGAGGAAAATAGG
Source organism: Bradypodion ventrale (assembly GCA_035047345.1). Classification (NCBI taxonomy): domain Eukaryota; kingdom Metazoa; phylum Chordata; class Lepidosauria; order Squamata; family Chamaeleonidae; genus Bradypodion; species Bradypodion ventrale. The sequence goes on from JAWDJE010000002.1 coordinate 63,747,924, forward strand.
CAAACTGTGGTCCTGCTGAGAATTGAAGAATTGTGTTTTTTTCTTGTGTTTTTAATGGCTGTTACAGGATGATTTCTCACACACAGATTACTTAGGATAATTAAATATTCTGTGTGAATGACAACAGTGAGTTAGCCACCACAGGAAACTTTGAATTAACCTGAATCAATTGTCGAAATTCAATTCAATTCAATTCAATTTTAATTTATACCCCGCCCTATTCAGCGCAGGCTGACTCAGGGTGGCATCCAACATATCAATACAGGTACAGCATGGCAATACAATAATACAAAAAGATAAATCCAATGCAATAATCAATACAGAATAGTTACATCATATATTATCCAAGTGATACAATAATACAAAAGCTAAATCCAATCCAATAATCAATACACAATAGTTACGTCATATGTTAACCAAACAATATACAATACTAAATCAAAGTTCACGATGAAAACCAGCCATAAGAGTGACCATCAGGTGTGCCTCCATCTCCCACAGCCGGCTGGGCCAAAGGAGGAGTCGGGATGGCATCTACTGGAGGAGCGTCGGCAGCGGCTCTTGAAACTGAAACTCCCTCAAGCAGTACCGGTCTCCCTCATGCTGGTTCAGCTGAGAGGGAACAGGGGCGCTTGGTGTCCTTGGCGGTATTCGCGCCAGCCCCAATCCTGAAGCCACCCGCTGAAACTCCCTCCAGCTATTCTGAGGAGCCCGGACAGAGCACAGGCTGGAACTGTCGGGGCAGATGAAGCCCAGGAAGGGGGTGGTGGTGGGAGCAAGCCTCCAACCACCCAAGCAGCCACAGATGCCGGCCTCCTCCTCCACCCTCGGTGTTGACGGGGCTGAAGGTGCGTGGTGGGAGCATCTTGGTCTAGGGCTGCGGCAGGCTTTTGACCCCTCCAGGCAAACAGAGCCCAGGAAGGGCCAGGTGGGAGCAAAACTCCAACCACCGAAGCAGCCACAGCTGCCGGTGTCCTCCTCCACCCTCGGCATTGACAGGGCAGAAGTTGCATGGTGGGAGCATCCACGCACCTTCGAAAGGCCCCCTGTGGTTAGTCATACCCTCATAGTGAGCCCTGGTGCAGTGGTTAAATTGCTGTACTGCAACCAAAAGGCTGTGAGTTTGATCCTGACCAGGGATCAAGGTTGACTCAGCCTTCCATCCTTCTGAGGTTGATAAAATGAGTACTCCAGCATGTTGGGGGCAAAATGCTAATTAACTTGTGAACTGCCCAGAGAGTGCACTAAGTGCTGTGGGGTGGTCTATAAGTGTGATTGCTTTTGCTTTGCTCATACAGTATTAGTAAGATAGCTCAGATTGGAAGTCTTTCAAAGGTGTGGCTGCAATACTGAGATTCTCAACTATTTTGCAGCGCAAATATGTTTAAACTGCATTTATTCAAGTGCAGGGAACAGCAAAGTGCATAGGAGACTCGATCTGTGCCTTGTTTTGATAAAGCAAGCTTCCAGGGGTTCTTGTGCAATTAATCTTAATAGACAATAGCACTGTAGGAAACCATGACAAAGATGATACTGACCTGCACAATGCAAAGTCCACGGATCAGTTTTCAAAGCAAGGAGACAGAGATCACTTTCCTATCCAAAGCTGTGTTGTTCACCTGTCTAAATAAAGCCAGCTGCCCCTTGTTTCTGGCTGAAATGATTGGGAATAGGAAGGGCTTCTTATCTTCAACCTATCTGTGGATGAGAAAAGGTTTTTTATTTTTTAAAAATACTATACTGTAGCTACAAATCCTTGCTCTAGCTATCATTGATTTCCAGTAAAGAGGATGAACAGCCAGGCTCATGCTGCAAACACTAATAACTTGAACAAATGTCTGATCTCTTTTCCAGAGCTTCTCTCACTCTCTCTGTACACACACACACAGAGAGAGAGAGAAAGAGAGAGAGAGAGAGAGAGAGAGAGAGAGAGCTGACCTATACCCATGCACACTTACTTATTCATGTGCATTGATTTTTTGGCAGGACCATTGAAGGACACTTATTTACCTCAACGGTAGGAAAGACCTCCAGACATTTTTAGACTGTAGCTCTCATTTGCCTTCTCTGGCACCATTAGTAGTGCAGCTTGCTTAGAGTCACCATCCAGCAATTTCAGGGGTGCTCTGTTTTACCTATGCTAGTACCTAGGAAAACTTGTGATAAAATATTATAGATCTTACATTACTGTTATAGGAGGTAAGCTTCTTATTAAACAGTAGAAATATAGAATCTGTAGGTTTTTTTGTTTAAAAGGATAGTTCTTTTTTCTCTCTTTTTGAATAATAAGCATAAAAATTTGGGGGACAAAAAAATGAAACTTTGAAAGTGCTACAAAAAAAGAGAATAAAATAAAAAATAAAGAGGGGAAGTTTTTAAAATTTTGGATTACAGCTCTCATAATTTTTTTCCAAACTCTGCTCATTTCTTGTGACCCATGTAAAATCATATACTGTATATCATTTTCAGAGAAGGCATCCTCTACCTTGATTTTTCACTCACATCATTTTAGCTGACTGTGCTTGAATTATTTCTGACTTAACAGCTAATGTAACTGAGAACTTTCCAGCTCTATTTTTTGGCAAAGATATGAGTCAGCTAAATTGTGAAAGCTGACTACACACAACAGCTGTTTAAATTATCTTGTCAATTTAGAGATGCCCTCTTCTGTTTCCCTCTCATTGACTCGTTGTACATCACCATATGAATATGTCATGAAAGGCCATGGGATATCGTACTTACTATATATAGCTGTTTGAAACCTCTACTGCTGCCTACCTTTGGGAGTTTGGCCTTGAGCCACAGTGATTGCCGCAGGAATAGGGGCCAAGGTTTTTCCTCAGCTATACTTGGATGTGTACGTCAGCCTTTCTCCATATGGGGTAGTAAAATGTTTTTATGTGAGTCACCCAACACACATATTTACTGTGAAGAATGGTGCCGGGTCTGCACAATGTAATAGTAATACTAATAGTAATAGCAATACTAATTGCACTCATATACCACACCCTAGTGCTTAAAGTGGCCACTGGGTGGTTCACAAGATAATTAGCATTTCCCCTCCAACAAACTGGGTACCCCATTTTCCAGCCTTGGAAGGATGAAAGGCTGAGTCAACCTTTAGCTTGTTGTGATTGAACTCAGATCATGAGGAGAGTTTTGGATGTAGTGCTGCAGCTTAATCACTGCGCAACAAGAGCTCTTTATGAAATTATCTGCATCAGCTGCAAATCCAGGAAATCACTGCCTGTTTTTAATGAGTGCAGACAATAATCTTTGGAAATATTCAGTGTGGATGAGCTCAGGGAGAGATAAATGTCTCCCATTCCCAAAGCAGGTCATTCCGAGAAATCCTAGGAGTCCAATGTGTTAAGTGTTGTGGTCTGGGTTTGAATTGTGCAGAGTTAAGCAGTTAGCTTTCGGCAGCAGCGGCGGTGCCCATGTGGTTTTATCTCTCTCTCCCAGACAATAACAAGCAGTGATGCAGAGTAACGGTGAAAACAGAAAAAACTTTTACTCAGCAGAATAGTTCATAAAGATAACATAAGCAACAGATTCCTCTCTGAGAACGTAAAGCAGATAAACAGTCTGTAAGTCCTTGCGAGCAGTACTTTAAGTCCTGAGACACAGTAAAAGTACTCACTGCAACTCCAGCCTTCTCCTGGCTGGCTGTAGGTTGGGCTAAGCCTTTTTTGTCCTGGCTTGTTCCTTCAGTTGAGTTTCAGTCCTCTGAAGACTGCTCTGGCTCTTTCTCTCCTCCAGAGAGTTTTAGCAAAGCCAGCAGCTTTTCACTCCAGGCAAAACAGTGAAGTCCATAAGACAGTAAACTAGCAAACAGTCCAGCTAGCATCCATTCAGTATGCCATGATGCAATGTCATGAAGCCGATAGCATCAAGCAATTCTGGCATACAGCATTTCGCATAGAAGGGTTTTAGGCATAAAAATGTTTTGGCATGAAGGCAAAGGTGGCTACTGAGAAGCCCTAATTTATACATGATATTCTGCTCAGTCACCCACTCAGTAGATTCAGCTGGGTGCTGCTCTGCAGAAACCCTTAAAGACATAGTTTCATGTATCTTACAAAATACTACTTGCACACCGGTCAATACATCCCTATCACAACGTATAACACAACCAACCACATCCCCAACTTTTCCAGTCTCAGATGACAACTAAAAACAAGAGATTCACAACGTTTTTAGTTGTTTACAATGTTGTCTGGGAATGTGGGGGTTACATATGTTGTCTCACACCCACTCGCACTCACCCGCAAAGAGAGGGAGAGAGAGAGGGAGATGGAAGCAAGCATCTCAGCAACCTGTTTTCTCACTGGAAAAAATGGAAAATATTATCTCCTCTATCTAATTCAGGGGTGGCCAACACACGGCCTGTGGACCAAACCCGGCCTGTGGCACTATTTCATGTGGCCCCTGATGCCACCAATCTGCACTGGAAGCAGAAGCAGATGTGTTTATGAAAGCCGCAAAACGTCTAAAACGTCCAGGAACACCTGGAGAGCCAAGGTTATTCATCACTGTGCTCTGGGGTGTTATAGAAGTGCAATTGCTTTTCTTTTCTTTGTCACATCATCATTCTTAAAATAGCTCTGAAGTAGCTCTCTCACCTGCAAATCTGGAAGGCCACTGCAGAGATACCTTAACAAGCTGCAAAGAAAGCAGATTGCCATTTTTTCCTCCTCCACCACCGGCCCTACAACTCCTATGTGATCAGCTAAAGCAAACTTGTCTGGGAAAACCAGACTTTCTAAGGTGACTTTACAGCAGATCTATTTGCATTTTTCTGCTGTGTAGTCACACCCTCAGTCTCTCTCTCTACACACAGCAGTTCTTTATCTTACTATCAACATTGCCAAATTCATTGTTATATTGATAGTAGCTTTGAATTGGTTCAGAAAAATTAATTCAGCTCTCACAACTTCATTCCTTATTAATACTACAAAACGCATGCACACACCCTTTTTGTTTATAGAACAGACCACAATTTTCAGGCTACTGGAACAGATTTGTATCTGCTTCTGGAAAGTTTTTACTATGGCCCACTGAGTTCAAATGCTGCTGTTGTTGCATCATACCAGTTTCCAGTTACGACTTTATCTATCTATCTATCTATCTATCTATCTATCTATCTATCTATCTATCTATCTATCTATCTATCGATCGATCGATCGATCGATCGATCGATAGATAGATAGATAGATAGATAGATAGATAGATAGATAGATAGATAGATAGATAGATAGATAGATAGAAAATATAAGCTGATATTTTATATAGGTCTTTCATTATTTCCCTTTCTTTTCAGTTGACATTGACCTATGAATCTCTTCTCTTTGATGTTATTACAAAATATTTCTCTTTTCTGAATAGGGTATCTCACAGACATCTAAAGGGTAGGCTGTAGTCTACTGACAGACAGCATTAATTGTATCCAAAGGGTCCCATATTCTCAATATTTGAAGACTTTAGTAAACTGGATGGGATGAGTGGTTGTATTTAAGATTTTATATGTATCCAACAACTCATCCCATCCAGCATACCAGGGACTGATATATTTATTTGACACCTCTCTCCACTGAATTTTGCCCAGACAACCAGATCCTTGCAAGCCTTTGGACTGTGCCTGCCCAGCGAAGGGAGGCCATGAAGACTTCCACTTCTTAGTAGAGGTGCCATCATCATGCAACACTTCGTAGCAGAGGTGCCATCATCATGCAACACTTTCTATATTTCATAAATGGCCAAGAGTCACTCAATAATATCTAGGCCCCAATCTAATTCTGTTGCCATATTTGTTTATGAGTTTACCACTGCCATCACTATTGAGTTATTAATATTTTAGAATTGCTTTTTATGTGATTGGGTGGAGTTAAGATGTTGCAGCTTCTATTTTATCTGTGTATGTTCACCTCAATGACAGTCAAGTCAAATGGATGGTATAGAAATAAAAACAAACAAACAAATAAACAAATAAATGACAGCTTCTTATATAGCACTCACTAATTACAACTAATGACAAGCTTGGGTGGACCTGGAATTTACTATTTAATATTAAAGGACATGTTTTTACTGCAGGAAGTATACAGTTCAAACCTTTTCATCTCGAGATATGGGCTAAGATATGGGACAGCTGCTTCTAGTCAGTGTTAAGAAGATACAATATATGATATTTGATGCTTTCTGAGTGAATAAATTGTAGCCCATTCCAATCTTGTTATTTTTTCCCAAGAGTGTTTTGTACTTTGGGAATATTTTCTCGGAAAATTCTGGAAAGTCTTTCTAGAAGTATTTTTTTAAAATTGAAGGGCAGCATATAAATCTTTAAAACAAACTAATGGCTAACAAAATTGCAAATATATAGTGTGTTTCAGACAGTCAGAAACACTAATTGGGAGGTATAAAATGGAAACAAAGTAAATAAATGATTTATTTATTTATGATTTATCAGCATCATATGCACATAAACTTTTTCACATGGATCTTTGGTTTTCTGTATATGTTTCTGACTAACTTCTTTATTAATAACAAGAAATATATTTCTGGAAAGGGACGTAGTCCTGTATCAAATGTTGGAAAGGAAGAATTCACACACTTCTTCAAGAAAATATCATAGCAGAACCAATAAGCTTTGGTCGCAAAACACAACTTTGTTAAATCAAAAGTATCAGGAGTGTGAATCCCATCAAAACATCTCATGATATGAGATGTACATAGACAGGGTGGACTCCATACAGATGAAGCTACCGGTAGTAAATATGTGCCAGAACCTCTTCCTGAGGTTGTTTTCTGGAGACACATGGAAAGAATGTGAACCAGGGAACCATTACTACAATGGCTCACTTAAGCCCAACACTCTTTTGTAGGTGTACCTGTTTCTCTGTTGGCAAGCACCTCACAATTCCCTTTAATGGATGGGGTTACCATATTAGGCTGTTCCCATTCAAGTGAAAGTTTAAATTTTCACTGCATGTGCACTGTGAGGGAAAGTTATATATGGTTCTTGATGACTGCAGTTAGGGTTCAACTTCTTTTCCTATTCAGCCATTGTTTAAGTAAGTGCAATAAGAACATGCAAGGAGGAGAAGCATGCTCAGTCACATGTAAAGAAGATAAAAGTCCATGTAAAGCCTAAAGAAGTGGCCCGTGTGAGCTGGAAGCCTGATTTTTCTGAATTACAATTCCCATGAAGAGCTTGTATGGATATCAGAAATTCATTTCAGAGCTATCATCAACAATGCATTGAAGGTGACAGAAGTGGTCACAGAGAGGGGAAGGCATAGTAAACTCAGTTTACAGTATAACCCCGACTTACAAATGCCCCGAGTTACATAAAATTCGACTTACATAATGATTTTGTGCTAAAACCATGTCCTGATTTACATGATTTTCTATGGGTTTGCTTCGAGTTACATAAAAATTCTTTTTCCTATGGGTTTGTTTTGAGTTATGTAAAAATTCATTTCCCTATTGGTTTGCTTCAATTTACATAAATATTTCATTTTTTCCTATGGGTTTGCTTCGAGTTGCGTAAAAAATAATTTTTCCTATTAGTTTGCTTCGAGTTACATAAAAAACTGATTTTAAGAAAAAGCCTACGGAATGGACTTTTTTTTCATAAGTAGGGGTTTTACTGTATTAATTAAATACACTTAATGAATGACTACATAGAATTTTTGTAATGTTCAAAATGTGTGACATATATTAAAACAGCGATAGAGAGCCCTTCAAATCTAGCTGAGTTCCAGCCTCCAATACCTTTAGCTATTATAGGAGAGCCAATGGCAGTTTCAGTCCAACACTGTCTGGAGGTTTTCATGATTATCAATCATTGGGTTAATATAAATGTATAGCTCTGAGAAAAATACAAGGATAACTGAGGCAATTCCAGGCACTATTTAAAATGGTAAGCAAGAAATATAAGGCATTTCTTATTGCATTGTTATACATTAAGGTCACTAGAGATATAGGAACATTGTGTAGGAACATCATAACAGAAGCATTCCAGAATCCAGCTCTTTGAACTAAGCCCAGGTGTATATGTTGCATGGATCCACCCAAATGAGTTGGCTCTTATGAGCTAGAGGAGTTTTTCTGGTATAACATGCACCAGAAGCATAAAAAAGAAGGTGTAGTCATAACTACTAGTCTTGTTTCTGCTGACTTATCAAGCATATAAAACAATAAGCAACTTTAGTTGATTAGTGGAATTAGTCTAGAACAGTGTTTCTCAACCTTTGTTTTTTGGACTTCAATTCCCAGAAGCCTAAGTCAATTCCCCTAAAGCACTGATCAGCTAATGTACTGACTTAGGTTTCTAGGAATTGAAGTCCCCTGTGGGGCATGGGCCCCACATTGGGAAACACTGAACTAGAAAGAAAGAAAGAAAAGAAATGCCTAGTCTTCTTGTTTGTTTTCAAGGCTGATTGACTTACATATTAATGCTTGGATGCTTTTGCCAACATTTTCTTACTTTAACCTAACAAAACCTTCTACTATGTACTTTTCTATCAACAAAGAGGGCTCTTTGAATGATACTTAACCTATAGAAAAGAAGATGGAAAAACAACTTAAAATCACTTTGCATATAGGGTTCTCACATAGAAAACGGAATGACTTGTTGATTTTTATTCCATAAAGTAACATTAGATTTAATGGATTTATGTTATGGATGGCTAGTTTTTGCTTGAACACTAGGAGAAAATCTTGGCTCTAATAGCATTTCAACAATAGAATCCATTTCTTAGAAGGATACTTGGCTCTGTTTCACTAGGAGTATTCAAGTAGAGATGGAACAGGAGGATATTCTAGTTCTGGATTTCCTATGTTTAACTTTAGAGTTGGACTAGAACTGGGGTTCCCAACGTTTTTATGCTGTGGGTCTGACCATGTCCCTTGGACAGCTGAACATGCATACATGCTGCCATAAAATGCACCCACGGCTGTCGTAAACGTGTTTGTGACAGCCGTGGGTGTGTTTGCACAAGCATGGGCGTGTTTTATGGCTGTTGTAAATGTGTCTGCTTCTGCTTCCAGTGGCCTCATGAAATGGTGCCACTGGTTGGGTCCGGCCTGCAGGCTATAGGTTGGCCATCCCTGGAGTAGAAGACCTACAACTGGTGATTGTCAATCTTTGGCTCTACAGATACTTTGTATTTCAACTCCCAAAATCCCTTATTAATGGTCATGCTAGCTGGACCTTCAGGAATGTGAAGTTTAAAATATCTGGAGAACGAAACATTGAGAACAACAGGCCTACAAGTCTCCCACCAACTGGTGAATTACTGAATCACAACTATATTAATCAAATAGAAATAGATATCTTTTTAGAAGCATTTTGCCTTAGAGCTGCTGTGTCACTTACTGTGTCAACTAGCGTGCACAAAGTTACGGGGTTGGGAAGTCGCGAAATGTGGAAGTCACAAAATAGCCCTGAGACTGAGGAAGAGAATTTCAGCAGGTTTGAATACTGTCATGGCTTCTCCCCTCCCCCTGGTAATTGTGAGAGGAAGGTCCCAAACCATTTAGGGCTTTGAAGCTTAGCACAGCCACTTTGAATCTGACACAGAACGCAATGGGAAGCCAGAGCAATTCTGCCAGGACGAGGGAGATATGTAGGAATTTTCTCGCTCCTGTAACCATCCTGGTAGCCGCAATTCTGTACCCTTTGAAGTTTCTGTATCAGGCACATATAGAGATCTTTTGAAAAAAGCTAAGCTACCTCTATGGCATGCACATCATGGGCAAAATCTTCTTGTTTAGTTAACATGGGCATAGCCTAACATTACATACATGGTAGCTGCAACAGGATACATTACATACATGGTAGCTGCCATGGAAGCTCACAGGAGACATGGAACTGGTAAGACCACTCCTTAGATATCTCACTTACAACTTAACCATCTAATAGAAGTAGTGGAACAATTCCTCATCCCACAACAGACTGCCTTTAGAATTGTGAAACATTGTATAGGACAAGTCCTATACTTAATACAACATACTGAGGGTGGCTTTGAAACTAGGAGGATCACAAGGGCTGCCTTTATTGATTTCTTGACTACCTACAGTATGTTACTGTTCACTAACAGTGCTACTGCAAACATCCTCCTGGTCCACTCCAGAGTTCTGTATTGGCTCTTATTTTTTAGCATCTACACCAGCAAGCAACCACTTCCTCAAGGCACTAGAAATTTTATGTGTGCTGATGACCCCACACTTGCGGCTCAGTTGGACAGCTTTCAGATGGAAAAACGTCGTCTAACACATGCATTAGAAGAATGTAGTGTGAATTATGATAGAATTTAACGTAAACATAATCCTGCTAAGTCTCAAATCTGTGCCTTCAATGTGAGAAATAAGAAGGCATCTTGAATGCTTCAGGTTATCTGAAAGGATATCCAATTAAATCATTGTTTTGTCCAGAAGTACCTAAGTGTTATGTTGGATTATATACTGACCCAGGGGTGTGCTGGGAACCATGGAAGGGAGTGAGGAGTGGCAACCAAGGGACAAGGGAGAAGGCTGCCCCCAGGAACTGCTTGGTCGCTACCCCTCGCTTGCTCCGCCCAGTGTGCAGCACTTTAGAATAAACCATTGCTCCAAGCTGAAGGAGGGAGCTTGGAGCAATGGCCTAATCTAAAGTGTAGCATGCTGGCCAGATAAAATAATAATAAAATTATTATTTGCGCCCCAGGGTGCCAGAGGCAAGGGCACACCGGGATGAATCTCCCTGTCCCAGTGGCCCAGCCCATGCCTTAAAGAATCATTGGCAAAACACAGAGCAAAAGGTTTGTGCAAGGAACAGAGTTCAGTTCAGCTATGAGGAACCAATTGGGGCACCCAATCATATATGCTAAAAACTACAACTTTGGTTCAATGCAGGTGCATATGCTAGCCCAGTGTAATGTAGTTCAGTCCATGAGAAATAGGTAGACATAGCACTCAATGAAATCTGTAAAATCATTACTGGGTGCCCCTAGTAGGTGTTGCAGAAAATGATATAGGGAGAGAAGTTGTAGCTGATAGTGAAAGGCATTTGCATAAAATGTGTATTAACTCTTCAGCTTTCATGCCTCCCATATCAGATTAAAATCAAGTAAAGTTTTTTCAGAACTTTGGTGGATCTTTAAAGAAGAGATGAGAATGCCAGCCAGGACTATAATGTGGAAAGAAATAATTGCTCTCTCTTAATATGGAGAGAAGTCCTGGAAAGTCTAAGCCAAGGGTGCCCAAACTTTTTGGGCCATGGGCCAGTCACATGGTTCAGGGGGCTGGTCACTAGGGCCTGGGGCCTGGATCCAGCCCCCAACACCAATTCACACAGCCCACGAAGCCCTCATTGCTCCCGGGCCAGATGAATCGGCGTTGTTGTTATCACCTCATTCCAATTATTTTTATTTTATTTTATTTTATTTTAGTCTATGATGTGTTTGGTGGAGGTGGATTTTGATTTGTTGTGGGTATTGTTGTTATTTATTTTCTGTTTGTTCACCGCCCAGAGTGGGATAACATCCAGATGGGTGGTATAGAAATCCAATAAATAAATAAATAAATAAATTTGTGAGAGCAAGCGCACATTCCCGTTTACCCTGGGTGTGTGTGTGTGTGGGGAATCCCGGAACTGTGCTCAGTGGTGGGCATCAGCAGGTTCGTACCAGTTAGCCAGAACCGGTAGCAGAAATTCTGGCTGGCCCCGCCCATCCAAGTTTTAAAATAAAGTAGTCCTAATTCGGGTGCAATGCAGGGCTTTCCCCCTGGCCACGGCCACTATACCATGCAGGTAGTAAAAAAATTTGAATCCTACCACTGGCTGTACTCCTCCACTGTTCTCTCTCTCTCCTGCCACACTGACCCCGATAGATGAATGAATAATATTTGACTAGTCTGAATAAATATCCTATTGAGATGAAACTCACATTCACTTTTGAATAATAGCTTGATTACATGCTGCTGTAATTTCAGGGAATAAGCTGTTGAACCTGTATCAGTTGTGTATGAGGATGATTAAGTTATAACTCATCTGGGGTTTGTTTTTAGGTCTACACCCACAACCTTTACAGGTTGAAACACAAAAGCCTAAAAGTGAATGGTCTTGGTGCTGACCAATTTGTGGAGAATCTGAACAAAGAGCTTCTGCTTTCAGGTTTGGAGTCACAATCTATAATGGGGGAGGGAATCAAATTTTAATGGAAAAATGGGTGCACTTTGTCATTTAAAAGGGGAGTGACCACGCTCTTTAAAGTTATTAAGGTTAAAATATAATTGAGGACTTCTTTATTAGAACACGTCTGCATGGTATATTTTAAAAGGGAATGGATTTGCATCCACGCCCTTATGAAGAACCACATTCTTGCAGCGCCTCATCTTGCTCTTGTTTCTCGTTTAGCTGAAGGTACTTGCCAGGGATCAGGGGAGATAGGTGTGGCAGTCTCCCTTTTCTTCCCTTTTCAGCTTGTTGGCAAATAGTGCCAGTTCATGGATGTAATGTTTGGCATGTGGACATACAGCCCTTCTCTTATTCTTTTTCTCCTGTATAGTTTCTTTAACCAAGAAGTGTCAGGGTGAAAGCTACGCAGTGAATGAAATGCAAATCCACTCACATTCATTCAATAAGACACACCACGAAATTCAGGTGTCCCTGGATCTTTCTGCATTAACTAGCTACACGGGAAGAGAGAAGAAAACCTTGTTTGCAGTTTGTTTAGAGTTCTATTCAAAAGGGTTAAAAGGAAGCTATAAACAAGGGATTCCTGAGTATGTACAGTACTCACTTCTTCCTCTCATTAGTTTTGCTGCACATTTTTTTATTTAAAGAAAGGTGCTTCTCACACTAGCTGATAAAGAGGAAAAAACAAGCTTTGTTGAAGGACTTTGCTTGCCTTTCAGCGTGTGCTGGTGTGGTGGCTTCTCTGCATCAGCTCAAGTGATCAGGGGTTGAAGTTTGTGTAATTATGTTGGGGATAGTTAGTTTTTCCTGGCTCCGTCATGGCCTCTGTCATGAGCTCCATCATGGTGGTTGAGACTTGGGACCCCACCGTGATCATTGAGCCATGGTCATAGAGCCTGGGTTTGGCATGGATGCTGGATGATTAAGGATATTTCTACTGTATTTCATTGTGTAATTTGTAGTTATTTTGCAGGAAAATGCTGATCTTTTTTATGTGTTCTGTAATTATACAACATGATATCATGTACTGCATTGTATTTTATTATGTTCTGTATTGTATATTGTTTATTATTGATTATTTATTGTTAATTTTTGTTATGCTTGTAAGCCACTCTGAGTGGTGCGTGCACTAGAAGAGTGGGATATAAATAAATTGATGATGATGATTACATGTCTGAACCAATGTAAATGGATCTTTAAAGAAGAAGAAGAAGAAATCTCAGAAGCATCAGGGAAAACTACAGGTTTTGAGGGGGAAACTCCAGGCTGATTCACATTTCCCTTGATGTCATGTGTTCCACAGGAAAGAAAAAATGTGAATCAGCTCATCCCAAATCCATAGCATGTCCCTAATTTATTTTTGCAGTGTAGCTACACCCTCATTTAAAATAACCCATATCATTATATGCACTGGCTTAAATCCAGCCTGAAATTAATAAAGTGACACCTCTACTGGCACAGGTACACTGGGTTGCATGCTTGTGCAAATGATTGCAACGAAAATGGTGTTGGACACCAACCTTGTTCTGACTCTTAAAAAATATACAATTGCTAGGGCAACAAGCCTTGTTGCTAGTGCAGTTGCATCACTGCATGGTTTTTCAAATGTAGCAGGAATGTGTAAGGGTGGCCCTCCAGATGTTTTAGGATGGGAGCACCAGCAGTCCTGTATCACTGGCTATGCTGGTTAATGCTATTTGGAGTTGGAGATCATGGCCTTGAAACAACAGCTGCAGGAACAACATAACTAAATAGCTCTGTTGCTTTGTGCTGAATGGTTCACTTGGTTTGCCTGAGGCATCATCCTAACATATAAGATTGGGAGTCTCCCCACCCAAAACTTTAAACCTACCCTAGTCCTTAGTAGTGATTTTATTTATGGGCACAAGCAATACTATGGCTAAAGTGGCCTTTTCGCTTTGTTAAAGGAAGTTTTATTGTGTGTAGGATGTTTGATGTGCATTTTGTGGTGTTTTTCTTTATGGTCCAAATTAGTTGCTGGAAAAAAGACTGTCTCTTTTAACATGTATTAACTCAATGGTCAGCCAGGGGAATGCCCTTCATCATTTTTCAGTCAACCCACTCCACTACCATTTCTTCATTAGTAAATATGTACCCAATTTCTTACTTTTGTTTGTGTATCTGCACTCAGTAAATGACATTCATTATAATTGGCTCTATTGTGCAGAGGTAGACAAAGATGCCCAGAGTTCAAACACAGCTGAACAAATTAAATCTTCTTACTGACAAATTATCTTATTTGAAATAAGAAATATTTCCCAGTCCAACATGTTCCACACACACGCACACCCTAAAAAAAGAAAAGCCAAATTAGATTTTTTGGTGGGTGGGTGGGATAATGCAGTCAAATTTACATGTACAGTATTCTAATTGTCCTATCTTGTGAAATGTGTGAGTCATCTGTTAAAAAAGAGAGAGTAACAAACGACCCAGTTATTGACTTTAACTGATTTGTGAGCATTAGTAACAATAGGATCCCAGAACATGTCATATTCACCCATTGCCATTTTCTCTCACAATGTACAGTTTGTATCTGTCAGCAGAAAACGTTCTTGCTCTGACCTGTGCTAAAGGAAAGAAGGGCTTGCTCAACCAGTTTATAATCACTGTCGTTCGACTAGTCAGAAACATGGTCAATAAGCATATTTTATATCACAGCTGCAGGAAGTTACATTCCCTTGTGTTCAGCACAGCCTTCCTACAGAGTGTTGTGTTGTGAGGTGTTGTGTTGTGTTGTGTAGAGATAGCTATCCTTGCTGGGAATGGTGAGAATCGTAGTTTGGCCCATCTAGAGGCTATCAGGATAGAGAAGCTCACTTTAGAGCCCATTGCCCAGTGTGACATGGGAAAGTTTGGCAATGTTGGCTTTGTTGAAGTGTGAGTTTTCCCCCTTCTGTGTGCCACGGATGAACTTTGCAAGCCTGGCCATGTGTAACAAATGCACTGATGAGCCAACTGCATGTAGAAGTATGCCACAAATGCAAATAAACATGAAGAATTTTGTCTGTAAAGCTTGCCAACCTTCCAAATATAATATAAAGTAATAGATTTGCCTTACAGGTGCTCCTGAAGATGAATATTTTATTTCTTTTGAATATAGGCTCTGGTGCTCTTCACAGAATAGGAAATTACTAACCTGGGCACATTTATATTTTATAGGATTATGTACAGTTGTCTGCATAAGTGTGGTCCTGGTTTTAAGATTGAAATCTAATGGTGTATAGTGGCATGTTTTGAAGATGTATGGATTCATTAATGGTGCTTGTGCTATCTAGCACAAAATATCATAAAAAGGTGTTTGTTTGTTTTTTAACTCAGTAGAACTTTTCATCAGGCTGGGCACTGAGGATTAATGCTGTTAAAAATTTCTGACCATTCAGATCAGGAATCAATGCCACAAAAAAGAAAAAAGAAAAAAAAAAGAAAAAAGCAATGAGGATGTATGTGTATTATCTCCATAATGGTACATGTCAATCTATCCATTCAATTGTGGGTGCATTTTAGGTGGAAACATATCACACAAAGCATATGAAAGATAGGACCTGCTTGACTTGGCTGTGTTGGGATTTATTCTCACAAACTGTGGCACGATGTGTTATGGGATGACTAGGGCAGGCTTGGTTGCTTTGGACCAGGGGTGTCCAAACTATGGTCCGTGGGCGGGATTGCCACCATTGCCGGAAGTGTCCCGCTGGTGCCAGCAGAAGTGTGGAAATTGTGGTGAAAACGTGCTGAAAAATTCAAGAAACAGTGTAAAAATGTTCCGACTTCTCTCCCTCCTCCACGGGAAGTGGCGGGGTGGCAAAAAAACCCCAAAAATGCATGTTGAATTCACACGCTGCCGCTTCTGCATTAGCGGTGGGAGGAACCACAATCCCAGCCTGCTCAGCTGTCTGAGGGGGCATGGTCAGGCCCCTAGCAGGAAAATTTTGGGCACCCCTCTTTTGGCCTATAAATTAAATTTAAGAGTTCTATCCAGTCTCCATGTTTTGAAAATGCTGAGGGATTCTTTGATCTTCCTTTCTTCCTTATTCTTAAGTTTCTGCTTTTCTTATCATTCAACTTCACCTTGAAGAGTATACAAGTTCTAAAAGCTTTTGTATTTCTCTGTTTTATCCCATTATAACACAAGGGAATTTCCCTAAAGGAAATGCAAATTATGATTATGTAAAAGATGACATTTGAAAAGATAATTTGACCTGGAGCATATATTTTTGATGAAGAATACTCAAAAGGAATGGACCCATCTCTGCTCTGGGTTTGCTCTGTACATATGCTGCTTAAATGTAGATTTTCAGTGAGAATGTAACAATGATACTTCATTCTTCCTTTCTAGGCTGTACTTTCCCCCTGGTGCACATGTAGCCCAAAGAATGGATTTGACGCTTCATATCTAATCCTCTTTGTATCTTGTCTCAGTTGTATTCGCATGGATTAGAATTCACTGTAGTAGCTTTTCCAATGTTGTTGTTGTTCAATCGCACAGTCGAGTCTGACCCTTTGTGACCCCATGGACCACTGCATGCCAGGCTCCTTTCTTACCTGTCATCCTCTGTAGCCTGCTCAGATCTATGGCCACTGCATCAACGATGACATCTAGCCATCTCATTCTCTGCTGCCCCCTTCTCCTTTTGCTTTCAATCTTTCCCAGCATCAGGGCCTTCTCCTCTTCTCATTTGGTGGCCAAAGTACTTGAGCTTCAGCTTCAGTATTTGTCCTTCCAAGGAGCAGTCAGGGTTGATTTCCATCAGGATTGACTGATTTGATCTCCTTGCAGTCCAGGGGATGCTCAAGAGTCTTCTCCAGCACCACAGTTCAAAGGCGTCAATTCTTATGCACTCAGCCTTCTTTATGGTCCAGCTCTCACAGCCATACATTACTACTAGGAAGACCATTGCGGACTTGTGCTGATAGGATGATGTCTCTACTTTTTATTATGTTGTCTAGGTTTGTCATAGCTTGCCTCCCAAGAAGTAAGTGTCTTTTTATTTATTGGCTAAAGTTACCATCTGAAAGAAGGTAAAGTTTGTCACTGCTCCAATTTCTTTCCCTTCTATTTGCCAGGGAGTGATGGGGCCAGATGCCATGAACTTATTTTTTTTATGTTGAATTAGCAAAGGTTGCCCGGCGTTGCCGGGCTGTTTTAAATGGTGTTGGAAAGTTGTTGTTGTTGTTGTTGTTGTTGTTGTTGTTGTTAATGTTTGTAAAGAAGAGGTTAGTCTATAATTGAAATTTTTAAAATTGTTATTTATACAATTTTTTTTGATGGCCTGTTATAAACTGTGATGAGTTTTGTTTGGTGTTTTGGTTTTGTGGATGAAAAAAAGAATAAAGGATGATATACTTTTTCGAAAAACTCTTGGGGCCTTTTGTGTGGGGCTATTGTGTCTTTTTGAATTTTTTTTATTATTGTGGGCAGCAAGTGCTGCTGGTAGGGGTTATCTTGTATTTTGACTGTTTTTTCTCTCGTGGCCTCTGGGTGGAGCTTCTTCCAGTAAGTAGTCTCTTTCTTTATTCATTTCTTTTCCAGTAGTTGTTGTGTGAGGTCGTCTGGTGGTGAGTTGGCTGTTTTTCTTTATTTGGGGTGGTGGTGGTGTTTGGATTTTGTGGTGTTTGGCTGGGTGCTGGGTGTGTTTGGAAATGTTTGTTGTTGTTTACTTTTTTGGTGTTATTTTTGTTTGTTTTTGTGTATTTTTAAATGTTTTTGATTGTTTGTTTTTGTGTTTTTGGTGTCCTATGGGGGGGATCCCCTCTCTGCCGTCTCCCCTGGCTCTGGAAGGCTTTGGGGGACAGACCCCTTTTGTCTCCCCAAACCTTCCAGACTCATGGGACCCAGGAGAGGGGATCGAATCCAGGCTACCCTCTGAAATTAAAAGGGAAATCTCAATTGGGGATTCCCCTTTAATATCAGTGAGGGGGGGGTTGTGATCCCCCTCTCCGCTGGCTTCCTTGGGTTTGGGAGGGTTGGGTTGAGAAAAGGGGTCTGTCTCCCCCACCCTTCCGGACCCAGGAGAGCCATCGGAGAGGGGGATTCCCCCCCCAACTCCGTTTTTAAAGAGAAGTAACCGCTTGGTTTCTTCTCTTTAAAATGGGGCATGTGTGTGTGTGTGGAAGGGGAATCCCCTCTCTGCCAGGTCCCCTGGGGTCAGGAGGGTTGGGGAGACAGACTCCTTTGGTCCCCCCAACCTTCTCAACCCCAGGGGAGCCAGTAGAGAGGGGGAGCACAACACCCCCGCCCCACCCAGTGATATTAAAGGGGAAACTCCGATTAGGAGCTTCAGGCGCCAATGGGGAGGGGGGCTTTGGTTCGCGCGGCTTGGCGGACTTGCTCTCCCGGTGTTTTTGTTTTATTTTTTGGGTGCCGGCTTCCTCAGCATTCTGCGCGCTCATGGCGCGCAGGACACTGGGGCTTGTAGTTATGGGTTTGTGCTTTGTGTTTGTGCTGCGTTTTTTAAAAATGGTTTTCTTTTGATTGGCTGCGGCGTGTTTACGAACGTTCCTTGTGCCGCGCCGTGCGAGAGCCTCTCAGCCTGATTGGCTCTGGCGCGGCACAGTGCAAGGAATGTTGGGAAAGGAAGTTGTTTCCCTTTTTTCGCGTTTGTGGGGCTGTTGCCCCACTGCCTGTTTTCTCAATCCTTTGTTGACCTGCGGACCCAGATCGGCCGTTTGCAGGAAGGGTGAGTGCAGGCAAGTAGGGCGAGGCATAGCAACCTATAGCCAGTTCCAACGGTTAACACTTGGTTTTATAGGTTAAGATTTCAGGCCAGTTTTTGCACTCTCCTCTTTCACTCTCATCAAGAGGCTTTTTAGGTCTTCTTCACTTTCTGCCATTAGGTAGTGTCATCTGCATATCTCAGGTTGTTGATTATCTCTCCAAGCAATCTTAATTACAGTTTGTGCTTCTTCCAGCTCTGCATTACACATGTACTCTGCATATAAGTTAAATAAGTAGGGTGACAATATATAGCCTTGTCGTACTCCTTTTCCTATTCTAAACCAATCAGTTGTTCCATATCCTGTTCTAACTGTTGCTTTTTGACCCACATATAGATTTTTCAGAAGAAAGGTGTGGTTGTCTAGTACTCTCATCTCTTTAAGGACTTGCCACAGTTTATTATAATCCACACAATCAAGGGCTTTGGTGTGGTCAATGAATCTGAAGTAGATTTTTTTTCCTGGCACTTCCATGCTTTCCCTATGATCCAGGGAATGTTGGCAATTTGGTCTCTAGTTTCTCTGCCTCTTCGGAACCCAGCTTGTACTTCTGGAAGTTCTCGATCCACATACTGCTGAAGCCTATCTTGTAAGATCTTGAGCATGACCTTGCTAGTGTGTGAGATGAGCGCAATTGTATGATAATCTGAATATTCTTAGGCATTGCCCTTTTTTGGAATTGGAGCTTTTCCAACACTGAGGTGTAATTCTCAAGATACCCAAGAAAGACAAGGAAATAATTTTCAATCAGTTATTCAGGTCTTCCCATTAAATCACTGTAATGCCACAGTAAAATGCACCAATGTATTATTGTTAAGAAAGTTTTAACCCTCTGTGAAACATTTGGGAATTCTGGATCTCTTTCAGGTGTATCATACAAACATGCACACACATGCATGCATATATGAGAACATACACTGTTCTACTGAACTTACAGGAAGCACCTTTCTGCACTGATGATGGCCCTAAGAACACAGTGAGGCTGCTACTTCAGGCAGCAAGCAGAGTGGTGGCAAACATGAAAGCCAGCAAATTGTTAATTACTTTGGCCAGTATACTACTGGCTCACTCCATACATGCAGCCTACTATTGTAGGCTATGTTTGGGCTTTGCCAAGTCACTTCCTGGCTGCCTCCATCATGTGCCTGCTACGTGGATAATGGTAAATTTCAGGAGTCCCTCCGGCCAAGACATTGTGAGGTGGACGGACCACATTTTTTCTGCCTGCAGGATCTTTCATGTTTGCATGGAATGCCAAAAATGCTGAAAAAAGAGAATAGTAAAGTATTTCCAATTTTGAAAAATAGGCATTTTTAAAATTGAACAGTGTGTGTTGGTGGGGGTAGTCATGACCTATTTAGAAAATGAATCATATTCCTGGAAACTTGAGATACCCAGTGTGGCATAGTTGATACAGTGACATATTAGGACTCTGGAGACTTGCTTTCAACTTCCTTCTCAGTCATGGAAACTCACCAGGGATGGGTGCATATGAAACTGGTAAAACTACTCCTTAAATATCTCACTTACCTTTAAACCCTTTTTAAGGATTGCTATGAGTCGGTTCTGATTTGGCAGCATATGTAACACACACACCCTTGGAACCTGCAGGAGTGGCAATATAGCTTTCTTTAAATGGGCAAGATGTTTTTTGGCAAGGGAGTTACACTAAAGCAAGCAAGCATCAGGAATCAAATGAACCCATGCAGGTGTACTTTATCTGTCTCTGTGCCCTGGTTTAGTAAAGGTAAAAGTTTCCCTTGCTCGAAAGCCAGTCGTATCTGACTCTAGGGGTCAGTGCTCATCTCTTTCAAAGCTGAAGAGCCAGCGTTGTCTGCTTCTGCAGACATTTCCATGGTCATGTGGCAGGTATGAGTAGACACCGGAGCACACGGAACGCTGTTTACCTTCCCACCGAAGTGGTCCCTATTTATCTACTTGCAATTTCTTGCTTTCAAACTGCTAGGTTGGCAGGAGCTGGGACAAAGACGGGAGCTCTTTTCCATCCTGCAGTACTCGGGAATCGAACTGCTGACCTTCAGCCTCCCAGTCAGCATCTTAGCCACTTGAGCTACTGCAGTCCCTGGCTTAGCACAGAGTTTTATAGCTGATATGAGAATCTGTCTCAAGCTTTCTTTACCATGACTCATAGTGTCTTTAACCATTATAAGGCACATTTGACAGATAGCTTGAGGACTTAAGAAATCCTCCATTGAACAAATGATTGGCTTTGTGAAAGTTAAAACTGGCTTTGGATAGCAAAATGATAATACAAAGCTGTTAGACTTGTCCGGCTACTTGCCTTTCTCCCACACTTTTTTGTGTTTTCTTGTTCCTTCTGAAGGCATGGTTTATTTTAGTCCACCATTTGTTCTGAGTTCTAGGGATTAGAGGTACGGCACTTCCCATGAAATTCATCTCTGTACTCAGAGCTTGTAATTAGCAAATTTACATTTGCACATATGGACAGATACAAACAGCTCCAGGACAATAGGAGAAATTTAGATTTCTAACATATTTTTCAAAGGACTTGCAAAGGATGTGAATACCAGTAAATCATGTGGTTTTCCCCCACAACTAGCCAGGAGAGATCTGTGCAGGTAAGGTGATCCTTTTGCCTGTCTGGGAAGAGCCCTATGCATGCTCTTCAGATGGCTGGCGGGAAGAACTCTTTAAATTCTTTATGTAAGTGTGACTTCTAGCAGGACCAGAACCATTTTGATAAGAAGGAATTCATTTCTAAAGTACAAAAGTTGTTTTTCAAAGTAAGCTAACTGCAGATCCACACCCTTTCTCATCTGGATTCTAACAGATGTTCTAACAGCATAAGGAAACAGAGGCTTGACCACTTGTTTACAAGTTAACCCCCTAAGGGCAAGCCTGACATGAAGGGCAAGCCGGCCTGGAGAGAAGCAGCAGCAGCTGGGTGGCTTGGGCAGCTACTAAGTCTTAGTAGCCACCCAAGTCGCCCAGCTGCTGCTGCTTCCCTCCTGGCAGGCTGGCTGAGGGAGCATCCGGTGGTGGTGGTGGCAGCAGTTTTGAAGCCACTTTGGCCTTGGCTGGGGTGAAGAGGCCCTCCGGCCATGGGCACCAGGACCACCCCACCTGCCGTTGCTCTTGGACCCCGCCCCAGACTGAGCTTGAAAAGGCTGCTATGGTGGCGGGCGGCTGGACTCTCCACCACCTCGGCTGGGGCAAAGAGGCCCTCCGGCCATGGGCACCAAGACAGACCCACCTGCCAGCGCTCTTGGGCCCCACCCTGGGCCAAGCTTGAAAAGGCAGCTATGGTGGCAGGTGGCTGGACTCTCTGTCGTGGCTGCCCACGGACTTTGGCTTTGGCTGGGGTGAAGAGGCCCTCCAGCCATGGGCGCCAAGACCACCCCACCAGCGGGCCTCCTGGGCCCTACCCCAGTCTGGGCTTGGAAGGGCTGTTATTGTGGCAGGCGGCTGGACCTCGCCACCACCACCCTTGGAATTTGCCTGTGGCCAGGGTGGAGAGGTTGTTATAGGATTGTGTTATGGTATATTATTATTTGCTGTTTTGGTAGATTGATTTTTGTATGTTGTATTACTGTGTATTTACTGTGTATATTGTGTATTGTATATTGTGTATATTGTTTATTTACCATGTGAGCCGCCCTGAGTCGGGTTCCCTGATTGGGCAGCATACAAGTGCAAAAATTAAATTAAATTAAATTAAGATGAAACTTTGTAAACCGGCTTAAACACATTGCTTCATATGATTGGTCCATGTATTTATCTGTTTGAAAGTTAGACATGCACTTTTAGTTATTAGTTTGCATAAGTTTAATACAGGTATTCTAGTATTTCTTCTTATGAAGTTCATATATTTGGTGTTTGCAACGTTTATCATATTTTTGGGAATATAATAATGGGAGGAGCCATTGCATATGTTGTTTGTAACAGCGTAAATTGTTTGTTCATCGGTATATAAGATGTACAATGGCAATCAGTAAGGATCCCTCCTCATAGAGAAGGCATCATTTTGCATGCAAGATACCAATAAATTGGTTTCTATTTTCTTCTCCAAGCAACACTCTAATTTCTTATTTTTGAATTAAGTATTTCTAAAGGCTTGTCATTATAGTGGAACCTCATACAACAATCGCCTTGTATAGCAACGAAATCGCATAACAATTAGGTTTTGAAAAAATGGTGTCCTGCATAACAATTTTCCAAATGGAAAAAAGTTGTACAACAATTTTTCAATTGGAAAACCACTTAGAAAAAAATCGTTGTATGATACATCCCATAGGGAAAATCGCTATATGATGCATGCATCGTATAGCAATTGCTTCGTACAACAACGAGCCCCGTGGAATGGATTAAAATCATTGTATGAGGTACCACTGTATTAAGAGTTTGTAGTGACATAAGGACACATTTAGCTCTTTTGTTCTCAAAAAGATATGCATGTAAGAAAGCATGGAAAATGTATTTTTTCTGGACAACACCTTTATGAATCCCACAGCCAATAGCTGTGCTAGCAATGGGATTCTGGGAGCTATCATAAAAAAGCAACTTCTTCCAATCTCTGCCACAGAAACACCTGTGTTCTTCAAGTGTACAGCTGGCTGGATTGCAAATACTATGAGAGAGGTCATTTACAGTAACATTTTACAGCATTTTAGGGCACTCAGAGAAGGAACAGCAACCTGAAAGGCATAGAACACAATACCAAGCAGAATGCCAGCCAGAAGCGTAAAAAAATTATTCACAGTGGAACTAACATGTTACTGGAATTCACTTCATTGGAACTAACATTTGGGGGGAAATTGTTTAAGATCACATTGTAATTAGCTTTTAGAATTTTTATCCCACCCTTCAGAAGAAGAAGAAGAGGGGGAAGAAGAAGAGGGGGAGTAGAAGAAGCAAAAAGAGAAAGAGGAGGATGAAGAGAAGAAGGAGGAGGAGGAGAAAAGAGGAAGAAGAAGAGGAGGAGCAGGAAAAGGAGGAGCAGAAGCAGTTACAGCAGCAGCAGCAGCAGCAGCCAACAGAACAAGCTTGAGACTACAGCCAGAGAAGCTCCCACAAACAGGCTATCCGCCTATACTTGTGCCTATATTAATCAGCAAATCCTGGAAATAACCAATTACAGTTCTTCAGTGTAACTGAGCAGTGAGTTAACCCTTGCAGGCTTTGTTCTTGAAGGAGAAATTACTATTAATTTGTATTTACATTTTAATTCCAAAGCTGAAATATCTGCTTTAGGCTCTATGAATGTAATGTAATTGCAACCTGCTAACCTATATTGCCACAAGTATAAGGGTTATCACAAAGAAAATTAAATAACTAGCAATAGCTCTGTTTGCATTAATTTTGTATTCTCTTATGTCTTCAACTGCCTGAAGTTTAAGAGCATGAAAAGAAAAGAAAATCAAAGCAGATATGTATTTGAAGCATAAAAAAGCAATGAACGGAACCCACATTCCAGCCTTGCCCATATAACAGCCCGTAAAAGTGTCAGTTTTTCCTGGCCAGAAGTATTGGACATTTGTTGTGTATGGATTGTAATGTGCCTTTAAGTAAATGCAACCACACGAATGAGTGAATGTAACAATCTCTAAAAGTAACATTGTAACCTTCTGTATTAGGACGCGAGCTAGTGACCACTGGGGGCAGTAGCGAGCGTCCAGCTCACATGGTACAAATTCTCCAAATACCTACAGCCACGGGAAGATTCCCGCCACTGCCTCACCTGGACAAGAAGGGCGTGACTAAGGGTGACGTCACGTGGTCAGTAGCCAATGAGCTACCGAGGAGCCACATTCAAATGTATAGCCATAGTATATAATGAGCTGTTCATCCGCCATTACCACATGTTCCCCCTGACCATCATGCAATAAAGATGAGTTAAGCCAGACTTCGGCTGTTTCTATTGTCTTGGTTCTTGAACACTAAAACATTACATGGCTGATAACAGCAATTTATATTCAATTTTAATTCCAAATAGAGTTGTCACATTTATTTTCTTGCCTGAGTTCTGTTCTTCTTTCATGTCTAGGCCAGATGCGAAACTGCCAAAATGAAGATACCTTTGGGGAGTTCATTTTGTACTTCCTTTTGCTTGATCTAGTTCTTGTGACCTTCCCGCTGCCAACTGCACTCCAAACTGGGCTCCCTTCACTCTCTTTATTTGGGAAAACAACAGGAAGCGCAGGTGAAGAGGTTGAGGAACCAAGATCCACTCAATTTTGTGTTGTTGGGATGATTAGGTGGTGTATCAAGGTCCTTGTCTCAGACTGCCAGGCAACAGAATTTTACTCCCACAGTAGGTCTGAGAAGATATCTGCAGTATGAACTGCTCCTTTTGATTCCCGTCTCCACCTGGGCAAGTTTCCCAAGGTCTTGCAATGGGAGTCTTGCAAATTCCCTTTCTTCAGTAGCAAAATTATCTCGACGCTTGAACCAATAATCCAGTTCACAAAACAAACGTCCTTTTTGTCTTTTGTGGAAATGAAACCACTCCTGCCTTTGTCTTCCTTTTTATGGTAGAAGCGATGAGAAGTAAAGCATAATCCCATAAAATAGCCAAATGAAAAGCATAGCTAAACTTAAGCTAATAAATGCATAACACATTCTAGAAATAAAATTCCCCATTCCTGGGTTCCTAATCTAAATCTACTCTAACACGCAACTTAACTGCAAAATAAGAAAATGCACAGATTCTAAGTATCGTCCTGGACTAATCTCTCCCCAGAGTTAAAGTCCAGCCTTGCTGTAATTCCAGCTAAGTGTCAGCCTGGCAAGATTTCGTCTATCTCCCAAATAGGAAGCCTGGCTTGGCCTCATGGAATCAAAGTTACATCTTCCCAATGTTCTCTTGATCTTATCTCCAGAAGCACAGGGCTTGCTTCGCCCTCCTTGAAGAAGCACTTTCCCTCCTCTTTTAACTGAACAAAATCAGGGTTTTTTTATAAACAATTTCCCCCTCTTATACTCTCCTTAGGAATTTTCAGGTGGCCTTGGACTCAGATCTTGAGATAACGCTTATCTCCTCAAAATCTTTCAAGGTCAAGGCATGTTGGCAAAGTGCCAAGCTCTCATTTTGTCCATCTCCCAACTCTATGGCAGGGTCATTGACCGATTGTTTGAAAGGACAATGAACTTTAGTTGCGAAGTTCACTCCCATTCATTGAACTTTGAGAATCCCTCAGGTGTTTTTCTGTCTACTAGAGGCACTAATCCTGATGACGTATGTTTCCAGGAATCTCTTTGAATCGCTGCACTTTTAAAGCTCCATTTCTCAACCTTTAGGCACAATGACAGGTAACTTAAAACAAAGTAACTTTTCCAAGTTCATGACACTAGTTTGAGAAGGAATAGCTGGCACAAGGTGGCTGTTGCCCGGCATATGCCTGATTGTGATTCAAAAATACCACAATCTTTGAGGAGGCTCTTTCTGTGTACCCCGCCTGACTTCTGTTTCTAAGACAGGAAACTGTCCAATTGGTATAGCTCATCCCTTCACTGCATCTCCATGTCAGGAAAACTGTATCTGTTGAATTTCTTTCTGCCAAACCAATGGGAAGAACACTGGAACTCAGCTGGAAAAAAAGAGGGCAATTAATCTACCATTGAAGATAGAATATGACACTGAACAACACAAAACACAATAATTTAATTCTGACTTTGGCTGATTGATTCTGTGTTGGCACTTGTGTTTTCATCCAATAAATGAAACTATTTATCAACAAAAGCTATTGTAAATGCATACCCCCAACCCTATTAGTCTCACTTATTTGTTGCATTTATATCACTCTGATGAGCTGAACGTAGCATACCATGGTTTCCTCCTTTTCCTACTCATTTTTTTCTTCCCAAAGTTCCAAGATGTGGGTCAAACTGAGAGACAATGTATGGCAAAAAGGTTACCCATTGAATTTCAGGACAGCAGGGAAACAGAATAGCTACCTCAAGTCTCTGGATCAAGTACTGTAATACCTTTATTAGATCACTAAGATGGAATGAATAAGGCAAGATTTCATGTGTTGCCTGAACTCTTTGTCAAGCAAAGGTATATGAAACTGGGAGATAAGATAAACAGTTGAACAACTGGGCCAGATGTGATACCTTTAGCTTTAAAAAACCTGACTGTGAACAAGATACCATGACATTTTGCAGATTCCATATCTTGACTACTGAAAAGGACCTCATGGAAAATGACAGCTTTCTCTACGTAATATTACTGCTTGGATCCATTCCAGTGAGGACTAACAGCTTGAATCCATCTTGATGGAGTGCTGCAGCTTCATCCATACTGTCCTGGAGCTTATGAGGACTTTGCATGCCAAAAGGGCTCAGGATGAGAAAGTGACTCGTGGAACTGGATCAATAGTACGGGTGTCATGTTGCAATGCAGAATGCAGATGAAAGGCCACTGAATTATACCTCAAGGCAGTCTTCATGGCTGATCGCCATGAGGATTGCCAACATTTGGATTTGGATACAGCAGAAGAAGAAGGAGAGACTACAGAATGACATGGCTTTTGCCCTTCTAAAACAATCCTGCTCTGTGTAGGCCAGGGACGCCCAAACTACGGACCATGGGCCCAATTAGGCCTGCACATCTAATTAATCAGGCCTGCGGTGAGAACCCGGGCACTCTTCGGACCGTCCCCCACCCACCCCCACCCAACCGACATCCCAATACGTCACCTACAATGGCGGCGGCAATTGTGCTTTGCCCCTGCTTGTCCGAGCAGCCTCTGCTCATTCCCAGCAGTGCGAAAGCCTCTGGCAACATGGATCACTGCATTGTAGAATTTTTTTGAGTCTTCTCTGTTTCAAAATCCATGACGCTGGAAGGGTAAACCTGGTGTGCCATGCTGATGTCAGCCTTGGCACGCCAAGGGACTCTCCCAGTGTGGCACACCAAGGCTGACATCAGTAGGGTGTGCCAAGTTTACTCTTCCAGCCCCACGGATTTTGAAACAGAAGGCTCGAAAAATTTCCACAACGCAGCAATCCACATTGCCAAAGGCTTTTGCACTGCTGGGAATGAGTGGAGGCTGCTCAGACCAACAGGGGCGAAGCATGATTGCTGCTACCACTGCTGCCGCTGACGTCAAAATGGTCAGTAAATGGAGCAGCCTGCCTCTGGCCCCACAGCTACGTGTTGGGGGTGGGACCTGTTCACCGGAAAAAAAAAGTTTGGGCACCACTGGTGTAGACGATGAGCAGAGCTTGCAAATGCATTAGATTCAATGCATCAACATTAGAATCATTACTTTTGCAATGAATGAGAGGATGCTTGGTTTTTAAAAAATAAATGTTATAAATATGTTATTTTCAAAATGTTTTTCTTTAAACACATCAATTGGCTTATTCTCCAATTTACACAAAAGCAATTTCTTTAATATTAACACATTAAAAATAAGGTGTTGTTTCCAAGCGCTGGGAAGGAAGGAGGCTAACATCATCTCTTTTTTTCTGTTTTTAGTCTAACATGTCTTACTAACGCCCAAATGGATAGAGCAAGAATGGGCAACTCACCTCCTCCAGATGTGCTTGGACTTCATGAACCCTATGCCTGTGTGAGGCATAGATGAAAACTAAGCTATAGGCCAAAAACATCTGGAAAGCTATGTGTCCTCACCCCTTGGCTCAAATATCCCAGGACAAGACAAAGCAGCCTTCACTTCAACTGCTTTCTGTATTTCAGTTTGGCACTGAGATGGAATTGTAGGAATCTGCCTTGCAAATGTAAAGACAACGTCTTGCAAGTGCAAACTCTGGCTTTTCCCATCACTAAAATTTATTTTTATTGTGTTTTAGAAAGAAAATTACAGTCTTTCACTTTCCTTTTTTCATACATAAGCTAATTATTATGCTGTCCAATAATGTTCCCTGAAGAAAAATCGCATAGGAATAGAACGGGGGTGGGGGAGGCTGAGACAACAGATGTCTTTCATCTATAGCTGGCAATTATCTGAAAGTTGGAGCACAGCAATTTTATAGCTCAAAGACTTTTTCAGATTACACTGCTACAGGGCACAGCTAACATAGTCATCTAGTACAACACCCAAGCCTCACTGCACATACATTTGCTAAGACTAAAATATATGCCTTGGGTATTTTCCTTTACTGGAATTACGGATTTATGGAGCAATGAGATCTAAATACAGTCAGGAATGAAAGCAAGCAGAAGAAGCAGAAGAAGCAGGAGGGGGAGGAGGGGGAGGGGGAATGAATTTCTGAGGATGCAGCTGTGATGATATTCTGAAAATAAAATAAAATTAATGCCACTGTCCCTGCTTGCTGAATGAGTCTGACAGCTGTAGTCCAAAAAAAGTGTAAAGTTTTGGAAATAAATTGGAAAAATAAATGGAGGAGAAGAATTATGAAAGGTTTGTCTGTTAGGGTAAAAGAACACAATTATAAAATGTAATGGAGGTGGTACTTGACTCCAGTTCGGTTACATCAAATGGATAATACCAAAATTAGAAATTGCTGGAGGTGTAAAGATAGCCTAGGGACATATGAACACATGTGGTGGAGCTGTAAAGTGACTGTGGCTTTCTGGATAAAAATAAAGAAAGAGATATAGGAAATTTTGGATCTTGATCTGAAGTTGGAGTCAAGTGTGACGTTATTGACAGAAATAGACAATATGACTATAGATACAAATAAAAAAGACTGGTTGTCTATAATATTAACTGTGGCAAGACAATGAATTGCAATAAATTGGAAAAATGATTCTGTGTTAAAACTGGAGGAATGGTATAAAGAAATGTGGGAAATTGTGTTAAATGACAAACTTACATGGGAGTTGAATAAAAAGAAAGGTATAATTTAAAAAAAGTTTTGGGAAATATGGAGACTGTTTGTGGAGCATACTTTGGTGAAAGATAAAGGAGATAAACCAGTATCAGATGACATGAATTTTTGGAAATGGTAATATAGAGCTGTGACAAAACTGCAATCTTCAGGGCTTTGTATACATCACGGGGTGACATCATCATCATCGCCATCATCATCATCTTTTTTTCAATGTATGGGTAATGAGAGAAATACTGATAAATAAAAATAGTAATATATGAATATAGGTAGAATTAAACATGTATTAGAAAGGGAGAAATATAATAATGATGAAAGTAATATCCCTTTTTTCTTTTTTATGTATGTTTTTTTCTTTCTTTGTTTCATTTAAATATTGTATTGAAGTGTATTTTCTTTGCTTTATTGCATACTGAATTGTGATGTGATGTCATATGTTTATTTGATTTTTTATTTCAGTAAAAATTTAATAAAATTTTTTAAAAAAGCAGGAGGAGGAGGTGAATGAATTTCTGAAAATAAAATTAAATTAATGCCACTGTCCCTGCTTGCTGAATGAGTCTGGCAGCTGTAGTCCAAAAAAAAAAAAAGAGTAAAGTAACTTTTCTAAACTTTGAATGTGTCTAATACAGGGATTCTCAACCTGCAGCCTGTGGGATGGATGCAGCACATGGTACCATTTCATGTGGGCCCCCCACTGCCTCCACCACACCAGGCAGTGTCATGTGGTGGAGGAAGGGCAAAATGACCATCCGGCCCCTGAAGCTGTCTGAGGGAGCATGATCTGTCCCCTGGCTTTAAAAGGTTGAGAACTCCTGGTCTAACAAGACTTTATATTAGGGACAGCATCTTGAACTGCTCCAAATACTGTTCAACTGCAACTCCCATTGTCCTAGGCATCACATCTAACAGGGATAATAATATTGCTGTTATTGCATGTCTGAGATACTGTCTGAGATGATGGAGTTTGTAGTCTAGCAGACTGTGATGACACAAGATTAATGGAGGCAGCTGTAGACTAATGGCCAGTGAAATGGGGCTGGGTAGGTGCACTATCCCTTTCCACAAGTTCCTCATTAAGAAAGACAAGACACCTCTTTATTCCATGTATAGATTTAGTTAGTAAAAACAAAAATGTAATTTATTTATGAATTACAATTTTATTCCACCCATATACTGAACATAGTGCACAATGCAGCTAACTTCTATTTCTTGCAGCAAACACAGATCCGTTGCACCGTAAATCATGCTGACTTGGGATATTTAGGGAGTTGTAGAACAGAAAAATAACCATTTTCATCTTCGGTGCAAACCACGTCACCAATATATGTGCCTGCTAATTTTTTATTTTATTTTTTTTAAAAAAATGGAAACAAGGAAAAAAGTTCTGCCTGTGGTTTTAGGCTGCAGCAGTTTCAGAAATTCGTGCTTTTACTTTTTTAAAAATGGAAACCCAGAAAGTGTACTTGAAGTATTCCTAAGGAAGTTTATATTGGCTTTCAATTGGTTGAAAGCCACATTTTTGTTTGACAGCTTTAATCGGCATCCATTTTTAGTTTTTATCACCAGGCTAGACATTTGATCACTCTTTTCCAATTAAGTATATGAAAAGCTTTGAAGATTAAAAGTACTGCATGTATATTATTGTAATTATATGGAAAGACAAAGCCATTATTTCAGTCATTATGGGCTACAAAGCAATAAACTTGCAAAAACCTACAGAGGCCACAGGTAATTCTGGCAGTCTGGCTGCATGTATCTACCGCTTTTCATTTTAATCTAGTGATTTACTGTGCAACTCAGTAGGATCGCCCTCCATGTGAGAGAATGAAACAAAGCAGAACTGCTTTTATGTTAGGCATCTTCATTTGATAAATAATGTTGACATTCATATTTCTCTTACTAATACAGTGGTACCTCATACAACAATTTTAATCCATTCCACGGGGCTCGTTGTTGTATGAAACAATTGCTATACGATACATGCACTGTATAGTGATTTTCCATATGGGATGCATCGTACAACAATATAATTTTTTTGCTAAGTGTTTTTTCCCATTGAAATGTTGTACAATTTTTTCCATAGGGAAAATTCTTATGCTGGACGCCATTCCCCCCAAAACCTGCTTGTTGTGCGATTTCATTGTTATATGGGGCGATTGTTGTATGAGGTTCCACTGTATATTTCTATACGATTAGTACCTCTATATCTCTGAAGGGTTTTCTTTTGCTTTCAAGACTCCTTCCTCCTCCTCCTCCTCTTCTTCTGCAGTATCCAAATTCAAATATAGATGATCATCATGGCAATCAGCCAAGAATATTGTCCTGGGAAAATAATGCTGTGGTCTTTCATCTGCCTTCTGCATCACAGTATGACCCTCGTACCACTGATGCAGTTTCCCAAGTCACTTTCTGGTCCTGAGCCCTTTTAGCATGCAAAATCCTCATCAGGCTGATGAAACTGCTGCCGTCCATCAAGATGGATTCAAGTGGGATTTAATCTACTTGGGGACCATCATCCTTCCCTGCAGACTTTGGCATCCAAGGGTTGTCAGGTTAGTTAACTGCTGCCTGACACTCTGTGTTGAGTCAATGGCAGTATAGTCTACTCTATTACCATAGCAGGATAACCTTGCCAGACTGGATTCAGGACTCCTGGGTAATATCAATATGTTCTGTTCCTGAATTAAATATATTGAAATGGAGCATATCATTTTGAGACATACCAAATTTGGATGGATAAGGACGTTTACTGTTTAATATCCTTCTCTTATTAATGTTTAAGAGCTTTGTGAACACGGGTATGGAAAAAAAGCATATCAGAAATAAAAAAGCAGACTTAATGTTACAACATTTTTAGATGATGATCATACTACTTGGCTGTTTTAATATTCCATTTATTTTTTGCTGGCTCATCAGCTGAATGTCATAGTCCTGTTAGTTCTTCTGAGCCACTACTTCTTCCTAAGACTCAGGAAAACTGTCTGTGTTTTTGTTTTTAGCTAGTCTGCTTGTTTAACCAAATAAGAAAAATAAAACTGTAAAAATATACTAGTCAAATAGCAGTGGAATGTTAATTAAATTACAATAACAACTATTTTCCACCATTCCCGGAGCCAGAATAACCATAGGCATCTCAGACAAAAAGTTGCTGTTCTCCCATATGATACTCTTAACTCCCACTCTATTGGGTCTCTGGCAGCAAACAAAACTGCATTGAATTTTCACTTGCAAAGCTTTAAGGGACAAAAGAAAACATCTGGATGTACCCAAGGTAAATTGCTAGATTGATGAGTGAACTCAGAGTTGTAGTCCAGAAGGGTAACATTTCTCACTCCTATACCTTGGGAGCCCTGCAAAGGGTTGCTGTAACTCAAACATGACTTGACAGCTTATAATTAATAATTTGTACCTACCAAATTAGAAATGACTTCTGCACAAGTTAAACAGAATTGCAGTTCATATGAAATGAATGACTTGCCTACAGTTTAAAGAGAATGACAGCCCATCTCACCAAAGCAGGAAAGAGTATGAAACAGTAACTTGTGTGCCTGTTAAACCTGTTGTACTGGCACTCACTGCGGATGTGCCAATCCAAGGTCCTTGATCTCTCTAATTTACACCAAACATGGACATGGAGAGCCTTTCAATCAAAGGATACCTTCATAAGGCATACCTGTCAAGTTTTGGTTGCAAAAATAAGGGAAATTTTCTGGGCACGGGCGCATGCATGCATGCACAGTAACCCCTTTGTGCATGTGCAGTAACCCCTTTGTGCATGCGCAGTAAACCCATTCATGCATGCACACTGCTGCCTATGACAGGCACGCATGCGCAGTAACCCCTTTGTGCATGCGCAACCACCCCTCGTGCATGCACACCACCACTTTCGATGGACACGCATGCACATTAAACCCTTCGTCCATGCACAGCAACCCCTTGTGCATGCACACCGCCGCCTCTGATGGGCATGCATGTGCAGTAACCCCCCTCTGGCTGTGCCAAATTTGGGATGATGGCGCAAATGAGGGGGAAAGAGGGGTAAAATACGGGATTTCCCAGCCAAAATGGGACACTTGACAGGTATGTCATAAGGAGAAACATCCTGTGACAGCCTGTCAGATTCAGAACTGTCCTCTACAGAGAATGGCATGCACTAATGGACCTTGTGGGACTGTGGAGGGCCAGTCAGCTTGACAAAGTGCGTGAAGTGCTGAAACTAAGCCTTGCTAAACCCATTAAAATTCACACTTTGCAAAATACTTTTGTGGGCACTCTTGTACTTGGAAAGCACTGAGGCTTCTTCTCCTCCGGTTGTTCTTAGTTCTGCCTTCTGAGTGGCAGCAATAGCAGCTGTTGTGAAATTGTGTTTATTGTTTATATCACAAGCTTTCCCTGAGCTTTTCCATATGTTTTACAAGGTACAGACAGTTCACATCCTTATTTTTCATTGTAATCCTATCCACATTGCACAACCTTTAAACAGCAAGCAGACTTTGGCCTGTAAGATAAAAGTAAGTTGTCAGAGCATTTCTTTTCTTCTTTGACATGTAAACTGGGCATTTATTAAGGTTGCTGCTAATAGAAGGGGGATGCAGTACATTTCGAAAGAGTGCATTGTGGACGTGAAAAGAAATGTAACACCAGTGGAATCACAAGAGGCCCATAAAGGGAAGACAAACCAGGCAAACCAGGTGGAAGCTGAGAATGGTAAATAAACTTTCTGTCCTGTTTCAAGTATAGTTTTTCATTCAATGCTTTTTTTACCAGAACATAAATATATTTAGGGGAAGTTAGAGACTGAAAGTTATAAATAGAAATCCAAAGGGTCAACCCTTTGAGGAAAACCTACAACGACTGTCTACTCTACACACATAGTACCTAAAGTTAGTGAAGCAAAGTTCTGGGTTAGGCAACGCCTTTATTGGACCATTAAAAAGCTATGAATTAAATGAACTTTTGATTTCCACAAAACTCTTATTTGGGCAAACATAGTATAATATTTTCAGATTTCAAGCAAGAAATTCAAAATCTGACCCTGATATGATGGCAATACCAGCGGATTTTCCTCTGGATCTGTCACACGATTCATGTGAGGCGCTTGTCGACCTGTGGAACAGGATGACGACAGCAGCCTTGGATGAAATCGCACCATTGAGGCCTCTCCGAGCCCGAGGGTCCAGGTCATCCCCGTGGTTCACGGCTGAACTGCGGGAGCTCAAATGGGCTAAGAGACGCCTAGAGCGCTGCTGGGTGAAAACCCAGAGCGATTCCAATTGGACACTAGCTAGAGCCGCTATTAGGGCCTACCTAGTGGCGATGGGGGTGGTGAGATGGCAATATTTCACCACCCTTATTGCCTCCGCTGATAATCGTCCAGCCACCCTGTTTCGGGTAACCAAGTCCCTCCTTGGCGGGGGGGGGGGGGGCGGTGCGGTGCCCGGTTGGTAGGGTTCGGCTGAGGACTTTGCTGACCATCTGGTGCAGAAAATCAATCGGATCAGCTCGGGGCTTGACCCCGGCGTGGACAGTGAGGGTCCGGGGGCCCCCGGAGCACAGTCTTGCTGTGTGATCTGGGATCAGTTTGATCCAGTTGTCCCTGATGAAGTGGACAGGCTCCTTGCAGCAGTGTGGGCCACCACATGTCCTTTGGACCCCTGTCCCACCTGGCTGGTGAAAGCCACTAAGGCTGTGACAGGAGGCTGGGTCGTGGCAATAATAAATGCATCTTTGCAAGAGGGGGTGTTTCCTGCACCACTCAAACATGCCTTGGTGTGCCCCCTCCTGAAAAAAACATCCCTTGACCCAGCTGTCCTAAACAACTACAGGCCGGTCTCCAACCTCCCCTTTTTGGGGAAGGTTTTGGAGAAGGTGGTGGCACGCCAGCTGCAGGGGGCTCTGGTGGAAGCGGATTATCTGGACCCCTTTCAATCAGGATTCAGGCCCGGACATGGTACGGAGACGGCATTGGTCGCACTGATGGATGATCTCTGGTGGGAGCAGGATGGTGGTCATCCGACCATCCTTGCTCTCCTTGACCTCTCAGTGGCCTTCAATACCATCGACCACGGTATCCTTCTTGAACAGCTCAAAGGATTGGGGATCCAGGGCACTGTGTTATCCTGGTTTTCCTCTTTTCTGGAGGGCTGTACCCAGTCGGTGTGGTTGGAGAGTGAGAGATCCAGCCCTAGGCCCCTTAAATATGGGGTGTCGCCGGGCTCGGTGCTCTATCCCCTCCTTTTTAACATCTACATGAAGCCACTGAGTGAGGTCATCCGTTCCCATGGGGTGCGGTACCATCAGTACATGGATGACACTCAGTGTACATCTCGGCCCGTGGGGACCCCAGTGATGTGGTCAAAGTCCTGTCTGGATGCCTAGAGGCCGTTGGGGTCTGGATGGGGGACAATGGGCTTCAGCTGAACCCTGGCAAGACCAAGTGGCTTTGGGTTGGGGGTCCGGGGTTATCCAGTGAGCTACCACCTCTAGTCTTGGATGGGGCAGTCTTGCCCCAGACAGACCCAATGCGCAACTTGGGGGTCCTCCTGGACTCGTGACTGCTGCTAGAAAAGCAGGTGGTGGCCGTGGCCAGGAGGGCTTTCACTCAACTTAGAATAATTCACCAGTTGCACCCGCTCCTGGACCGGGACTCCTTACTCATAGTCATTCATGCTCTGGTCACCTCCAGACTAGATTACTGTAATGCGCTCTACATGGGGCTGCCCTTGACAACCATTCGGAGCTACAGCTGGTTCAGAATGCAGCTGCATGGGTGGTGATGGGATGTGGACGTTATGCCCATGCCTCCCCACTACTCCGGGAGATGCACTGGCTACCAGTTTGCCTCCGGGTGCAATTCAAGGTGCTGGTTTTGACCTTTAAAGCCCTATATGGCAGTGGGCCAGGATACCTGAGAGACTGCATCGTCCCGAGAGTGTCTGCCTGTCCAACCAGAGCGGACCGGAGGGACTCCCTCGTTGTGCCTTCAGCTAGAGGGGCCCGCCTCTCTGGCACACGAAGAAGGGCCTTTTCTGTGTCCGCACCAGCCCTCTGGAACCTCCTTCCAACAGAATTGAGGCTACAGACAGAATTGCTGCTCTTCAGGAAAAGTCTGAAAACCTGGCTGGCAGGGCAGGTGTGGGGCCTTAATGGGAATACGGCTCCAGCCTGTTGGCTCATCCCCAGTTAGTACTTAATTAATATCCCTCCCTTTGTGTTGTTGTATTCCCTCCCCCCATTCCATTTTATTTTTGTTTATTCTTTTAATTGGGGTGGGGGGTAGTAGGGTGGAGAAGTGAGTGGGCGATTTGGGATTTTATAATCTGTTTTTATACATTTTTAACTGTTGTACGCCGCCCTGAGTCAGGTTCTCCTTATTGGGCAGCATATAAATTTAAATAAATAAATAAATAAATAAAATATCTCATGCAGTCAGACTGCTAGGACAGCAAAATGGAGTTTTAGATTTTTCATGAGAGAAGAGTTGACAAAGATATCCATTTACAAGTTCTCTACTGAATAGAAGATAAAGGACTGGCTTATCCCCTCTCCTGTCTCCTAAATAACATTAACTTTACTGCCAAATCCAATTAATTTATTTTGGCACGTGAGACAGAACACAAGCCTCTTCCCATTCACGAAAGCAAACATGTTAAGACAAAAGGTAAAGTCTGCTGCCCCTTCATGAGACCCAATATTGGCTGCCTGAAGCAGTTTACTCTGTCTAAGGTAGGGCTGGCTCTGTAAATTCACAACAGAGAATGTAACTCCGGTATCTTTTTCAACACAAAGAACATAAGAAAAGGCCTGTTTTACCACATGACTATCAACCTATTTCCCCACAATGGCCAACCTGATGCATCTGTGAATAGCAGCAGAATTCTTTCTTTTGGCCTTCACACGCCACAGTTGTTTACACATTTCATCTTAATGTTCTTCAAAATGTTTTGCTTCTCCTTGCTCCAACTTACTAGTTATAGCTTTGGCTTGACTCTGTCCTGCACGTTCCACCCTGGTCATTTCCTTGCCTTTGCTCCATAAAGGCTCAGCAATAGGCATGACTTACTATAATACCCAAGTCCTGGCACTTTGGCTCTTCTCATCCTCAGATTCCTTGGACATTGTTGAGTGCAGAACTCCATGAGAACATATGCACCAGCATAGTCAAGACTGGGAAGTGTGATTTGTTTTTTCAGCAGAGGAGTCCCCACATTTTACAATGCCATGGTGTGGTTCCCCACCTGCTGTGACCATGAGCCACCCACATCTAGACAAGGAATTTTAAGGTGACACTGAAAATTTTTGGGCTGGCACTTCTTTTGGAGTAAGGGGTTCACTGAGGGCAACTTGCTTGAAAGCCCCCTAGTAATGGAAGCAGCAATCAGAAATGACACACTGTCCTTTATGCATACAGAGATAAGTACATGGAACATTGAGGAATTTTGGACAAAATACCAGTTCTGCATATTCTCTTTGGTGAAAGTATAGCTTTGCATTCTTCCTGATTATGAGGTTAAAAGTCTTCTGTTGAATCCCCCCCACCCCGACATAGACATTGTTCTTCAAGAGAGCTTTTAGTAACTGGTCTCACTTGATGTACAAAGGGCTTTTAACTGAGTGAGGACAGTATTTTCTTTTATTGGTATGTTTTTAGATTGTGATTTGATTTTTGTATGCTTTATTTTTTCAATGTCAACTGTGTCTGTAGCATTTAACCATAAGTCATCTTGAGTCCCATTTATGGGAGGAGGTGGGCTAAATATTATTTTAAAAATCGCTCCCCTTGATCACTGCAGCCCATCTTAGTAAACAGAGCAGTTTTCTTCAGGCTGACTGCCTCCTATATTTTGGACTACAGTCCCCATACTCTCAGCCAGTATACCTACTTAGTCATGTCAACTAGTGGATTATGGAAACTGCAGTCTATATCTGAAGGGCACATAAATGGGAACAGCTGCATTAGAAATAGTATAGTAGGTTACTAAAATTTATAAGATAATAAATACAGAGGGCAACTCACAAGAATTGTTAAAAAATACATGGGAACAAGATCTGAATACGAAGATAACAGAAAGGGAGTGGCAAAATAAATGGAGAAAAAGAATAATGAGATCCATGTCGGTCAGGGTAAAGGAACATAATTTTAAGATGTTATGGAAGTGGTATTTGACCCCTTTGAGACTACATCAGATAGATAAAAAGAATAATAAACTGTGCTGGAGATGCAAAAACACTTTGGGTACATATGTTCATATGTGGTATGAATGTAAGGCGGTAGAAAACTTTTGGGGGAAAATTGAGAACGAGATTGTTAAGATTATCGGATTGCGTCTCAAATTAGGGCCAAATAACATTTTGTTGACCGACGTGGATAATATGTGTCTAGATAATGATAAGACAGAATTGTTGTCCATAATGCTTACAATGGGTAGAATGTGTATTGCAAAAAATTGGAAAAATGATGCAGTGTTAAAGGTGGAGGAGTGGTATAAGCAGATGTGGGATCTCGCATTGAATGAAAAATTGACATGGGAGTTACATTTCAAAAAAGGTATAATTAAAGAAAATAGATTTTCTTGGATGAAAAGATAGGAGATGGAATGAATAAACCAGCACCAGACCAATTGAAATTTTGGGTACAATAGAAATTAATGGGAAATACCACATCCTCCAGGGCAATGTATATAACACAGGGTGATGATGTATATAATGTATTTTGGAAAATACTTGGTAAAAGGGTAAAAAGGAAATATAATGGATTTCAGCAAGGTTGAAGAGCTGAATAAGAGTAAATTAAGTATAGTGTGTAATTATGATATCCTAATAATGTGATATAATTTAAGGTTATAATAGATTACCAAGTAGACAATTAGATTGAAAAACAAAGTTTTTTTTCTTTTTTCTTTTATCTGTTTCTGATGTACATGTATTCTCATTTTCCTATTTTTATTTTTGATTGTGTTGGAATGTTTGTATTTTATATTATGTTTTGATTGTTTGTTATATATCTTGAAAATCAATACAAAAATTTTAAAAAAGAAAAAGTATAGTAATGGCAGCTCTGACACTCTTTTCCACAGGTGTGTCCATTACCATGAAATGCCATCTTCGTTGGAAAGGGAGTAAATAGTTCTACACCTTTGCTCCATGTTTCATGGGCATGTTAGCAATTTATCCACTATGTTTCTGTACTGTACTCACATAAAACAGTTCTATTCTTCACCTCCAATAACTATAGAAGATTAAGTTATCTTGGCATATCTCACAAAGAGCCAAGTCTTAGACTAATAAGGTTAAACTGACATAATGTTAAACTACTAGATAAATAGCAGATAGGCATCATCTGGAACACTGTGTTCAGTTTTGATTAGCACATTTTAAGAAGGATGCAGAAAAACTGGAAAAGTACTCTTGAGTAAAGAACAGTTAAGCTGCTGACAAATGCACTCACAAGCCAAAAGAGCCACCCCAAAAGATGGAAGTACTCATGGAAACTGTAGATTAAAGTAATCTGCCTTATCCATCAGATACACTCAACCCTCACATAACAACGTGTTTGGATAACATCATTTTCACTTAACAACGTGTTGTTATGCACCATGTGTTCCCCTGCATAACAACGTTTTTAGTGTCATTGTTCGGACAACGATACTAAAATAACCGTCATTATCCGGACAATGATGCTAAAAATGTCATTATGCAGGGAAACTCCATAGAAACCCACATAACAACAAAAATCGCTTAGCAGTGCTACTTGGGGAACCAAGTAACGTTGTGATGCAAGGGTCTACTGTACTATAGATTCAAAATTTCCCCCTGAATGGTACTTGAAACCCCAAAAGTTCAATAGAGAGAGACTGATAATCAGATTTGGCTAAATTTTGAAATGTCTGGGAAATAGTAAGATCTTCAACAGCTAAAATAATGTAATGGAAGAATAGCTATCCAGTTAATTTCCCTGGAGATAGTATTCTAATAATTGGATGTCATTGTTCAAAAGGGCCACTTACTGGTTGCGACCCAACTAGTCTTTGAAAGTCAGAATAGCTGGACAAAAGCCTTGCCTAACTATTTAAATGCCTGGGCATGTGTCAGACCAGAAAAATCAGGAAGAATCAGGTGGCTTGGCCTCCGCACCATCATTCTCCATGTATAGGGCACCAAGGGTATATTTGTGCCAAAAATAGAGTAGATTTGAAGAGTTTCAGGTAATCAGACTCATCCAAGAGATGGTTGAACCATACAATTGCCAATTGCTTCCACACTTTGCCCAAGATGCAGACATTTGAGACAAGCTGATGCTTGTCAAAATCTCCAAGAGTCGGAAAATATTTCTTCAGTAATAATCCCAGCTTCCACCCTCAAGGTGCCTGGCAGTTAGAACAGAACTTGGACTATAAGTCCCATTC
The DNA here is from genome assembly GCA_035047345.1 of Bradypodion ventrale. Lineage (NCBI taxonomy): Eukaryota > Metazoa > Chordata > Lepidosauria > Squamata > Chamaeleonidae > Bradypodion > Bradypodion ventrale. The sequence goes on from JAWDJE010000002.1 coordinate 63,789,048, forward strand.
CCTTGAGAGAATGACAATATTTGCATCATGCCCACTGGGGGAAAGCCATTTCAGCATCTCTAATTTAAGAGTCTGCAACATCCCTGTGGTGGCTTAGTGGTTAAGATGCTGAACTTCATGATTGGAAAGTCAAGACCTGAGTGCTGCACAACAGAGTGAGCTTCCATCTCTGTCCCAGCTCTTGCCAAGCTAGCAGTTTGAAAGCAAGAAATTGAAAGTAGATAAATAACTACCACGTTGGTGGGAAGGTAAACAAAGTTCCATGCACTCCGGTGCCTGCCACATATCCACAGAAACATCTGCAGATGCAGACAGCACTGGCTCTTTGGCTATAAACAGAGATGAGCATTAAACCCTCGAGTCAGATATGACTGGCTTTTGAGCAAGGCCAACCTTTACTTTTACCTAACATCCCTAGCCTGAAAAAATTCCCATTCTTGTTAAAATTAAATAAAAGTAGCAGAGCCTTTGAAACAAATAAATTGTACTCATTAAACCTTAATTTCTAGACTTTCCTTTGTTTTTTATGTGACAAAGGCCTTGTGACCCTTGGCTCGAATCAGAATCGCAGCACTGTGGTAGCTTAATGGTTAAGGTGCTGAGTTTGAAGACTGGAAGGTCGGGGTTCAATACTCGAGTGCTGCATGATGGATCTTGGGGATATGAATGGAGCCTCATTCAGGCTTCCCCTGAGCGGGGTTTCTCCAGAAAAAAAATCCTTTCAACTCAGAGTAATTTCTCACACAAAATTTATTTAGCAGTTTAATCCACATGTCACCCAATCACTCTTGTCCTTATTTTCAGTGATAGCCATTAAATTCTGCAATATGTTTTTAGTACCCATGAAAGATTCCTATTGTGTCTGATGAAATAAACTGGTGTTCATAAAAATGTATGCCACTGTCAGATATATTTCTCTGGGGCACACAGTTTTGTCTCTTCAAAGCATCAAAGCAGAGAAAGGATGGTCATTAATATGCTGTTATCATCTCTGTGTCATACTTTTTTTCAAGTTTCTTACAATTGTAAAATGCACATTAAGAATACATTACCTCAGGGAAATCCTTCAATGGATTGGTGCCATCTCTTTGTTTGAGAGAAAAATAAATGCTTTGGGTGTTAGAATTCAATACTAGTTTGCTGTTTGAAATATGAATTTCAAAACCATACATGAATGAATCTGACTATTTTGGGGTTCGGTCCACAGAATGGTATAGTAAAGAAAATAAAGCAGGAAAGTCATGGAAAACTAAATACCACAAATGTCTGTAAGGCAGAGGTTACTGCCCTCTGTAAGATACTGTGATTACAGAGTTACAGCTAGCAATGGTATAATCAGGTCTCTGACCGGCTAAAAGTTTACAGTCAAACTATGGCTCTTTTGTGAAGTTTCCCAACAAAGTCTTAAAATAAAACTTTGTATGAATAGACACCATATGGGATTTCTTAGACGGTTTTGGGGAACTGTGTTATTTTGGTTTACAAAACTGTAATATAGGTCATGCATATAAATGTTAGACTTAATTTACTTGGGTTAAATTATTGTAGCAGAGTCGGACTGCTGAGTCAACATTCATTTTTCCACTCATGAACAGTCAAGTAAATATGTAATGAGAATAAAAATATTATTCATCATCCTCTAAGATTGCTCATTTGGATGCATCATTGTTAGCCTAGCTACTTAAGATGACATTTTAATTTTTCATTGGTGGGAGGGGGGCACTTTTAAAAATAGACCTTTCAAATCTTTTAAACAAACAAATTTCAATCTGAAATTTGTGCTACCAGCTTTAGAAGCCAATGCTATTTGAAACAGTTTGAAAACTGTGGGTTGCCCGTGTGAATAATTGGCCAAACCTTTCCCAAGGGGTTCGCCCGGCCTTGAACACATCTGGGGACCAACTGGACTTTGCTGGAAAGGCAATTGGGGTACGGGCTAGTTAGATAGTTTGGGGGGGCAATTCATAAAGCCTTGGCTGCTGACTACGATAGAAATAGGGCAAAAGTCAAAGGTGATGACTCTAATGGAAATACACAATCCTCCGCTTCTGGCCACGGATTAGGTTGGGCAAATAAGCCGTGCTAGACATCAGAAGAATTAGAGACCCAGAGTCAAAACACAGGTGCGAGTTGTCCAATTAACACCTAAGTACCTTCCTAAGAACTGGCATGGCAGCTGGACCACCGGAAGAGGTCACTTATTCAAGCCTTCTGTATTAGGGGGTCACGCGCATCCTAGGCGCGCATCACCCCAAGGCAGGGTAATAAATACGTGCCACCCGACCCAGATCACGGCTGGACTTCACCACACGATTGTCTCACGTGTTTTCCTTGCGGCCAGCCACTCCAACACCTGGGACCCATTGCAACATCTGGTGACCCCGACGTGATTCCTCTTGGAAGCCACGCTGCAATTCTGATTGGAACGCTACCCCAATCAGAACCCGACACAATCCCAAGGCTAGGCCAATGTGGTCCCTAGCGGAGGCCGCAACAATCCAGAAGCAAGGAAGCCAACGCGACCACAAGCCTGGCAGACCTCACGTATCGGAACGGACGCACTCCAAACCCAGGGGAGAGCCATGATCTGGAAACAACAGAGGCAGAGCAGCGGAAGCCTGCGGCAGCAACCATAGCCATGATCCCGATCCACTGACCAGACCCGAGGGACATCGTCCTGTGCACCACTAGCCCCACCGTACTTCCTTCAAAGGGTGCACCGACTCATCCTGCAGAAGTAAATCCGGGAATCCCCCAATCAGGTAGTAATGGGGGCTTGCTTGGGGGGACAAAACTTATCTGTCAGGCAAAGAGCTCGGGCAGAGGAGCTCAAGGGCCTGGCTAGGCTATTTTGCATACAGGTGCAGAGGAGTCACCTGACGGACCTGGTGGTGCATCTGGGGGAACACTGTCTGTTCTACCCAGAAGCAGGCATGATGGATCCAGAGGTTTGGGACAGAGTAGGAAAATGCCTCAAAGGGGAACCCCAAGTGCCCACTAAAATCATAGGGGCTTGGAGCAAATGTAGGCAGATAATTGCAGCAGTAGGTCCAGCCCGGGTAGAGGCCGAGAAACCCCCAGCTTATGTAGAACCATCAGCCCCAGCGCATCTCTACCCGACCATCAAATTCTAGCATGGGGGCTTGGAGGACTCCGGAAATGCAGGCGCTTCCCGGGCAGACAGGGGTCTTTCCCAACACATAATAGAGGCAGATTTATGCCAGGGGGAATTGTCGGCAACAGAACTGGCCGAAATTCAGTTGTTGTGTCCAGTCTGCCTAGAGGCAGACACACTTTTGGGCAAACAGACCACCGTCCACATGCCTGTCCCATACAGGCTGCTCGTGGAGACCTGCAAAGCAACTACGGACACAGGGCTCCAGAGCTGATTCACTAGGGAACTGAGGAAGAGAGCAGAGACAGGAGGGGCAGAAGGAGTTGGGTAGGAACCCCCAGAAGCCAAGTCCAAAAGTTTAGATCAGATAGGAAGGTAACTGAACTGGAAAGGAAACTAACTTCTAAGCAAAAGCCCAGAGTGGTTGTAAAAAGCCACCTGAGAACAGCCAAAAAAAATCTGGCAGAGAGGAACCATTTCCTCATGAGTAGAGCGAAGCATTGCAGACCTGGCGAGGGGGAATGTCCCCAGGAAGGAATGTGGATATCCAAGGTTTGAATGTGTGATGTGTGAATGAATGGTGCACCAGTGTGACTGCAGAGTTGTTGAGAGTTGTTATGTGTTTGCATGGTTGTGTTATAATGTTGCAAAATTAAATGTGAGATGCTAGGAATTGTGTTCTAGAAGTCATAAGGAAGGTGACCGTTAACTCTGTTCAGGGGTTGGATACATTGCTTTCAATGGGAGGAAGAAGGTCGCCCCAGCCCTGATTCATTCAAGCAGCAGGCTAGAGAAAGTATGAGAAAGGGGGTACCTATTTTCAAATGACATGTCTCATAACTGGTTAAATAATAGGTAATGAATAGTCTTGTCTAGTCTTGTCTAAATGTTTTAAGAATATAGTAAAGTCAGATTGCCTGAAATTGAGGCTCTGAGCATGAAAAATTACAGGTTCAGATTTTGCAAGTATGACACTGGCACTTGAAGTTAAATAGAATCTTGATCAAGGTAAAATGTCACTAATCCATTACATTATGAACAAGCCTAATGACGGGTTTATTCCCACAGCTCTGCTATAACTATGTCTAATCCCTTTACATTACCTAAATAACGCTTCGATTTTTGCAAACTTCTCTCCTAAGCGCCACATTTCAAAGGCAGTATTGTTTTCCTGCGGTCATAACATGCCTGGAACTAAGTTCCAACCTCTTTGTGAATTGTGTAGTATTTTTCCACAGCCTCCTTAGTTAATTAACTCTTCACTGATAAGATTGCAATCTCTTTCTCAGAAACAGGAACTCAAGGGAGCGTTACATTAACTGATAAGAAGCTAACTTCTGACTTTTTCATCCTATGACCTTTTCATTTGCTGCATGCTCTTGTCATTAGAGTAACACTGTATGAAATTTTTAACTCGTTTCTTCATTTTGATGTTTTTTCCATTAAGACTGTCTTTTTAGCTTGTCTGTCTTTCTAAGTCTTAGTCTGCCATTTCATGGATGACATATTGATCGCAGCGCCTAAATTAGGCAGCGACGTACGTTGCAACCTCCAGAGCACACTGGGGGGAAAAAGCTTAGTCATAGCTCCTGAGAAAGTGTAGAGAGCCGAACCTTATTCTTATCTGGGACATCGGCTCCTCCGATCTTTTGCAGAGCCAGTGCTGCCTAAGATCAATATTAAGGACTCAGTCACGCTAGTAGAACTCCAGCAAATTTTAGAGAACATTAATTGGGCAAGGCCATATTTTAGTCTCACTTCAGACTCAGACAGTCAAATTGCAGGGCATGCTGTCCTTGACTCCCCTCTAGGGAGCCAAGACAGTATTCACCGATGGGGGGAAAACGTATGGAGTTCTCACTTGGCACGAAGAACAGGCTTGGAAAATGCTACTGACACTTCCGCAGAAATCAGCAGAGAGAGCGGAGCTGGCAGCAGCGAACCTCACATTGAAAACGTCCGCCCAGGAGTCACTGAATATCATCACAGATAGTCAGTATGTTATTCTAATTACTGATTTTTTCAACATTCACAGCTTGCCCATGTGAATAATTGGCCAAACCTTTCCCAAGGGGTTTGCCCGGCCTTGAACACATCTAGGGACCAACCGGACTTTGCTGGAATGGCTATTGGGGTTCGGGCTAGTTAGATAGTTTGGGGGGCAATTCATAAAGCCTTGGCTGCTGGCTACGATAGAAATAGGGCAAAAGTCAAAGGTGATGACTCTAATGGAAATACACAATCCTCTGCTTCTGGCCGCGGATTAGGTTGGGCAAATAAACCACGCTAGACAGCAGAAGAATTAGGCACCCGGAGTCAATACACATGGACTCTGAGATTAGGGCAGGAACAATGGGTTTCACCAACCCAAGGTAATCAGGTGTGAGTTGTCCAATTAAAACCTAGGTACCTTCCTAAGAACCGGCATGGCAGCTGGACCACCAGAAGAGATCACGTATTCAAGCCTTCTGTATTAGGGGGTCACACGCATCCTAGGCGCGCATCACCCCAAGGCAGGGTAATATATATGTGCCACCCAACCCAGATCGGAGCTGGACTTCACCACACGATTTTAGTGTATGAGAACCAAGACAATTGAAACAGCCGAAGGGTTGGCTTAACACATCTTTATTGCATGATGGTCCGGGGGAACATGTGGTAATGGTGGATGAACAGCTCAATATATACGGTGGCTATACATTTGAATGTGGCTCCTCGATAGCCCATTGGCTACTGTCTGCGTGACGTCATTCCCCGTCACGGCCTTCTTGTCCAGGTGAGGTGGTGGCGGGAATCTTCCTGCACTGTAGTTGTTTGGGGAATTGGAACCATGTGAGCTGGGTGCTCGCTATTGCCCCTAGTGGTCACTAGCTCGCGCCCTGATACAGAAGGTTACAGTGTTACAGCTGGTGGTTATTATATCCACTCATTCGAGTGTTACATTACTTAAAGGTATACTATTCCAGACACAACAACGATTGTCTCGCTTATCTTTCTTGCGGCCAGCCACTCCAACACCTGGGACCCATTGCAACAGAAAACATTATTTAAAATCTAATTGAAAGCCAGCTGGAATAGTATAGTTATGGTTGCCTAATGGAAGTTGAACAGTGATGAAGCCAGTCTGACTTCCTTGGGGAAATAGTTCCACAAGCAAGGAGACACCACAGATAAATGTTTGTCTCATATACTCTTCAGCCTAGCTTCTCAGGATGGCGAGACTTCATTCTAAACTTTCTTTCTATAAATATGTTATGGGGATTTTAGATTTTTTAGATTCGAGCGTTGTTATTTTAGGATTTTAGAATTTTTTGTGTTTTTATGATGTTTTATCCATATGTATGGGTTGTTCTAGTGGGTTATGTTGGGGTGAGGGGGTGGCTAAATAAGTAGCAGTAGCAGTAGTAGCAGTAGCAGTAGCAGTAGCAATAATAATAATAATAATAATAATAATAATAATAATAATAATAATAATAATAATAATAATAATAATAATAATAATAATAATAATAATAATAATAATAATAAATTCTTTCTTTCTTTCAGGCAATGTATTAAGTTATCATGTACTGTTTTAAAGAACTAACTCTACTCATAATCATAATGGCTATTTTTTCTTCTTCTTTTTCCTGAGCACCTGATGGCAAAGAATGAAAAACAGCTCTCTGTGCTCTCTGTAGTAAACTGGCTGGCTTGCCACCTAAACTGTAACTGAAGCTTCATTTCTGATCCCCCCCCCCCCAATTTCTGCAGCTCTGCATGAAGCCCTTCTAGATCTTTGGGCAGAAAAAATCGCCCAGCCACTGGAGAAAGAATTATAGTTGAATTGCCATAGTTAGTTTCCAGTCACCTAGGCAATCTTTTATATAACAATCGGTTAGAACAGTGATGGCCAACCTATGGGCATGTGTGCCAGAGCGGGCACTCGGATCCCTCTCTGTGGGCACCCGTGCAGTCACCCCAGTCCAGCAGCCCAATGGGAGCATTTCCTCCCTCTCCCAGCACAGAGTTTGCCCTGCTCCTCTGCCCAGCAGCCCAATGGAAGCATTTCCTTCCTCCCCTGTTACTGTATTGGCACTTTGTGATAAATAAGTGGGTTTTGGGTTGCAGTCTGGGCACTGGGTCTCCTAAAGGTTCACCATCACTGGGTTAGAACATTTCCCCTGATTTACAAAAGAAAGGGAAATCTAAATCTTATGAACAAGACTAGGAAAAAGGACCCTCAACCTAAAATATTTCTTTTCTCTCTGTCTTTCCCCCCAACTTGTAGTGTGGTCATATTTGGTTTTCAATAAAACTGAGATACCTAATCCAGCAGCAAAGTCAAGATCAGGAGATTACCATTATGCAAAAGTCAATTGGTTTATAAAGAATCAGAACACAGGGTCAGACCACAGGAGAAAGAGGGTTTTTGAGTGTGTTATTCTTGGCCATATCTCAAATGAGTGTGAGGGAATTTGATAGATTAAGCTTTATTCATACCCAATGAACAAGGACAGCAATAATTTCCAACAGGCATGGTTCCAAGAAATATGAATTGCTAAAATATTCTGATTTAGTTGATGCAGCTTTGTCAACATTTCCAATCAAACCTGTCAAAACAGGGCATCTTTACTTTAAGAGGTTTCAAAAGCTGGAAGAAAATGTCTGAAGTATCAAAGAAGGCTTCACACACAGGCTACATTTATGGTCTGTATAAAATACCATATTGTGACCAAAGGAAGTGGGCCAGGATGATAAAGGGTCTGGAAACTGAGCTGTACAATGAATAGTTGATGAAACTGGGCAGTGGTGAAACATGGTTACCAGGAGCCTTGGTGGCTCAGTGGTTAAAGTGCTGTACCACAGCCAAAACATTGTGAGTTAGATCCTGATGGGACTCAAGGTTGACTCAGTATTCCATCCTTGTGAGGTCAGTAAAATGAGTACCCAGCGTATCGGAGGCAAAATGCCTCCCACCATTCTAGGAAAAACCATCCTACTCAGGGTGGCTTACAGCATAAAATTCAAAAATACAAAATGACACAAATATTAAATTTTTCATACAAAACCCAAACACTCTAAAAAGAAAGCCTATGTTGGAAGCAGTGGGGCAGAATAAAATGCCTAACAATCAGCCGATGGTAAAATATTGCCAAAGGCCTCTTTAAAGAGGGAAGTTTTCAATTGCTTTTTAAAAACATGGAAAGATGATACCTGGCACACCTCCACTGGGAGGGAATTCCACAGCATTGGTGCAACCACTATGAATGCCCTCTTCTTAGTCACGGCCTTTCTAGCTAATCTCAGGGTCGGCACCTAGAGCTGAATCGTCATGGAGGAGCGAGTGATGTGGGCTGTTGTCCTGAGGGTAAGACGTTCCACTTGTGAACCACCCAGAGAGTGTGTTAAGCACCATGGGGCAGTATATATGTGTAATTGCTATTGCTATATTCAGTTTGGACAAAAAATAACCCCAAGAGGTTCTGCCATAGCCATCTTCACATATTTAAAGGACTGTCATATTACGATGGTGAGTTTATTTTTGGTAGCTCCAACGGATAGGACAAGCTCCAGAGGACAGAACCGGATGTAATGGATTTAAATTACAAGATCTCAGTTCAACATTAGGAAGAACTTGTTGAATGGTATAAAGAACTTTAGAATATAGCTAATTAATGATAACTTGTCATGTTAGATTAAGGGAGGGGTTGTCAAAAGGGAATCAATTGAAAGATATATGGGGAGAATTTAAAGAGTATATCCTTTTGATTTGATTTGATTTGATTTATTTGATTTGTATGCTGCCCACTCAGCATACGCCAACTCAGGGCAGCTCACAAAAATCACAACATATCAAACATTACAGTACAATAAAATATAACAATACCTGTACAATAAAATGTAACAATGCAATAAAATGTAAGTGCAATAAAACATGAAAGACCAACACATACATTGACAACTGTATGAATTTGAAGGGGACATGTCAGATGCTAGCACATGAACATCATCTTTGGGCAAGAAATGGGATTCGGTAACTATAGGGGATGAAGGAGACAAAATAAAACATTTTTTCAAGGTCCAGGAAGTATTATAGCTTCAAAGTATTGGGTATCACATAGTTTGCATTATAGTTTGTTTTATTATTTATTATTTATTTATTTATTTATTGGATTTATACCCTGCTCTACTTAAGCCAAAGGCTGGCTCAGAGCAGCTACAACAGGATTAATATACATATAAATTACAATAATAAATAATTGTTATTATGTTTATGATTTTTGTGCATATTGATTAATATTTTATGTCAAGTTATTATATTATATTATATTATATCTAAATAAAATTTAAAAAGAACTCAGATCTAAGTCCCAGTCCCATTCTCACTGTAACACCACATATAAGATTGAACCAACTCTTTTGGTTGATTTTCAGCTTGCCTTTTAACACAATGAACACAATGCTTTCTAAGCTGTTCCTCCAAATGAATCTGTATATGTTTCTGCATGAAGGCATGAATGTTTTACTTGGGCCTATGTTCAGCTAGAAATCTATACTAACAAAATGATTTTAACACAAACATTTCCAAAACTGCAGTTTACTGGGGCCTATGATCCTTTTAGTATGTAAGAAAACAAAAAAACCCAGATTCACATATAACATAGATGCATGAATGCAGTCTCATATTCCACCTGCACTTTGGAAGCCAGTACATTGTCTTGTCAAAAAATGAGTGTTTCGCTCTTTCCAGAATACAAAATATCTCATTATTGAGTCCCTCAGGATAGATAAAGGGGCTGTTTTGTTTATAGAGGGCTAAATACATTATTTCTCCTTTCCAAGAGAGCTTTCTTATGTTAGAATGCAGGAAGGAAAGGTAAGGCATGTTTAAACCACCATTTTTGAAGTGTTTTCATTTCCAAAAAAGCTTCAAGAGAAAAACTAAAAGTGCTTCCAAAAGGCCACCTGGATCAAATTATCATTGCATAAAGCAAGAGGCCTTGGCAGTGACACCAAAGAGGAAATGCAAGCCATGTTTGTCTATTCTTTGGCTTTGGACACTTAGGGTTCACTCCTGATGTTTGTATTGGCTCTTAAGGATGTAAAGCAGTGTCATCTTATTGCAGTTTTCAAATGTGACAATAACCTCAAGTGAACCCTAAGGAAATAAATGCATCACTTGAAATTGATGTTAGCATTTCAAACTGGGCCAAGTCTTTTCCATTTCATTAGCTTGACTGTGAGCCAAGAAAAGAAGCAAATGAGATAGAACCAACATGCCAGGCAGCAAAGCCACAAGAACAGCTTCCTAAACCTCAGGGTTGCTCTCTTCAGGTCCAAAGTGGTCCAGACTCTTTATCGAGGCTAGAAGACAAGACTGCTATGATCTATCCCCACCAGGGCTGACATCAGAAATTTCCGGGCCCGGTACCACCCCATTTTGGCCAGTCCCCCCGTGGTTTTTGCGCATGCATGGTCTGTTTGCGCATGCATACATTGGTGGTTTCCCGGTGCCGCTACGCCCTCATGGTTTTCTGCGCATGTGTGGTCTGTTTGCGCATGCACACATCGTTTGTTTCTCAGTGCCAACGGGCCCCCGTCATCTCCGAGCCCAGGACAGGAATCCTACTTGTTCCCCCTTATTGTGGTACTGATCCCCACTCCCCCAATGTTCATTCTATGCAACCCATTATGAAACCTGCGAGCAACAGCAGAGTGTAAGGTGGCCATGTGTTCTCTCCTGCACTGGAGATTCCTCTGAATGACTAGTTACCAGTATGCATTCCAATTTTGAAGGTCACTTCTAATTGAAGGAATGCCCTGTCCAAGGCTAATTTAAAGATAAAGATCCATAGGAAAGGGTAACCAGAGACCTTGAAGTTGCCTGTTCGCACTTGGCACCGGGACAGCATATTCTGCAGCAACATAAGCCCCATGGTTACAGTCATCACCATTTGGTTACAACATCTTGTAATTATCTTGAAATTATAACAATCAATTCCTCTTTGGCAGCAGTACATAGACATTGGCATACACAATTGTATGCAGAGTGGTACCAACTTCTGTCAACTTTGGGGCATAATGCATATCCTTTTTTGATGGTGATGTGTAAGTGAAAACTCTAAAAAGAACTGTGCAAGGTCTAGGACTCCGTATTTCAGTTCCTTCCTTCTTGCTGGCAATCCTTCTTTCCTGGCTCCTATCCCTGGTGACTTAGTTTTGGAAATGTTCATTTTCCATTTCTTGTGATTCCTAATAGGTGATTTTTGCAGCTCGTAGCGTGTGTCAGTAAAGAAGAAATAGACACATCCGTGTGTACATTTGAAGAAAGGGCATGACCATAAATGTAGTGCAGAAAAGGTATCAACATGTGTAAATCAGGTGTTAATTTAGTACCTATCTATTTATTATTTAGAGTTATATCGTCGCACACTTGCCATGGCAACTCAGGCTGGCTTACAGTCAACAAAAATGACAACCACAGTACAAAATCAAGTTGCAACATTATTACTAAAATGTATACAAAATTGCTAACAACCATGATGAAATGGTTGTATGAATATCTGAATAGTGAGAACAGTGTTGCTATATGGAGTCGAAGCTTGGACACTGACTAAAGCATCTGAAAAGAAAATAGAAGCTTTTGAAGTGTGGATCTACAGATGGCTGCTAAGGATATCATGGGTTGACCATGTGACTAATGTAGAAGTGTTGCACTGGATGGATAAAGAACAAGAACTATTTAAGACCATCAAACAAAGAAAACTCCAATACAATATCATGAGGAACAACAGAAAGTATAGAATACTCCAACTTGTTATCCTTGGGAAGAGAGGCCTTGGATGTAGTCAGACTCATGGCTGAAAAACCTGAGAAACTGATATAGTATGTCCTTGGAAGAATTGTTCCAAGGAATAAAGAATAGGAAGACTTTCACCATGATGGTAGCTAATACTGTATTCAGAATGGATACAGCAATTGAAGAAAAAGACAGAATGGGGTGAGATAAGAATGTCAATGGGAGTTTGATTTTTGTGTGTGGTAAAAATGAAACTGACAGATTCTAATGCATTTCATCACTATTCTTCATGAGGGCAAAACTAGCTATGCTCACGTCTGTCCTGTAGAGATAGATAGAGAAACCTATCTCATTCTACCTTTCCTCACCAGGCTTAACAACTTTAAACTCCCCCACCCCTCTGATAATGGATATGAGTTAGGTGGGGAGAAAGTCTTAACTGCTTGTAACCAGATAAGGCAAGGGAAAAGGGTGAGTTTTGCTTGTCAAAGCCCTTATTTCCCAAACCTAGGTACAGCTCTTTATACATGTGTTGGAGCTACCATGAGACAGGGCAGTTCAACCGTAATATTGGAAAGGCCATTTATTTTATTATTCTTGACAGGGATGCTTAGATCTCTTGCTACCAGAGTCAAATTTCTTGTGTGTTTGTTACATACCTGTCAACCACGGCTCCGGACAATCCGGGACCTACGCACAACGGTTCTGCGCAAGTCGTGTTCTACGCATGCGTAGAAGGCTTTTACGCTTGTGTAGAACCTTTTACACTTGCATAGCCTTCTGCGCAAGCGTAGAAGGGTTCTACACAAGCGTGAAAGGGTTCTACGCAAGCATAAAAGCCTTCTATGTATGCGTAGAACGCGACTTGCGCAGAAGGGATGCACAGTACCTCTTTCTCCCCACTGCCAATTCCGGGGTTTTGGTAGCTGCGGGCGGGAAATGGCGCAAATCAGCGCCAAAAATTGGGAAATCCCAGCCAATCCGGGAAGGTTGACAGGTATGGTTTGTTACACTTGACCAATAAAATATCTAATCTACTCATTCAGATCCACTGCGGTACACAGAAAGAGCCTTCTCAAAGATTGTGGTATTTTGGAACCACAATCAGGGGTACCTCGGGCAATGGCACCCTTGTTGTGCTGGCTAATCTTTCTTACGCTAGGTCGGGCGAATGACACTACAGAATGAATTCACCAAAAGGTGGCTTCATTGTGGCAATTTCACATTTAACCTAGACATGGAGGAGGAGAAGAAGGGAGGCGGAGAAGAAGAAGAAGAATTCAGACACACCACGGGTGTATTATGTATTGTCTCTGCATTCCATTGCTGAAAGCAATACAGCTTGTAGGCATGCAGGAAAGGGTATTCGTAGCTGTGGCGATCTAGCTGTGGAATGTTCCTCTTTTGGGAGGCTAAATGATAGAATTTTGGATAATTTCTTCACTCTGCTTTGGCAGATCAATGAGCATAATATCATTTTGGATTAATGAATGTGTGTTGAATCTTTATGTTCCACCTGTTTTTAAGGAAAAAAAATTGGAAGACATTTTGCTGGAGGGAAAAGGTTAAAATCACTTCCATACATGAAAAGTGTTTCCAGTCTGAATCAGGCCTCATGTTTACTTATTTTGTCAATGAAAATGAGAACATTAGTTGCAAATGACATATTTAATCTATTGTATAGCAACTGGGTATAGCAACTTTCTCACACTGGGTAGGTAAAAGGAACAACAGAATGAATTCACCAAAAGGTGGCTTCATTTTTTCAGTTTAAAGACGAAGAATAGCAACTGGCAAAGCTGACTATGCAGGACCATAAAGGTTAGGAAATTCTAACCTGTTTTGCAACATTGAGAGAGTACACTGGGCAGCTGAAAAGATATCTATCTTCATGGATCTAATAATGTACCCAGGATTTGGGACAATGGTGTGTACCTAAGACTGGGACAATGTGTAAAGAGGTAAATCTTTTGTTAACAGCAATACTGTGAATTGAGGTAATTTTGTCTGAAAGGTGTAGAATCAGTGATTGGAGGAAATGATTGCTATCTGCTTACATATTACTTTACAAAGGCCGTTCTCTTTTCCCACAATAAGCAATGTGTCAGTTTTAATACCATTTTTAAAATATATATATTTATCTTATTTTCTACAGAGGTCTGAGGGCTATCTAGACAGCTTCTGGGAATCAGCCCCCCATTTTCTTAGAAAGTAAGATGCTGTTATTGACTACCACTTTTAGCATGGGTAAACCTCTTCTGTCCCTGTCTCTATAATTTTGCCAGAGAAACTTGGCAAAGAGTTTCAAGGGCTCTTTGTTCCTTTGGTGATATACCTGAACAGGAGGACTCCTACCCAGCATAATGGCCACCCACAATCAGTTGTGGCAATAGCTGTCTTCTCTTCAGTCACTCTGAGCTACACTTTCTATCTGTGGGACCCAACAACAGAAGTGCCATACTGTGCGTACACAGACAACGTGTGGCAGGGGATTCAAGCAATAAAGGCAGCAGTTTTCCAGGGATCTTTTCTGGTGTTCCTAGCTCTTCTCCTCTATGGAACAACAGAGCTGTGTATGCCATGCAATCATTTTACAGGACTCCTAAACATTCCAGTTATAGAAACTGACCTTGTGCAGCAAGGATGGGATGCTCTTTCATTAACAGTAATGAAGTAAGAACCACCTGCTAATCCTGTTGGCTTCTGAACAGGAAATGGTGGGGTGGGGACATGGCTTTGCTTGCTGCAAACAGCAAAATGTCTTGGTCTAGTGCTGATATGTCTAAATACATCTAAGGGGAGCAGAAATGTTGCACAAAATATGGTGTAATATTAAAATAGTTCCTTATCTTGAAAAGAGACAATTGGATTCCAGCAGGGCACTCAATTACATTTTTTGCTTACTACTCTAAAGTAAGTCATAACTTGAATCAATGGAACTTAAGGAGATGACTCCCCAATTTCCCACTGAGTCACTGGGCTTACAGTGCAACTATCTATGCTTACCAAGAAGATTTCAGCCACCATTTGAGCTTCAGGTGCTCTCTTAGCAAAGTGTTCAGGGCCAGGCTGGCTCGGAAGAATCACGGGCTGATTGCTTCTAGTGCTGCAACAAGGCCACATGGCAAGGAGATGGCTTGCAAGACTGTTGTGTATGCATGTTCACTGTACTGATAAGAATGTAACCACTCCATTTACAATGTATCTCAGCTGTAAAGGAACGCGAGCAAGCAGCCCATAGAGGGCAGCTGCGAGCGTTCAGTCTCACATGGTTCACATTGCTCAATCACAGACAGCCGCGGGAAAACCTTCCCCGCATTCAGCAGCAGGAAGAAGAACTACTGAAGAGAGGCGTGCCTGGGCGAGGCCACGCCGGTAGCGGCCAATGAGCTACCGTGCTACAAGATTCAAATGTATAATGCTACTGTATATATAGAGATGTATCACCACCATTACCTCATGCTCCACCGGAACATCATGCAATAAACCTGTGTTAAGCCAACCCTTCGGCTTTTCTGTTGTCTTTGGTCCCATACAGTAAACTGGCGACGAAGGTGGGATTATGGCTGCCCACGGGACCAAGACATGCGCCGGCTACGAGATCAGGAAGCCGGGAGACTTGGAGCTGTTTGAGATAGACTTCAACGGAGCGCTGGTGGAGCTCGAAGTCTCAGATGAGGACAAGAAGAGGGCCATCTTCGTCCGCATGCTCGGGCATGAGACCAAGAGGACCTTGGTGGACCTGATCGCGCCGAGGAGGGTGAGCAACTTCAAAGCCAAAGAGCTCTTGGCGGTGTTGCGCACCCACCTCCGGCCCGCGATAGCGATGTTCCCCGCTCGGAGCGCGTTCTGGAGGCGAGTCCAGGCGCCCGGGGAATCGGTCGCTGAGTTCGCCACGGCCCTGCGGCTGGCCGCTGGCCCATGCAAGTGGGAGACCCCAGAAGTCACCCTCCGAGACTGCCTGCTCTGCGGCCTGAGGGACACCGAGACTCAGCGCGCGCTGATGAGACAGGAGCTGCCTCCCACGTGGCAGCAAGTCCTCGACACGGCACAGGCCACGACGGCCGGGGTGCAAGAGCTCCAGGACTGGCGCCCGAAACCCGCCAAGGCAGAGAGCTCGGTGCACGCGGCCCGGCGAGTTTCGAACTCGTCCGCGGAGAGCGGCGACGACGAGGACGTCCGGAAGGTCCAGAAGGAAGGCCGGCACTGCGACGGCTGCGGCGCCGCCCACGCCCGCGCCAAATGCCCGTTCCGCAAGGCCGAGTGCCACAACTGCGGCCGGCGCGGGCACATCGCCAAGGTCTGCCGAAAACGGCGCGAGGCCAAGAGGAGTTCCCCAGACCGCTCGGCGAGGCAGGACCGCACCACGAGGCCCAAGGATGGCACCCGGACCACGAGGAAGCGGGACGGAGTAGGGCGCATCTCCGACGACAGCGAGGACGACGCTCCGGTGCTCAGCGTTTCCACGGAGCACCCCCGATACTTCGTTGAGGTAGTAATACAAGGGGCCCCTGTTAGGATGGAGGTGGACTCGGGTTCTTCTTACTCTATCATCTCCCAGGGAGAGTTCCTAAAAATAGCCCCCCACGTGCGGCCCAAGCTCAAAGTGTTGAGGGCCACGCTGAAGGACGTGCAAGGGAACCGCATCCCGGTGTTGGGGGTTGGGAAGTTCCAGGTCCAGTTCAAAAAGCGCGCCGCAACGCTTCCCCTAGTCGTCCTCAAGGGAGGTAAATGTAGCCTCCTCGGGACTCAATGGTTCCAGCCCCTGGGGTTGTTCATTGGGGGGGTGCACGCCGTGGGAGTACACGCCGCCGGGACTGACCCTATACAGAGCGTGTGCGATGCGCACCCCGAAGTTTTCAAAAAGGGACTCGGAAAATTCAAGGGCCCCCCAGTGACTTTCGACCTGGACCCTGGAGTACGTCCAATCAGACTTAAACCGCGCAGAGTGCCTTTCGCACTAAAGGACAAAATAGAGGCAGAGTTGGACAAATTGGTGGGCCAGGGGATTCTTGTTCCTGTTGATTCTGCGGAGTGGGAGACTCCAATTGTAACAGCGCTCAAGGCCAACGGGGAGGTCCGCATATGCGCTGATTACAAGTGCACCATCAATAAGGCGATCCGCCCTAATGCGTATCCGGTGCCAGTAGTCAGCCACTTGTTGGCTAGGTTACACGGGGGGAGGTGTTTTGCTAAACTCGACCTGGCCCAAGCCTACCAGCAACTCCCGGTGACCCCCGCCGCAGCTGCTGCGCAGACCATAGTCACCCACAAAGGGGCGTTCCAGGTATCGCGCCTCCAATTCGGCGTGAATTCGGCACCCGGGATCTTCCAGTCACTCGTGGAACGCCTCCTGAAGGGGTTAGAGGGGGTGTTACCCTACTTTGATGACGTATTGATTACAGGGGGGAGCCGGGCCGAATTGGCAGAAAGGTTGGGAAAGGTCCTGGCAAAATTCGAAAAGGCGGGGTTGCGGTTGCGGAAAGACAAATGCGTCTTCTTCGCAACTGAGGTTGAGTTTCTAGGGTTCCGTGTTACTCCCGAGGGAATAAGGCCATCCCAATCCAAGGTGGCCGCCATCAAAAAGGCCCCTCGCCCCACCTCCAAGCCC
Organism: Bradypodion ventrale; assembly: GCA_035047345.1. Classification (NCBI taxonomy): domain Eukaryota; kingdom Metazoa; phylum Chordata; class Lepidosauria; order Squamata; family Chamaeleonidae; genus Bradypodion; species Bradypodion ventrale. Next base: position 63,806,556 of record JAWDJE010000002.1, read on the forward strand.
GAGCTGCAGTCGTTCCTTGGGCTGCTCAACTTCTACCACTCCTTCCTTCCTCGGAAGGCAGCCGTGGCGGAACCGCTACACAAATTGTTAAAAAAGGACGAGGCATGGAAGTGGGGCGACGACCATGAAAAGGCTTTCAATGACCTGAAGCGACTCCTGGCATCAGATGCTGTACTGACCCACTTCAATCCCAAACGCCCAGTGGTCCTGATATGCGATGCATCCCCGGTGGGGGTGGGGGCGGTGTTATGCCACGTGCTGGAGAACGGGAGGGAGGCCCCGATAGCGTTCTACTCTAGGTCCTTGTCCCAAGCGGAAAGAAACTACGCCCAGACAGACAGGGAAGCACTAGCGATAATTGCGGGGACCAAGAAATTTCATGATTTTGTGTATGGCCGCCCCTTCACCATAGTGACTGACCATAAGCCCTTGCTAGGCATTTTCACCGCAGATAAGCCCACACCCCAAATCCTGTCCCCGAGAATGCTCAGGTGGGCCATTTTTCTCAACGCGTATCAGCACGCGTTGGTGTACCGGCCCGGGAAGGAGATCAGCCATGCGGATGCCCTGTCGAGGTCCCCCATTCCCCGGGATTGCCGCCACGTGGGCGAGGAAGAGAGGGACCACCAGGTTTTAATGATAGAGGTCCTAGACTCCCCTCCAGTAGTACCGGCCGACATCGCCAAAGCGACTGGAAAGGATAAAACGTTAGCTACAGTTTGCTCCTGGGTACAGAAAGGGTGGCCCGTGTCTTCCCCAGCAGCGGAATTTGACACATTTTTCAAAAAGAAATTAGAATTGTCCCTAGAGAGGGGTTGCCTTTTGTGGGGACAGCGGGTAGTGATCCCCACGTCCCTCCGGCCGAGGGTGCTTAAGCTACTGCACGTCAGCCACCCGGGGATCGTCCGCTCTAAGGCACTAGCCCGCAGTTACTTTTGGTGGCCCCAGCTAGACGCCGACATCGAGCACATGGTCGGCACTTGCGAAGCGTGCCAAAGCTCCAGGCCAGAAGAGGCACGCTTGCCACATAGGGAGTGGGACGCAGCAAGGGGGCCCTGGTCCCGGGTACACGTAGACTTTGCTGGCCCGTTCAGGGGAACACTTTTCCTCCTTGTGGTGGACGCGTTCTCCAAGTGGTTGGAGGTCATTCCAGTCTCGAGCACCTCCTCGGCCACAACAATTAAACAGTTACGGAGGGTCTTTTCCACGTTCGGTTTACCCGACACCCTCGTCAGCGATAACGCTAGCTGTTTCACGTCCGCCGAGTTCAGGACATTCATGGATCTCAACGCCATTCGGCACATCACCTCCACCCCTTTCCACCCGGCCACTAACGGCCAAGTAGAGCGCCTCGTGCGTACCACTAAGGACGCGCTGCGGTGCATGGGCCCCGGAGATCTTGACTTACAACTGTGCCAATTCCTGCTACGGTACAGGGTCACCCCACTAGTGTCAGGGTACTCCCCCGCGGAGTTGTTAATGCGCAGGAAGCTGGCCACAGTAATCTCCAAACTAGACCCCACAAGGGTAGAGGACAAAGGGCGGAATGTAGAGATGGATTCCACAAAGAGCTTCAGCGTAGGTGCCCCCGTGCATTGCAGGAACTACGCCAGCGCGGGACCAGCCTGGGTGCCCGGCATCGTAATAGAACAAACCGGCCCCGTTTCATACTGCGTGGAGACCAATACAGGCCTCCTGTGGAGGCGGCACGCGGATCAACTCAGGCGCAGGGTCCCCGGAGAGCAGGACGAAAACGAAAATAGCCACGAATCAGCGTTAGGGTACTCCCCCACCCGCTTAGCCCAAGGGGGAGAAAAAGGGGGACATGGGTCCCCACCAAGGGGGGAGGAAAGGGAATCGATCCTCAGAGATCTTTTGCGGGAGTTTGCGGCGGAAAGGAAGAGCCCCGATCTCGCACATAACCCTCGGAAGTTTCCCCAAAACACAGATTCCCCAAGAAGTTTAGACCTTGATTTACAGTACCAGGGGGAGTTAGCGGACAAGGGCAGTACGGGCTGGATGAATCACAATAAACCAATTCATGTGGATCCACAGGGTACTTGGGCTTCTGGGAATTGAAGTCCAAGAACATATGGAGTGTCTAGGTTCGCCATCACGGACATATTGGATACTAGGAACACTCACTCTCTGTGATAGTGATGGCCAACCTTGGCACTCCAGCTGTTCTTGAACTTCAATTCCCAGAAGCCCAAGCACCCTATGGATCCACATGAATGGGTTTACTGCGATTCATCCAGCCCACACTGCCCTCGTCGCTCCTGGAAGTGGAAGTAAATGTGCCCGTATGGGCGTGTTTTACTTCCACTTCCGGGAGCGACAAGGGCAGCGTAGGCCAGATGAATAGCAGTAAACCCATTCGTGTGGATTCACAGGGTGCTTGGGCTTCTGGGAATTGAAGTCCAAGAATACCTGGAATGCCAAGGTTGGCCATCACTGCTCTATGACAATCGATTGATACAACCCAACCACTATTCTGCATATAGGTCAGGTTTAAGAACCTTTTAGTAGGTTACATAAAGAACAAAACTGATCCTATGATTTTGAAATCTGCCCTTCTCTGGTTTACACAACTCAGCTGTACTGGTAACACTTCCAATCACCTACCTGGTCTTAAGCAAGATAATCTTTAGTGCTAATGTTTTATTGACTTTTCCTGTTCACCACACTGGAAGCATTAATGAATGAGGTATTGACTTTCATGGCTGTTGTTTTTGGCTGCTGTTAGTAATTTAAAAAGAAGAAGAAGTTCAGTTTTATGTTACAAGGCTTGTGAAATTTTCAGATCTAACTTTCCACAATGTCAAATAGACTCTCGCCATTATCTAAAACTAGATAATGGGGAAAACAAATGGTGCTTTCTAAACTTCAGCCTAGCCAATGCTTTAGATTTAGCATGTAGCAGTGTGGGGGATTCAAACAGAAAGCTCTTTGTCAAGCAAAGGATAACACTAAATCTTTGGCAGAATTTCCCTTTCTGTTTTCCCCTGACCTATTCTTCCAGCAACAATTTAACACATGAATCAAATTACTCAGTAGTAACAATAGGAAGGGTTTTTAATACAATTATTAGTAACAAGGGGAAAAGAAATATTTGCAGAAAGTCTTCTTTCACTTAATCAAAAGCAAAGCACATATACTACATTCTTGATGGAACTGATTGGCTTCCAGATTAGTTTATCAAATAGCTGTCTACCCCATTGTAATAATGTGATCTAGTCCAGTGGTGGTGAGCCTATGGCATCCATGCCATCGCCCCAGCACAGAGTTCGCCCCACCCTTCTTCCCAGCAGCCCAATGGGAGCACCTCCTCCCACCCCTGTCTCCGGTAAGGGGGGTGGTGACTCACATGCAGTCTGTGGTGAAGGTGATTCCCATGGTGGAGTTGGAGAGGAGCTAGGTTGGAGGGGAGCAGAGCTCACAGCGTGGCATAGCTGGAAGGGAGTGGAGCTGGAGGGGAGTAGAGTGCTCAGACCACAGTGCAGGCTTTGCGGCACCAGCCCATGTTGGCACTTGCGGTAAATAAGTGGGTTTTGGGTTGCAGTTTGGGCACTTGGTCTCTAAAAGGTTCACCATCACTGGTCTACTCTTTCATACCTATTAAGTCATGTCCTCTGCCTCTCTGGAAGCATCAAGTATGGCCTTTTCTAATGAATGCTGCTGTTAACAATTTGGTTTTGGATCTCTGTTCAGCAAAAGTTCAGTTCATGGAAGCTTTTCCACTGTAGTGGCCAATGGGTTCTCTTCATGTGTACTGAAAATGGTGAAATGAATTCTAGTCAATGAAGTCTTATGTTTAATCAATACATTTCCACCGACCCACACACACACCGCAAATGTGCAAGTTTCACATGGTGACGCGGTCTCTTAAGTAGCCTGGTCCAATGTCATGAAGGGCTTTAAAGGTCAAAACCAGCACCTTGAATTGCACCCGGAGGCACACTGGCAACCAGTGCAGCTCCCACAGAAGTGGTGAGGTGCGAGCATAATGCCTGCACCCCATTACAACCTGGGCAGCCACATTCTAGACCAGCTGAAGCCTCAAAATGGTCACCAAGGGCAGCCCCATTTATTTATTTATTTATTTAATGGTTCAAATTTCTATGCCGCCCAATCAGGCGAACCTGACTCAGGGCAGCTCACAACAAAATTAAAACATACATATTAAAAACAATTAAAACCCCAACATACCCACCCACCTATTAAAACTAACCACATTAAAACTGCCTGCATTAAAAAAGATAGGGGCTTCATTTTATAAGCCAGCAGGTGGGGGCCACTCTTCCATCTGAGCCCCACACCTGCCCCACCAACCAGGTTTTTAATTCTCTTCTGAAAGGCAGCAGCTCCATCTGTTCCCGCAACTCTACTGGCAGGAGGTTCCACAAGGCTGGTACGGACACAGAAAGGCCCTCCTTCGTGTGCCAGAGAGACGAGCCCCTCTGGCAGATGGAACAATTAGAGAGCCCCTCTGGTTCGCTCTGGTTGGATGGACAGACACTCTTAGGATGATGCGGTCTCTTAGGTATCCACTACCATGTAGGGCTTTAAAGGTCAAAACCAGCACCTTGAATTGCACCCGGAGACAAACTGGTAACCAGTGCAGCTCCCGAAGCAATGGTGAGGCACGAGCATAGCGCCTGCACCCCATCACCACCCGGGCTGCTGCATTCTGCACTAGCTGTAGCCTCCGAATGGTCATCAAGGGCAGCCCCATGTAGAGCACATTGCAATAATCTAGCCTGGAGGTCACCAGAGCATGTGTGACCATGAGCAGGGAGTCCCAGTCCAGGAGCGAACGCAACTGTCGGATGATGCGAAGCTGTGCAAAAGCCCTCCTGGCTACGGCTGCCACCTGATCTACAAGTAGCACTCCCGAATCCAGGAGGACCCCTAAGTTGCGTACAGGGTCTGTCTGGGACAAAGCAGCCCCATCCAAGACCAAAGTTGGCAGCTCCCTGGATAACGTGGGGCCCCCCATCCATAGCCACTCAGTGTTGGAGGGATTCAATTGTAGCCTGTTGTACCCCATCCAGACCCCAACAGCTTCCAGACATCTGGATCACTGGGGTCCCCACGGGCCGAGATGCACAGCTGGGTATCATCAGCATACTGATGATACCTCACCCCATGGGAACAGATAATCTTACCCAGCGGCTTCATGTAGATGTTAAATAGGAGAGGAGAGAGCACGAGCCCTGAGGCACCCCATAACACAGGGGCCTAGGGTTGGACCTCTCACTCTCCAACCACACCGACTGGGTCCGGCCCTCCAGAAATGAGGAAAACCAGGATAACACAGTACCCTGGATCTCCAATCCTTTGAGCCGTTCACAGAAGGATACCGTGGTTGACAGTATTGAAGGCCGCTGAGAGGTCAAGAAGGGCAAGGATGGATGGATGGCCACCGTCCTCCTCCCACCAGAGATCATCTACCGGTGCAACCAATGCCGTCTCTGTACCATATCCAGGCCTGAAACCTGATTGAAGGGATCCAGATAATCCGCTTCTTCCAGGACCCCCTGCAGCTGTCGCGCCACCACCTTCTCCAGTACCTTCCCCAAAAGAGAGACCGGTCTATAGTTAGCTGGAACTGCCGGGTCGATGCATTGATTATAGCCCCATCCCAGCCTCCCATCACCACCTTAGAGGTTTTCGCCAACCAGGTGGGACAGGGATCTAAAGGGCAGGAGGTGGTGCAAACAGCTGCAAGAAGCCTGTCCACTTCCTCAGGGACAACTGGATCGAATTGATCCCAGATAACACAGCCAGACTGAGCTCTGATCCCCTCCTGACTCTCCCCATCCATGCCAGGATTGAACCCAGAGCGAATCTGAGCAATTTTCTCCACCAGATAGTCTGCAAAAACCTCAGCCGAACACTGCCACCCAGGCACCGGCCCCTCCTGGTCAAGGAGAGACCTGGTAACCCAGAACAAGGCAGCTGGGTGATTATCCGCGGAGGCAATGAGGGCGGTGAAGTATTGCTGCTTCACCACCCTCAACGCCACCAGGTAGGTCTTAATAGCAGCCCTAGCCAGTGTCCAGTCGGAATCACTCCGGGTCTTCCCCCAGTGGCGCTCTCGGCGTCTCTTTGCCCATTTAAGTTCCCACAGTTCTTCTGTAAACCACGGGAAAGATCTATCCCTGCGGGCTCGGAGAGGCCGTAGTGGTGCGATTTCATCCAAGGTAGCGGTAGTTGTCCTGTACCACAGGTCAACAAGCGCCTCGGATGAATCGTGTAGCCGATCCAGAGGAAAATCCCCCAGTTCCCTATGGAATTCATCTGAATCCATCAGTCGCCGGGAGCGGGCCAATTTAATAGGCCCTGCCTCCCTACAGTGAAACGTTGCCCCCAGGAAGTCCAGAGTCACCAGATAGTGATCTGACCATGGCACAGGTATAGTGTGTAATTTCTGTAGTCTCAGATCACTCTGCCACCGCTCCAACAAAAAAACTAGGTCCGGTATGTGACCACTGCCCCTGGTTGGGCCATGAATTACCTGAGGTCAATGGCTGCCATGGAAGCCATGAACTCCTGAGCAACCTCTGGACCAGTCCCCAGCAATGGCAAATTGAAGTCCCCCAGAACCATCAGCCTAGGGAACTCCAACGCCAACGCTGACATGGCCTCGAGGAGCTCAGGCAGGGAGTCTCTTACCCTGCAAGGAGGCAGGTACAGGAGTAAGACTCCCAACTGACCCTTAGGGCCCAACTGCAGGAGCAGGGCCTCACAGCCCAGGACGTGTGGAGCCGTAGCCCTCGCGACTCCCAAGGACTCCCTGGTTACAATGGCGACGCCAACGCCCCTTCCCTCATCCCTTGGCTGGTGCCAGATACCGAAACTGGCTGGACACATTTCTGACAGAGGTACACCATCCTCTGGTCTCATCCAGGTTTCAGTGATGAATGCCAGGTTGGCCCGCCTCTCCTGAATAGAATCTTGAATCAGGGTGGTCTTGTTGCAGACTGACCTGGCATTCATCAGCAGCAGCCTAAGGGCAGGGTCACCCTGGATCAGCTGCTCAAGACCCAGAGATGTACCTGGGGGGCTGGAACGAGGGACAGATACCAACCATCAGTCCCGTGTTCATTGTGTGCGGCCTGCCCCTTGGTACCCGCCATATCGTCCCATGCCCATCACAATCCCAATTTGAGCCCTGGGAACTTCCCCGCCCATCTCAGATGGAGTGCTACCCCTCCTACCCAGCTGACAAGGCCATTTCTCCCACCCCCTCTCCCCTCCAGACCCAGAACCCACCCCCACACTCCCCCTACCCTCCTTGGAGCATTTCCAAGTGCCCCTTATCAGAGGTGGGGTTGTGCCGGCCATCCCTCCCCAAACCCAAACCCATTCCCTTCCCACCCCTCCCACCCCTACAATTACTCAAAAAGGGGGGGGGGTAAGGGCCCTCACTGCTGGCACCACCTCCTTCTCTCCTCCCTTACCCCACAAGAGGTGAAGGAGGGGGGCGGCAATGTGCCAATCCATCAATCCATCAAGGCTTCCCCGGCTGGGACCAATTCCCTCCCACCGGAGTGACTGGGAGGAAAGGCAGTGTCTGTTCTTTTAGTGTCTTGCACGGGAGACAAAGAAGGAGTCGCAGGAAGGACTAACACAGGTTTATTCATTGCTGGTCAGTATGAACATGTGGTAATGGCGGAGGTACATCTCATTATATACAGTAACATAATGCATTTGAATCTCGTTGCACGGTAGCTCATTGGCTGCTACCGGCGTGGCCTCGCCCAGGTCACGCCTCTCTTCTTGTAGTTGTTTTCTGTAGCTCTTGATCATGCGGGGAATCTCCCGCGGCTGTTCGTGATTTGGGGAATGTGGACCATGTGAGACTGAACGCTCGCAGCTGCCCTCTATGGGCGGCTTGCTCGCGTTCCTTAACAGCTGAGATACATTGTGATTGTGGACTGGTTACATTCATATATTTAAAGTAACATTGTACATGCATACATAACATCCCTCCCCCTAGGATGGGACGAAGTCCCTCAACCATTGTGGCTTGCCGCAAGTGCGCCTGGGGCGTGCGGCTCCCTGACCTAAAACAGGGGAGCCTGTGACCCCTGGTTCCGCGGAGTCTCGTCCTGCAACGGAAAATGGAGACTCGTTAGTGGTTCTGTGGGGAGCTTGCGATGCCCTTGTCTTGGGGGACGGGAATGGAATGAACAGCTGGGAAGTGAACCCCTGTCTATTGCCTGAGGAGCCCGGGGACCCTCCCAGCACGAACCTCGGGACCGACGAGGATGCCCTCGCGGTCCTGCCACCTCCTGCTGCCTGTTCGGGGGTTCGGGAGATTGCGGCGGGGGCAGGTGAGCTCCCGCCGGCTGCCTGTCTTTTAGGGGCCGGAGCTATGGTGTACTCTAGGATGCAAGAACTGGGGGGGGCTGGAGGTACCAGGGGCTGAACTGAAACCCCTCTTCTCGCTAGGACGGGTGGGGGACCACTCCGCTAACTCCCCCTGGTACGGGAAATCATAATCATCACCAAACTGATCCCTCTCTTTCAAAGTATCCTCCTCTGTGGTTGGGAACCCAGGATACGCGTTTGTATCCGCGGGTTCCGCCGCGTCTCCCCCTTGGGTAATGCGGGTGGGGGAAGACCCTAACGCTGATGCCCCCTCCCCTGTGACTCGCCTTCTGAGTTGGTCGGCATGCCTTCTCCAAAGTAGACCTGAACTGGTTTCGACCCTGTAGGATACCGGCCCCGTTTGCTCCACGATTGTTCCCGGTACCCACGCTGGCCTCGCGGCTGCGTAGTTTCTGCAGTGAACCGGGTCCCCTATCGCAAAACTTTTGGTGCTCCCTCCCCCTATACTTATATTTCTCCCTTCATCCTCCACCCTGGACGGATCCATCCGGTCAAAAAGTGTTACCGGACGCCTCCTCATGAGGAGTTTGGCTGGGGAAAAACCTGAAGCTAAGGGGGTTGTCCTGTAGCAGATGAGGAACTGGCACAGGTGCAGGTTCAACTCACCGGGACCCATGCACCGCAGTGCGTCCTTCGTAGTGCGCACTTGGCGCTCTACCTGACCATTTGTGGCGGGGTGGAAAGGGGCAGCTGTGATGTGCCTGATTGCGTTCCTTTCTTTGAACGTTTTGAACTCTGCAGACGTGAAGGTACTCGCGTTGTCGCTCACGAGAACGTCTGGCAGGCCGAAGCAGGCGAAAAGCTTGCGCAACTGCCTAATGGTCGCCGCGGAGGAGGTGCTGCTCATAGGGATTACCTCCAACCACTTGGAGTAGGAGTCGACTACCAATAGGAACGTGGCCCCGCGGAAAGGCCCTGCGAAGTCGACATGAATCCTGGACCATGGCCCACGGGCCGTGTCCCATTCCCTGTGGGGCAGCCTGGACTCCTCGGGCCGAGAGCTCTGGCAGCTCTCGCACGTGCCCACTAACCGTTCTATATCCGCATCTATTTGGGGCCACCAAACGAAACTCCTGGCTAGGGCCTTGGAGCGCACAATCCCTGGGTGACTGGTGTGCAGTAGCTTCAGTACCCTCACTCTTAGCTTCTCGGGGATGACTACCCGCTGTCCCCAGAGTAAGTAGCCCCTTTCCAGGGAGAGCTCCACTCTGCGTCTACAAAACGGCTTGAATTCCTCATCTGGGGAAGTAGTGGGCCACCCTTTTCTAACCCAGGAGCTGACTTGGGCCAGGATCTTGTCGGCCGCCGTGGCCTTGGCGAGGTCGGCCAGAACAATGGGGGGTGAGTCGAGGGACTCGATCAGCAGGACTTGGTGGTCCTGCTCCACCTCGCATGCGGGGTCACCTAGGCTAGGGAGAGGGGATCGGGACAGTGCGTCTGCATGGGAGATCTCCTTCCCTGGGCGGTAAATTAGCTCGTACTGGTAAGCGTTGAGGAATATAGCCCAACGCAGCATCCTGGGGGATAAGATTTGGGGGGTCGGTTTGCCGGTAGTGAAGATCCCCAGAAGCGGCTTGTGATCCGTCACCACCGTAAACTCGCGGCCATACAAAAAGTCATGGAACTTTTTCGTTCCCGTGATTATGGCCAGGGCCTCCCTATCCGTTTGTGCGTAATTGCGCTCAGCTTTTGAAAGGGACCTTGAATAGTACGCCACCGGGGCCTCCCGCCCGTTCTCTAGCATGTGGCACAGGACCGCCCCCACCCCCACTGGGGACGCGTCACACACTAGAACCACTGGCTTTCTCGGATCGAAGTGAGTCAGGACGGCATTTGAAGAAAGGAGTGACTTTAGCTCTATGAATGCTTTCTCCTGCCTGTCCCCCCACCGCCAAACCGCGTCCTTTTATAGTAGTGCGTGCAGTGGCTCCGCGACCGATGCCTTCCTAGGCAGGAATGAGTGATAAAAATTGAGGAGCCCTAGGAAAGACTGCAACTCTGGCTTTGCGGTGGGGCAAGGGGCGTTCTTTACGGCCGCAACCTTGGACTCCGAGGGCCGAATTCCCTCTGGGGTTACCTTAAACCCGAGGAACTCGACCTCTCTTGCGAAAAACACGCATTTGTCCTTTCGTAGGCGAAGCCCCGCTTTCTCGAAAACCGAAAGGACCCCATCTAACCTCCTAGCTAGCTCTGCCTCGCTCCCCGCTGTTATCAGGACATCGTCGAAGTAGGGGAGGACACCTGGGAGTCCCTTTAACAGGCGTTCCACGAGGGCCTGGAAAATCCCGGGGGCCGAATTCACACCAAACTGAAGGCGCGTCACCTTAAAAGCCCCCTTGTGCGTTACAATCGTCTGTGCGGCGGCGGCAGCTGGGGTTACCGAGAGTTGCTGGTATGCCTGCGCTAAATCTAGCTTGGCGAAACACCTCCCCCCATGTAATGTGGCCAGCAGATGGCTGACCACGGGCACCGGATATGCGTTTGGCCGAATGGCCTTATTAATCGTACATTTATAGTCCGCACAAATCCTGACCTCCCCGTTTGATTTAAGGGCCGTAACAATCGGCGTTTCCCATTCCGCCGAGTCAACTGGAACCAAAATCCCCTGCCCCACCAGCTTGTCCAGTTCCGCCTCGATCTTGTCCTTTAGGGCGAAGGGCACTCTCCTTGGCTTGAGGCGGATGGGCCGGATTTCTGGGTCCAGTTCAAAGGAGACTGGGGGGCCCCTGTACGTCCCGAGCCCCTTTTTGAAAACGTCCAGGTGCGCATTGCACACATCCCGCATTGGGTCAGTCTCGATGGCGTTAATGCCGGATAGTTCGATTCCCAGGGGAGCAAACCACTGTGTTCCCAGAAGGCAGCATCTCCCCCCCTTGAGGACGACTAGGGGCAGTCTCTCGGAATAGTTCTTGAATTTTACTTCGAACTTTCCCACCCCCAACACTGGGATCCTATTTCCCTGCACGTCCCGCAAGTTTGACCTTAAGGCCCGCAGTTTGGGCCGTGCCTCTGGGGGAATGCGCATATACTCTCTCTGGGATAGGATAGAATAGGATGACCCCGAGTCTATCTCCATTCTCACTGGAAGCCCCTGTAACTGTACCTCAACGAAAAAACGTCGGTGCTCCAGTCCCACGCAGTTGACGCCTTCCTCGTCGAAGCCGGTTGAGACCTTTCTGGTGCCGGTCGCCTTCCGCTGGTGTCCCCGGGGTGACTTGGACCGCCCTTGTCCTCGGTCCATCTGCGCCTGCAAACTTTGGCGATGTGCCCCTTTCGGCCGCAGTTGTGGCACTCGGCCTTACGAAACGGGCACCTCGTGCGGTCGTGGGGCGCCCCACAACCGTCGCAGCGGCAGTCTTGCCTGTCGCGGGTCTCGCGCTTCTCCCCGCGTTTCCTTATCCGCTGGACGTCGTCGTCCTCGCTGGAACAGGGGTCTGCCGTTGTGGACGACTCCTCAGACGTCGCTGGTGAGCCGGCGGGCGGCTTGGGGGCCCGCCAGGCCGTCTTCGCTGGTGTCCGCCGGGCCACTTGCACTGGTGACTTGGCCCTCTTGGACGCGGTCCCTCGGGACTTAAACAGCCTGACCCCGCTCCTGGCCTCCTCGGCTGCTTGGGCCTCCCGCAGTACCTCGTTGAACGTGAGGCGGTGGTCGCGGGTCATCAGGTGCCTCTGCAGCTCCTCGTCCTTCAAACCGCACAACATGCGGTCTCGGAGGGCCTGGTCCAGGTCGTCCCATTGGCAGTGCACCACTGCCTGCCGGAGGGCCGCCGCGTAGGCAGACACGGATTCGCCTGGGCGCTGGTCTCGCCGGTGGAACGCAACCCGGGCTGGGAAGATTGAGACCGGCGGTTGGAAATGCTCACGAAGCTTCTCCAAGATGCGGTCGATGGGCACTTCGTCCACCTTCCGGGGGGCCACGAGGGTCATCAAGATCCGCATCGTGGCCGGTCCCACCTGGGACAGGAAATGCGAGCGCATTTTTGCGTCGTCGTCGACGCCGGCGGCCTCCATCGTGTGCCGAAACTGGCACTCGTAGAGCTACCACTGCTCGGGTTCGCTGACATCGAACTGGTACGGCTTGACTTTGGGATTCGCCATCGATCCCACCTTCGTCGCCAATTTGGTTTCTTGCATGGGAGACAAAGAAGGAGTCGCAGGAAGGACTAACACAGGTTTATTCATTGATGGTCAGTATGAACATGTGGTAATGGCGGAGGTACATCTCATTATATACAGTACATAATACATTTGAATCTGGTTGCACGGTAGCTCATTGGCTGCTACCGGCGTGGCCTCGCCCAGGTCACGCCTCTCTTCTTGTAGTTGTTTTCTGCAGTCCTTTGTCATGCGGGGAATCTCCCGCGGCTGTTCGTGATTTGGGGAATGTGGACCATGTGAGACTGAACGCTCGCAGCTGCCCTCTATGGGCGGCTTGCTCGCGTTCCTTAACAGCTGAGATACATTGTGATTGTGGGCTGGTTACATTCGTGTATTTAAAGAAACATTGTGCATGCATACATAACACTACCCATTTTAGCCTCACAAGAATTGGGAGATCCAGGTGAGGTTAAGAAGACTAGAACAAGTGAAATTTTCATAGGTCATATACTGTGAGATACATGCCTCATTGAAGACATGCAAGATCCAATCCAACACTATAGCAAATTTCTTACTAATAATCCTTGATAATCTAATAACTATTACTAACATTGCTCTTCAATAATTTAACAATCTTTATAAATACTAATTTCCAATGTATTCTGTAATAACACGTAGAAAGAAGTTCTCTAACTAACTGGCATTCTAATTGGATTCCCCAGCATCTTTAACAGAGCTGTAGAAACTGCAGCATTTCAAACTGTCAATGACCCTACACAGGAAACCCTACAACAACCTGACTTAAAATGTTCTAGACATGCTATGTAATAGAATAACCTACCTCTAGGTTATCCTATTCGCCCTGATTCAGCAGAGGGACATGCGCTGACAATTTTATTGGTAAATTTATGGCTCTACAACTGGGGGTCTTCATTGAATACTGTGGATTCTGCGCACATAATTGCCACACTGTCCCTGACAGAACCACGGTTATGGGAGAACAATCCTTCGAGCCTCTGGTTCAGAGGGGACAGAAATTGGGGAGCGGATTAATAGCTATAGTTTAATTCACCGATCGCTGACCTAACAGGCAGGTCGGACAATAGAGGGCAAAAGATCACCAGATGTTTAACTCGATAGACATGTAATGAGTAATCTCGCATTCACAGATGCTCTAAACTCTAGAGTCAATCTAGGTGCATATTTGCTCCCGATAACAATAGACAATGCATGGCCCCGGTAGTAAATTAGATAGATAAGAAACTTCCCCCGGTGAAGTCATCCATAATGGGTAACTTGTGTAATCTCAATGTGCAGACTCTGGGTTTTCCTGTAATGGCTATGTGCAATGTATGCACGTGGTCAAGCTAGGCAGAGTATAAAGTTAAGTGCCTTCTGAGCAATAAACACTGGTCTTCGCTCCATCTTGCCTCACGTGTCTTGCTTGACCAGTCTCCTCCGGGACCCTCCGGCCCACATCAGGCCCCGATCCAACAGAATATGTGATCTTTTGCACGGAGGAAGAAAGGGTAATAAAACTCCATGTGACTCTCTGAACCAATGGAGAGTTTGCCTGAACTTTTGAGTTGAGAGAAAGGCAGTCTCAGTCAGACATGCTTGGGAGGCTGAACTGAAAAGCAGCCAAAATGTGAGCTCTTGGAAGTAGGGGGGCGACGGGCTTCCGCCCCCCTAACAGCTTGCTTTTTAAAATTTCTTTTCTTTGAATTGCTTTTAAGGAACTGTATTTTGAACCTTGCTGTGCTTGTAATACAATTATGAAAATGCCTGAAGAGACTTGGAGTGATTTCTTTGCTCGATGCTACCTGTTTTACCTGATGGAGAAGCCTGAACTGAGAGGGCCAGATTTGGGCCAGAGGGCCAGATCTGGTGCACTCTCACAATCCCATTGCCAGGAAGCTGGAAAAGCATGGCCTGCATGTAAGAGGATTGTTACATGCTATATAGAACACTAACTGATTACCTGGCCTTGCTCGGGTTTTTTTCCCCCTTCAAAGAAGTATGGTTTCTTCAGCGGTGGTGTCTCCGGCCCATAAACTTAAAGTTCTGTCAAGCCGCAGCCTCCTTTCACTGTGGAAAGGAGGACACGGTTTGAATTTTCAGGCCAGACAGAACTTTTAAGTTGAAGTTGAAGAAAGCTTTACCGACAGCGTGTCATGGCGGTAAATTCAAACCGCTCTCAGGCTGCATCTTCCTTCCTTCAGTAAAAGGAGGCTGCGGCTTGACAGAACTTTAAGTTTATGGGCAGGGGACACCGCCGGGTGGAAATTGCAAACCGCTATCAAGGCCGTCCTTCTGCCCTCAGCAGAAGGTGGCCGCGGTTTGACAGAACTTTAAGTTTATGGGCCGGAGATGCTGTCGGGTGGAAAATTCAAACCGCTGTCAAGCCACATCCTCTTTCCTTCATTCCCTACTTGTAAACGTCACCCTCTGTGGCCTTTGTCACTTTTATGTTGTGCTGTCAAGAAAGCCTGGAAACCATCCTGTCAGTAAGTTCTCCTCAAGGAAAAGCACGGCTGCGTTGGGTGCATTGGGATCAATTAGGGGAAATGGAGGCTGTGGTGTGTGTGCACAGTACTGCAGTTTCATTGCTTTTTCTCCTGTCACTGGGGGTGTCCCCTTTGCGTCGCACTTTGGTAGGCATAAACCCGCAAATGGGTTTTGTGACCCCACCCCCCACATTGCTTATCTCGCAAGCCCAAGGTATGTATGTGCCAAATTTCAGCAACATTGGTCCAGGGGTGTGGGTTCCTTTAGAGCGCATACAAACCCACATGTCTGTTTTATAGATACAGATTAATGATTTGCCATTTGGAGGGTAGACTTTTGGGGAATTCTGCTCTATGACAATGCATAAAATGATGCAGTGTAGTAATTATGCTGGCTATGTATTTTTTGTGGGGTGCAATAGTCCCCCAAAGTAATTTTTGTCAACAGTAAAATCTGTCACCCTTAAGGGCCAAGTCTAAATGGGAAAAAGATGAAAAGGAGAGGAAGGAAGAGAGACAAGCTTTGCCTCTGCTTCTCTCAGAAGCCATCAGCATTTTAAAAGGCCCCTCAGATGTCTTACAGTGCCTGTGCTACTTTCCTGCAAGCCATTTTGAAAGATCCATAAATACTGTTTTGTGGGAAAAGACACAAATTCAAGCCAAGGCAATAATTTACAATGACTGGAATTACTTCAGCTATGGTTTATAGCATATCTCTGAGAAGCAACAGAGAACAGTTTCTAATTCAAAGCCTGGTATGTAGTGGGAACTAATGCCTAAATAGAGGAATGTTATGGCTGGAACAGCTGAGCAAAAATCTTTTCCAAGTCTGTCAGTCGTATTTATATGAAACTGAAAAATAAAAACAGGAGGAGGGGAAAAAATGTTAAAGCCAATCCTTTTCATAACTAAATAAGTAAATTTTCTATTTCAGCTGGATTTAATATTTTTGTGAAGGCACAAGCAGATTTGATTGAAAAGTTAGACTATTTTATTCATCTCAAATTCATATCCACTACATATTAGTGGTTAATATTTAATCCCTGTTTTCCGTAAATCTTTTTCAATGTTTGGTAATCTGATGTTGGTCGGCATCATTCATATTTTCAGTTTGGATGAGAGATCTGTAGCAGATGCCTGCCATGATGTCACTATTGCTTCCTTCCCCTATTACAAATGTTCTCTACCAAAGTTTCTTCATCCAAATCACGGATTCCATGCAAATAAACATATTTTATGCACAGTGCTACTCCTCTGCCCTTTCTGCTTGGTTTGCACCTTTCAAAGAAATTATACCCTTCAGTCACTACTTTCCTGTCATGAATTTCATTTTAGAAAGGTTCTGTAATGCCTATTGTATTATATTTGCCTTCTTTTGCAAAGAGTTCACACGCATATTATTTTTCTTCCATGTTCCATGCATTCATATAGACACTGTGATGATATCAATTCTGAAGCGCCACAGGGCGGATATAAATTCTCCAGCTTTAGGCAGTGGTGGGATTAAAAAAATTTACTACTCTGTGGGTGTGGTGTGGTGGGCATGGCCAGGGGAAAAGCCCTGCATTGAACCCAAATTAGGACCACTTTATTTCAAAACTTAGATGGGCGGGGCCAACCAGAATTTCTGCTACCAGTTCTGGTGAACTGGGGTGAACCTGCTGAATCCCACCACTGGCTTTAGACTCCCTAATAATCCAGCTTTTCTGTGCTACATTCCTTCATGGTCTTATTTCTTGTCTTTGGTATTCTTCTCCCTTCCTACTTTGTTCAGCTTTAACCAGAAATGCTCCATTTCTCCATATGAACTGAAGCATGAAATTGGTTACTTGGGTTTTTGAAGCTGCGGTAGAGAAGCTTCTAGAAGAGTGGAAGCAGGAACTACTAGAGGGACTTGAAAGTGGACTTGCAGCTGTAGGGCTGGAGGACGACACCATGAATGAAGGGAGAGGAAAAACAACTGTGCAGAAAGAGGAGCCAGAGAGATTCGAAGAGAAGGAGAAGGCACTGAGACAGGATCCAGGAACTAGTAAGCCAGGGACTGAGAGGAGAGACAAGCTTTCACTGGGATGGCCTGGGTCATTAAGGAAGACCCCTGGACTAGGGAGTGGGTGTGGTTCAGAGTACCCAAGGAGGAGGCCAACAGGCAAGTTCATGAATAGAAACCTCGAAAGCAGTGTTACTGGAGCAAGTGGGAGTGCTGGGAGAAACAACATGAGGGTATCATCTAAGCCAGGGGTGGCAACTCTTGGTGCTCCAGCTGTTCTTGGACTTCAATTCCCAGAAGCCCTGATCAGCAGGTGTGCTGACTTGGGCTTCTGGTAATTGAAGCCCAAGAACAGCTGGAGCACCAAGGTTCCCCACCCCTGATCAAAGCCTCTCAATATGCCCCCTAAAGGTTCCTCTAACTGTCTTAGTCACCAACACTTTCACTAGTTGTGACAACCCTGGGAGAAAAGTAGGTGATTGGACTAACTTATCAGTGGGTAACAGTGATTTAACTTATCACCCTGTGCTGACCCACTCAGGCAGACACAGTCTCCACACGGTGGCCCTACTCAGAGAGTCTTGTTCAAGAATAGTCAAGATATCAAAGTCCAAAAGGCAAGCCAAGGTCTGTTTACCAGTAGTCTGAGTCAGTAGTTTAAGCCAAGGGTGTCCAGGGGAATCATCAGGGTTGGCAGAGAAGTCAAGGTCACAGCAGGCAGGTCAGGGTCTAGGCAGGCAGTCTGGAGTCAAGCAGGGTCAGTCTTTGCACAAGAGTTGTACCAACACTGGCCGGCTGCAAGAAGCTTGCTTATACGCCTCCCAGCTAATCAGTATCACATGGGAGCCTTATTTGGCGATTTGCTCTAGCCTGCCTGTGTCTGTTGCAATGGCCCACAGAAAGGGTCACCTGGTGCGGTAGGGGCCCACGGAGGTCAGGATGACTGGCCGCAAGGGAAGGCACATGAGACGAATGTGCGGTGAAAGTCCAGTCCCGATTGGTTCGGGTGGTCTGTATTTATTACACTGCCTCAGAATGTTACGTGCCTAAGTGGCGCGTGACCCTGTCACAGAAGACTTGCATATGTGGCATTTTGCTGACCAAGTTACATTCATCAGCTCTTGGAAGTTACTCGGAAGTTACTGAGTACCCTGGATCTCCGCTGAGGAACTAATTAACCAGGTTGGCAAAACCCATTGTTTTTGCCTTAATCTCAGAGTCTTGGCTATATTGACTTCAGGCAACTAAACTTAATTAACTTGTCCAACGCAGCTTGTTTGCCCAACTAAGTCCGCGGATGTGAGTTAGCTATTGTGCATTACCTGGGTTAGGTTAGGTATCTGTGCATTAACCTGGGTTTATCACCTTATGACATTTGCCCTATTTCTCTCAGAGCCTCCAGCCAAGGCAATATGAATTGCCCCCCATCTATCAAGAGCCCGTACCTGGATTGCCTTTCTGTCCAAGCCCGTGGTTTCTCAGCCATGTGCTGGTGAGCGAACCTATCGGGGAAGGTTTTGGCCAATTACCAACGTGGGCCACCCACATGTGTCTCACGTGTAGTTGTTTCCTGGACCTCTACCTGATTGAGGGCTGATCACTGTCAGAGCCAGATTCCTGATCTGACAGGTCAGCTGCCAGGGAAAATAGACCTGGGCCAGGCGCATGCTGAGATCCCTTGCTCAGGGCATCTTCGGGCTTGGGTGCAGCCAGAACAGGGCTGGGTATAGGGAGTGCCCCCTGATCCAGGTCCTATTCAGAGTCAGAGGAGGGCTAGATCACAACACACCCACAGTGAACGTTATTCCTGGAGTGTAAGACTGTTTAGGGTGGAATTACAGGTTAGAACCCCCTGTAGCTTTTAGATTAATTTACTAGATTTATATAAGACTATATAATCAAATAGTTCTCACATTAGAGAAGGCCATTGATTGTGGTGCAGCTTCCTCTGCTTGCTTATCTATAGTCCTAATAGCTATAGTGTACATAAGTTTTTATGTCTGATGAATTATGTGCATTTTTTCAACTTTGAATTTTCCAGGCTGAATTAGATAAGTCATCAGGTCTGGTAATATCTTCTGCCAGTAATTGATACTTTATCTGGCTGAAAGTCAAGACCTTGTTCCTTTCTTGTGATTTATGGTGCTGGTTGGGACAAAACATATGTGGAAGAAGGTTAGAAAAATTATTCCTCATGATATCCTTATTTGCCTCCCAGCATGAGTTTTATTTTGCATACATTCACGTCCTAGTTTACTCAATTTTAATAAATTCAATCTTTTTTAAAAAAATAGTGGCTGGAGTCTTTCTTCTTCCATTGCACTTTTAACAGCAGGTCACATTTTTAATAACTTCCGTCTGTTCTAAATTGTAATCAAAATCATTTGATATGATAGACACCAAGCATTTTAAAAGCAGGAAACCCTGTTTCCTGCAAAATTAAGCTAGCACTATCTTTAAGCTATGTTTCTCAAAGGCATTTCATTTGTTTCCAAAAGACAACCAGGCTTGTGCTTTGAAGATTGTGTGATGCAGGGATGGGCAGAGTTCAGGTTTGTGGGATTTATTTTGTGTTAGTTTCTTTTCCCCAGCCAGAATCCTGAGGTTCATCACCTGAACAGAAATGCAAAGTGGAAGCTGAGGAGGAGAGCTAGATCCAAAATAAGGGGTTATGTGGTGGAGTCATCTGAACCTTGTGAGCTACACATTAAGATTGATCTTCATACATCTGTATTTCAGTTACTTCAGATCAGATATTTTAAGAAAGCTTTAAAACTAGCCTATTGTAGCTTAGTGGTTAAGACGCTGAACTTGATGACCGGAATGTTGGCAAGTCAGCAATTCGAGACCTGAATGCAGCATGACAGAATGAGTGCCTGTCATCTGTCTCAGCTCCTGCCAACTTAGTAGCTTGAAAGCAAGACATTGCAAGTAAATAAATAGGTAATGCTTTGGCAGGAAAGGTAACAGTGTTCTGTGCACTCCAACATCTAGTCATGCCTGCCGCAAGTCCATGGAAACATATGCAGAGGCAGACAGTAAATGGCTGTAAATGGAGTTGAGCATTGCCCCCTAGAGTCAGATATAATTGGCTTTCGAGCAAGGGTGACCTCTCTACCTTTACCGCATGCCCTTCAGTCACTTTACCGCATACCCTTCAGTCACATACCTGTCAACCCGCGGCTCCGGAAAAACAAGACCCGTGCACATCGCATGTGCGCAGGTCGCTTTCCACGCATGTGTGGAAGGGTTTTACCCTTTCCACGCATGCACGGAAGCGCTATGCCGCTTGCGCAGCCCCTACGCAAGTGGCGTAGCGCTTCCGTGCATGCGTGGAAGGGGTAAAACATTTTTACGCATGCGTGGAAGCGCTACGCCGCTTGCGTAGGGGCTGCGCAAGCGGCGTAGCGCTCCCACGAATGCGCAGAGTTTCCCCGCACTGCCAAATTACGGGGTTTTGGCAGCGCGGGGCGGGTTATGACATCAATCGACGTCAAATTACGGGGTTTTCCCGGCCAAATCGGGATGGTTGACAGGTATGCTTTACCTACATTGACATACATTGGAATCAAATTCTAGTTTTCAAAAAAGAAAGTCCTGAGGGAAACTGAAAGCAACCTATGCCCTTGAATTTCCCTTTGCCTTTTCTGCTATCACATTTCTAGGTAAGATATGTGGCATAACTCTAAATATAACTGGATACTCAGTGGCTTAGGCATCTGGCTGCAGCCCCAGAGACTGGGAGTTCCCACTGTGCTTCCCAGAGGAAGAACCAGCCTATTCAGCCATGGGCAAACTGTACAGCCTCAGAGTCTCCCCAGAAGGGGATAGTAAAGCACTTTTGTGTGTTCTCTACCTAGGAAACCCTGGAAAGGTTTGCCATAACTCAGAATTCACTTGACAGCACAAAATTATTATACTTGTTATTTACAATTTTATTTTAAATTATTTTTCTTCTTCTTCAAGTGCTGTATCCATTCCGAATAGTGGCTACCATCATGGCGAAAGTCTTCCTATTCTTAACTCCTTGGAAAAATTCTTCTGAGGACATCCCACATCAGTCTCTCAGGTTTTTCAGCCATGAAGTCAATCTATGTCCATGGGCTCTCTTCCCAAGGATCTTTCCTTGCATAACAATTTGAGGTATTCTATACTTTATGTTGGATACGACTGGCTTTCTTTTTTTTAATTTTTAAAGTTTTTATTAAGCAAATACATAAACAAAAATTTTATAAGAATGAAAAATACATTGACATAAACATATAAAAGGGAAAAATACCATTGTTACAGAAAATATATATTCATTAGGTAGTATAAACTTCTTGGTTATTTGTTATCAACATAGTAATAGATTGTGTTAATTGGTCTGGAAATTGTATGTTTCTCTTCCTTGCCTTTTTAATTTCCACTCTAAATTACAAGACCAGTCATAACTTTAAACCAACATTACTATTCATAATAATACCATTTACCTATTTCTTAAATGCATACAAAAAAACCAAAAAAAAATAAGAGGAAGAGGGAAAAAAAGTCATTAATTCACCATGTGTGACTATACAATGCCCTGGAGGATGCGGTGGACACTTCTTTTCATTCTTGCCAAAACTTTTAGAATTCCGGTACTGGACTGTTTCCTTCTCCTCTGCTACCTGCAAATTAAATAAATGGTAGCCAAATTTGCCAGAATCTATTCTCTTTTATTATACCCTTTTTCTTATTCAACTCCCATGTTAATTTGTCGTTTAAAGCAAGATCCCACATTTCCTTATACCATTCTTCCATCTTTAAAGTCTGATCATTTTCCCAATTTCTCGCAATACATTGTCTTGCTGTTGTCATACATATAGAAAGTAACTCATTTTTATCCTTATCTAAATTCATGTTCCCTGTATCTGTCAACATTGCTAAACCTGACCCTAGCTTAAAATTTCCCCCTACAAATTTAAATATTTCTTTCTCTATTTTGGTCCAAAATTCTTTTACTACCCTACAACTCCACCACATGTGTTCATAAATGCCCAACTTATCTTTACATCTCCAACACATTTGATTTCTATTTTTATCCATCTGATGTAACCGCACTGGGGTCAGATACCTCCTCCAAAGCATTTTAAAATTATGTTCTTTTACTCTGACCGACATCATTCTCATAATTCTTTTTTCCCCATTTATTTTTCCACTCTGTCTCTGTAATACTAAGTTTAAGATCTTGCTCCCAGATCTTTCTCAGTGTTTCTTGTGGTGTACCCTCTCTATTTAATATTATATAAATTTTGCTCACCAATCTAGCCACTTCACCATTTCTTACTTTCCATAATAATTCCTCAAACTCTGTTCTGTCTCTATTCAGACTAGCCAGGGCCAGATATTTGGCATTCCATTTATCAACTAAAATAATCTGAAACCAATTTAATTTTAACTGTATATATATATATATATTTCTCTATATTACTGCACACATCAATCCAGTCTTTCAACAGGAAAATCTCATTTTTAATCAAAATTTCCTTCAATTTACTATCTAGTTTTATTGGAAATTGTTTAAAGTCCTCTATTTCTATGATTGGGGATAAATCTGGGACCAAGTCTTTTTTTTACCTTTTACCACGTGTCCAATAGGACCTTCATCATTCTATTTTTAACCTTTATTTTACTCTTCTCTTTGTCCAAAAATAACGCTTTACCAATATGATTTGCTTCCATCATCTCTAAATCCTCCCAAATTACCTTTTCCTTCCTTAAAATCTTTATAATATTTTTAACCTGAAAAGCTCTATAGTAATGTTTAAGATTTGCTAAACCCAATCCACCTTGTTTCTGTGGTAAATACCATAAACCTTTATTTATTCTAGATCTACGTCCACCATTGCAATAATTATTAAAGATCTTTTGAAATTCCTTGATTTCTTTCTCTTTTAATTGTATTGGGAGAGCTTCAAACAAAAGTTTAATCTTGGTAATAACATCATTTTACAAAGTGCAACTCTGCCAAACCAAGACAGCTTCAATTTACTATACTGTACTATTTTTGCCTTAATTTCCTTTTTTTGCTCTTCATAATTTAATTTCTTAAGATCTTCCCAATTATATGAAATATTAATTCCCAAATATTTCAAACTTTTCCTTACCTGTATTTTGAATTTATCTTTAATTTTCAATTGGTCCTCCAAATCTATATTGGTTAACATCATCTCAGACTTGTCCCAGTTTATTCTCAATCCCGTCATATTCTCAAAGTCTTTTAGATGTACCTGAATCCTATCTAGTGCCTTCAAAGAATGCTTTAAAATTAATAAGGTGTCATCTGCATACAAGCTTATCTTGTTATCTGCAATCCCTTCAATATTCTTATCTTGTCTAACAGCATTTGCTAATATCTCCATTGACATAATAAATAATATAGGAGATGGTGGACAGCCCTGTCGTGTTCCAGCCTCTAATTTAACCTCATCCAAAATAGCATCATTTACTTTAATAAGGGCTGAACCTCAATGATAAAGTTGTGCAATCACCGCCTTAAACCTATCTCCAAATCCATAGGCTTTGATTATCTCGTTAATTGTTACCCATTGAAGAGAATCAAACGCCTTAAATATATCCAATGATAACAAACCAACTTTTTCTTTATCTTGTATTGCTAAATCTATTAAATCCAGAGCCCTCCTTGTTAAATCTGCCATATACCTTCCTTTCAGAAAACCTACTTGATCGTTATGTATATAATTGTTCATGACATCATTCAACCTATTTGCCAATATCATCGTAAATTTTTTTGCGTCCTGATTTATTAAAGAGATTGGTCTGTATGACTCCATTTTTTCAACATCTTTACCTGGTTTCGGTATTAATACAATTATCATTCGATACCATGAAGTCAGTATTACTCCCCCCTCCATTATATTATAAAATAATTTCAATAATCTTGGAACCACTACTACATTAAACTCCTTATAAAATTCTGCTGGCAATCCATCTTTTCCTGGGGCTTTACCCGTTTTTAATTTACCAATCACATCTTTTATTTCTTTCTCAGTTATCATTTCATCCATTCTCATCCTATGCTCTTGTGATATCTTTTCCCCCATTTGTTTTGTTAGCCTATCTCTTAACTTTCCTTCGTCTATCTTTTTTTCCTTATATAGTTCCTGGTAAAAGTCTCTGACTATCTTAATTTTATCTTTTAATTTGTTATATCTTATTCCATCCTTTATCAAAACTCCAATTTCCCTTTTATTCTTTTTTCTTTTGCTGCTCTTGCCAATATTTTTAATTTTTGTTATTAAATTCAAAATATTCTCTTCTCAAATAAACTAAGTCCCTTTGTACCTTATCTATATCTTTTTCTATTACTTCCATTCTTAACTTCTGCAGTCTGTCAAATGTCTTCGTGTCCTTTGTCCTTACATGTTCTTCCTGTAATTGTTTGATTTCCTTCTCAATTTTGTCTTGATTATCCTTAAATTGTCTGTTTTTTATACTTGCCAATTTAATACTTTCCCCCCTAAATATCGACCATGGTATCCCATACCATATGATATCCTATTTCTCCTGTATCATTCCACGTCCAGGACTCTTCCCAATTTTGAATTAATTGTAACTTACACTCAGAATCTCTGTACAACTTAGGATCATATCTCCAATTGTTTCTTTTTCCCCACCCTCTAAATTTAATGTCATTAACACTTTTGCATGATCGGACTCTTTAAAGATCCCTGTTTCTATATCATCCAAATTTTTAACCATATTTTCTGTAACAAATATGTAATCTATCTTTGAATAACTTTTGTAAACCTGTGAAAAATACGTGTATGTCCTGTCCGATCCTTTCAACTCTCTCCAGGTGTCTTTCAAACCTAACTGCTTCATCCAATTATCTAAAATTTTTAGTTTACTCCCTCTGTCCCGAGTTATATTTGTACTGTCTGCCATTGGCCATGTCAAATTAAAGTCACCTGCCACGATCATATTTGTAGAACCTTCTTTCCTCAATATTTGATGAATCTTATCTAAAAATTTCTCTTGGCCCTCATTGGGAGCGTAAATGTTAACCAAAGTTATCTCTTTTTCGTCAATCCTACCTTTTATAATTAAATATCTACCATCCGGGTCTGCTATACTGTTAGTCAAGTCAAAACCTAATCTCTCCGATACCAATGTGGCTACACCTCTTGCCTTTGAAGTTCCATAAGCCTTTTCATAAATTTTTGTCCATCCTAAGAATAACTTATTTACCTCATTTGACTTTTGATGAGTTTCCTGAAGAAAGACTACATCTGGCCTATTTTTCCTAAGAGCTGATTCTATTCTTCTATGTTTGACTTGACAGCCAGTACCTTTCACATTCCATGTAACTACCTTGATATTCTTCATGGATCACCAAATCTTTTTAATTGTGTCCACCACATCCTCCTATGGGCGTGCATTCCCTTATACCAAAATTTACCCATTACCCTACATTGAAAGAAAGAAAAATACATATTCAAATAACAATACACAAAACACACATAAAAATTCTTCTCAGCCCTCCCCACTTTTCTTTCAAAATAGTGATCCTTGCTAATCAAGGGGGGAGGGGGGGAACGTGTTGGCGGTGTGGACTCTTCTCACCTCGCCAAATTGGTCACGCCCCTCATGACTGGCTTTCAAGCAAGAGTGACCTTTACCTATACCTTATGTCAGGGGTTCACAACCTATGGCTCGCAGGCCAGACCTGGCCCATGGCACCATTTCATGTGTTCCACCACCCTCGTTTCTGCTGCTCCTGCTGCTGCCACCAGAAGTGATGGAAGAAGCAAAAACGTGCTGTAAATGCACCCCCACCTGTCATAGATGTGTTTACAACAGCTGCAGACATATTTGATGGCAGCGTTTACGATGGGGGAACCACATGTCCAGTCAATTCAGTTGTCTAAGTGGGCGTGTTTTGACCTGCAGCATGAAAACGTTGAGAACCCCTGCTTTCCGTTGTTCCTCATGTTATGGCCAACGTATTGGAACTTTCTTTGTTTAATGGTCTTTAACAGTTCTTGTTCCTAATCCATTCCAAATACAAACTTTTATGCCTGACCCAGAGATTCTTAGCATCCACTGCCCATTGAAGAGCTGCTGGAGACTGAGGGCCATGTTTATTTGATTTTCAGCCATGATGATTGTTCTGAGAACAATATAAAGCAGTGGTCTTCCATTTGACTTCCCCATCGCAGTGTGACATCCGTACCACTGATCCCGTTCCATGAGTCACTTTCTGGTCCTGAGCTTTTTTGGCACACAAAGTCCTCATCATCCTCAAACCAATCTGGATTAAGCTGCTGCCCCCCCCCCCCGGATGGATTCAAATGGGATTTAATCCATTTGGAGACCATCAACTTCCCTGTGGACTTCACCACCCAAGGCCATTAGTCCTCAGGATTGTCAGGTTAGTTAACCACCGCCTATCTATGGCCTACTCTATTATCATAGCAGAATAACGTGGCCAGACTACATTTATTTAAAACTATTGAGAATTAGAAACCTCTGCTGGTTATGCAGGGGCACAGATGAAAAGTACACCTTTACATGTAAAGCAATTTAAATGCATTGCAGTACATGTACACACATTTTTGAATGCATACTGGGAAGCATATATTACATGAACATATACACCAGCAGCTGGTTTGAGGAAAATTTGGTGGCTAGGGGGGCCCCCCATCACTCATATTTAGTGTATTTAGTGTATTAATTCTTAATACACGTTAAGCTGTTCTCTACTTGGGCATCTTTAATACCAGTACCACCTATAGCAGTGATGGAGAACCTTTTAGAGACTGAGTGCCCAAACTGCAACCCCAAACCTACTTATTTATCACAAAGTGCCAACACAGCAAAAGGGAAGGAAGGAAACACTCCCATTGGGCTGCTGGGCAGAGCAAACTCTCTGCTGCGGTGACTCACAGGTGCCCACAGAGAGGGCTCTGAGTGCCACTTCTGGCATGCGTGCCATATGTTCGCCACCACTGACCTATAGAATGAATCTGGAGCTCAGTCAGTGAGAAATAGATGAAGGTACCATGTGGATATATCCATACCTATAATCATTAGTCTTTATTGTACATGATCACAAGCTTTTACAGAAGAGAACATGACTTAAAACATTTTGTAAAACTTCTCTAATAAAAACAGGTATAACATTCAGTAAAACAACTCAAATCCTTTGCTATCTTTCTAAAAACGATTCAATAGTATAACGACCTTTAATAAAATATTTGAAGTGGTAGCCATGTTAGTCTGTGCATGCATATCAGAGAATAACAAAAAAAACACACAACAAAAATGCAACTTGTTGTTGTTTTGTTTTATTTACTCTTTAATAAAATAGGATAGCAGTTTCCTAGCTGCAAAAGCAAATTGAGCTACAGCATATGTAATAAAAACCTGATTATAACTATGGATCACCTACAGCTAAGACATTCTGTAATAACATTTCATTTTGATTGTACCTCTTGACTGTCCTTCAGTTTTGGTATGGTTATGTGAAAGGGGGATTTAAGATGAATTTTCTTTTAAAGAGAAGAAAATTTTGACCAAGATTTTTTTTGAAAAGCTATAATGTAATAAATATGTATTAACGTGCTTTAGTAGTACATAAACAGCTGTATTTGCATTTTATGTTTTTTTTCCTGTTTCCAAAATAAAATCCAGTTGGAGAGCCAGCAATTAAGCAACAGAATAGACCTAAGGATGTCTGTTGTTTTAAATGGTAGCAGCTGAAAGAAGCTCACTAAGGAATGTCTTTTACATTCTGAAATGAAGTGTGTATGACAAGATAACTCAACAAAATGTCAGCATGACTCAACACAATGTATAGGCTCAGCCTATGCCTAGATCCGCAGATAATCCCCCTATGTAGTGCAAAAGCTTTTTGCAGATATTATAAGTAACAATTACATTTGTGTTGGAGGGGTAGGTTTCCTGCTTCACATAACATAAGAAGAAAAACAAAATGCAAATGAAGAAACAAGAAAAGGAGGTAAAGACTAAAAAAACGACAGAATAATTTCAGACCCAAGCAACTACATTTTGTACTTTATAGAACAAATACAAAGTCTCTAAATAGAAAAGACGTCACATTTTAAAAGGGACCTTGTATAGGTTTTTCTACCCTAGTCTGAGATAACTTTTTAAGTGGTTTCCAAATGTCAATATTAGAACACTCTTAAAGACAAAACACACAAGAAAAAAAGCAAGAGGGGGTGGGGGGATGTGATCAGTTCATGGCTGTTTGTCTAGTTTTTAGATCAGGCAGAATGGAAATAATTTGACTCATGCTTTCACTAGATAGAGGACGGTACACTGAAACCGGGTCCAAGACAGCTGGGCCCTATTTAGAGGCAATAGACCAGAGTCTCACCTCTCCTCTTCTTGCAACCTGATAGAATGGCTGCTGCTGGGTAACAATTGAGGGAGAAGAACCAGATCTCAAGGGGAAAGAGAAAAGTAGATTGTGTAATGGCTGTCATGGAATTATATAAGAGCAGATGAACCAGTTGAACATAGAACTCCAATCACTTTTGAAACTTTATTTAACACTAGACATCTTGCAGCTATCCATATGGGAGAAAAAGAATGCGACGCATTCATAATATAAATGAGCATTTTGGCCAGTGTTTCTATTCTGTTATCAATCTAACTGAATAAAAACTATTTTATGCATTCTTGTGTGATAAGGCAGTACTGTATCCGTACTTTTAGCAAAAAACCTTCTCAGCTTTGGTTACTCTATAATAAAAACAAAGAAAGTACCATTCAGCAACTGGAAAAGCACTATTTTCTGGTTTGGTTCCAAGGCCCTGGAATCACATCTTAGAGCCTGTCCATTAAGTACGCTGTCTGGAGTAATTTGGAGGTGGATTATTCCCCCCCCCTCTTTTTTATGGTATCCACACTTGTTGGATGTTGGAGCAGTCCCAGTTCCACAGGATGCACAACTTTTGAGCCCTAGGCAAAGGGTTCAACTTTTTCAGTGCGCTCCCATATATGCCATTCCCAGCATCTGTGGACATTGGGCAGCATATATATCCATGATGGTGAACCTTGGCACTCCAGATGTTATTGGACTTCAATTCACAGAAGCCCAAGCATCCTGTGAATCCACACAAATGGGTTTACTGCGATTCATCTGGCCCACGCTGCCCTCGTCGCTTCCAGAAACGGGAGTAAAACGTGCCCGTCCCGTTCGCCATCATGGATATATAGGATTCTTGCAGCTGTCAAAAGCTGCTTCTGGTGAAAATATCTGGTAAGCTGAAGGGGCTAACCATCCTCTTCAACATACTGTACTGCATAGTGAATACTTCCCCTGATCATCTCTGAATGGCCAGGGAAAGTGAAATAACTTGTATGTGTGTGTATTGCTGATCAAAACAGTGGTTGTGGCTGACAATTAGAGAAAGTGTTCAATTAAGATTCAAAGGGTCAGTTCTTGTTTGGATGGGAGGAGCACACTGAAGGGGAAAACACTCTTGCTCCCAAATGGGAACCACTACTTTTCTGGCAGGCAATCTGGACAGAACTTAGATAGCTATTTTTCAAAGTAATTTGTTATAATTAGAGCTCCAAGACACCCCAAAAGTTGTTAAATCATATCTATAAATATTATTTTAAAAATAATTATCTACTTTTTCATTTTTTGACAGTAACTAAAATAATTACTTTTAAAGTTATATTTAAAGCAACACACATCTGAATACTATAAGACTGCTTTAGAAAACACCCTCCCCTTATGTCAAACTGCTGATCACTGTACCACTGAAAAAGGGTAAGATGACCTTATCATTTGAGTCATATCGTGTTCCTCCTGTAGCATTTAGGCAACAACTGTTAATTAGAGAAGTAATTAAAAATTGCAACAAAAAAAGATTGAAGTTATCCCTTTTTAAGTTTCCATGGTAATATAGCTTAGCTATGTTCTTCTTACTGACAAGAGAAATTAATTATGTGTCCAGTTCTTTGTAACTTCCAGTTACTTCTAGGGATTTCCCCCAAAAAGTTCCAGAGTACTTCAGGAATAACTTGCATCAGTGCAGGAAATCATAATGTCAGGCAATTATAAACTGAAGTTAAAACAAAACAATATCACCACAAACATTTGACTTAGTCTTTAAGACCAGGCTGGATTCACAGGACTACTTTCTGCATCCTGGTGTGATCTCCGACATTTAGCCTTCTCCTTGTCCTCCGTGTCCCATGTAGAACCAACACAACCAAAGACAACCTGCTGCTTGATGAAAGTGCAAGCGCGGCGCAAAAATGGCCGCCACGCTCTTTGCACCCCCCCCACCCGGACGCAGACATCCGGGTTAGTTAGGGGGGCATGGCCACCTCTCTTTAAAAGGGGTGGCCACGAGGCAGCCACGCTGCCATTTTAGAAGCGACGGAGTGGAGAAGTTTTCTCCGTCGCTTCCTTCTCAGCTTCGCCCTGCTTTTACTTTGGAGGAATTTTCCTCCCCAAAAAAAGCGAACGTTTGGGTGGCCATGGCACCCAAGAGCAAGGCACCGGCCTCTAGGCCGCATTATAGGGGGAGGGCTCTGCCCACCCCCTCAACCTCTCGGGGGCTGCCGCCGGGCCGGAGGGCTCGGGCGGCAACCCCACAAGCGGGTCTTAGGGTTTTGGTACCCACTGCCACCAATGCGGGTGAGCAGGCTTCTGCCTACCCGCCCAGTCTGGGGACTCAGGTAGGGGTGGCACGGGCCTGCCCCTTCGGGGTTTCTACCCCTGCTGCGCCTTCGCCCAGCTCGGGGCATGGCGGCCCACTTGGGCTCAGTGCGGGTTCCCGCCCCACCATTCTTCTGGCCCCTCATGGGCCGGATTACTGGGCATGGCCCTATGCGGGCCAGGGATTGCCATTTGGGCTTATCCCCCAGCAATTGCCCGGTGGGCCTGAGACTGTCGATGCTCTCCTCGCACACATTTCAGTGCTGGGGGCATCGATGGGCATTGCTCCGCCACCTTTGGATGGTGGGCTTGCAAACCCTGCAGATCCGGCCCACACGTCGGCCACGGCTGTCCAGCTAATAGGGTTGAGCTGCTTGAGGCCATCAGGCCAGCCCAAGTTGGCGCCTCGCAGCTCCCCGTCAGGCCATTGCAACAGGGCTTTCCGCCGGGGACCGGTCCTGCTTGGCAGGGGTGCAGGGGCACGCAGAGCTCGATACCCTTCGTGAGCTCTGACGCCCACCGTGGGCCGGAACCCCCAGTGGGGGCGGCCCATGTGGGTGCACCGAGTGAGTATACTGGTCAAGTTAGCACACCAGTGACACTACCTAATACTGCTGGGGGGGGGGTGTTCAGTGGCCATGGCCATGACAAGTCACTGTGGGAGGACGGTTTAATCCATACTGTCCTGTTAATTCTTGGTTACCCAATTACTCCCTGGTTATGGCAGGGGTGACCGCCCCTTTGGGTATGCCTAATGTTTCAGGTGTTCTACAGGGTCCACTGTGCGCACCCTCAATTCAATCCGTGCCGTCGGTGGCCCTACCAATGGCCAGTTACTCCTTACCCCTGGGTGACCATTTATCCCAGGCTACGAGGGAGAAGATTTGGCGGGGGGAATATGTGGACATTTTCTCCCTTCTGAACTGTGAACCCACTAAGGAGGAGAGGGAGGGGTAGATTGACAGGGACAAGGAGTTGTCCCATCGTCGTAAGCCACCTCGCACTTGGGCCAATTGGTTGCCGGCCTATCTTATTTATATGGCGGTATACCTGAGGGCCTGACCTGATTTGGCCATTCCAATGGTCCAGTACCTGGACAATATTTACCGGGCTGTGGTTGATTTCCCTGGCCCGTCATGGTTGGCCTATGATGAGGAGTTTAGGATGAGGGTGGCCCTTCACCCTGAGATGAGGTGGGACGAGCCCTGCCAGCAGTTGTGGCTGCTGTATATGACCCCCACGAGGCCAGCGCCTGGTGACCGGTACCACTGTGGTCATGCCGTGCAGCGGGCTGCTACTTCACAGACTCCCCGCCAGCTGGCGGGGCAGGGGGTTCCAGCCCGCCTGCTGTGTTGGAGTTTCTCCACCAACGGAGTGTGCAACAGACGCCAGTGTCGGTTCAGGCACGAGTGCCCTTCTTGTTCCGGCCCTCATGCCGCTTCCATGTGCCCGCGGGCTGGTGGGTCACGAGGCAGAGGAAGGGGTGTGCAGGGGGCGGTCAGAGCTCCCTCTGACGGTGCTACCCATTCAAAAGGCCCCCTCCCCAATTAATATACTAGTGCTGGAACGATGGCTGCGCGCTCATCCTAGACAGGATGATGCGAGATACCTACTTGAGAGCTTTCAGTTTGGCTTCCGTATACCCTTTAAAGGTGTTCGGGGGCCTCAGGACGCCCCGAACTTACTCTCTCTCAGGGGTAATGAGGATATTGTTGCGGAGCAGATAGCCAAGGAGCTCAAGGCACAGAGGGTGGCGGGGCCATTTCTCGACCCACCATATCCTAACTTGAAGGTATCCCCTCTAGGTTTAGTCCCTAAGAAGTCCCCGGGTGAATTTCGCCTAATTCACCACCTTTCTTATCCGGTGGGCTCTTCGGTCAATGACACTATACCTGATGACCTTTGCTCTGTCAGGTATACGTCCTTTGACCAGGCCTTACAGATGGTATGCTCGTGCGGTCCCGGGGCGCTACTGGCAAAGTGTGATATCAAATCGGCATTCCGATTGTTGCCAGTGCACCCGGATGACTTTGAGCTGTTAGGTTTTTGTTTTCGGGGCAATTTTTATGTGGACAAGGCCATGCCTTTCGGCTGTTCTATTTCATGTTCAGCCTTCAAACGATTTAGCACCTTCCTCCACTGGGCTTTTGTTTGTAGGTCAGGGTCCTGGTCTGTAGCCCACTACCTCGACGACTTTTTGTTCGGGGGTGGACATGGCACGGGACGTGTGCCCGTCTCCTCGCCACATTTCAGGTCCTTATGTGGGAACTCGGCATCCCCCTAGCACCTGAAAAGACTGAGGGACCAGCCACCACTCTCACCTTTTTAGGTATTGAAATCAACACCGTCACTCAGACATCCAGGTTGCCCATGGAAAAGGTGAATCGGATCTCGGCTGCGATTTTGGCAATGCTTGCCAAGCGTAAGGTGTCACTCCGAGAGTTGCAGGTGCTGCATGGCCACCTCAACTTC
This sequence comes from Bradypodion ventrale, assembly GCA_035047345.1. Lineage (NCBI taxonomy): Eukaryota > Metazoa > Chordata > Lepidosauria > Squamata > Chamaeleonidae > Bradypodion > Bradypodion ventrale. The sequence continues at coordinate 63,839,710 of JAWDJE010000002.1, forward strand.
GCCTGTAGGGTAGTAACACCAGGCAGAGCCTTTGCCAGGAGTCTTTGTGATGCCATGGCGGGCCTTTTAAAACGTCACCACAGGGTACGGCTGACCAGAGGTTTACGGACAGACCTTATGGTTTGGCTCACATTCCTACAGGACTTTAATGGCGTCTCTTTCTGGAGATCGGAGCTTATGGTCAGCCCTCAGTTCCAAGTGCAGTTGGATGCCTCCGGCTCCCTGGGTTACGGGATTTACTTTGAGGGACGGTGGGCCTATGGTCAAGGGCCTCAGACATGGCAAGGCACGGATCGCTTACGTGATCTTACTTTCCTAGAGTTTTTTCCCATCTTGGGGGTCCTAATGCTCTGGGGGGATAGGTGGGCTAATTCGGTAGTTCACTTTTGGTGTGACAATGCTGCAGTGGTGCACATTGTCAATGCCCAGACATCTAAATCCCCCAGAGTCATGGCATTAGTTCACCAATTTGTTTTGAGGTCCCTGCACCTTAATGTGCTATTCAGGGCCAGACATGTGCCAGGCATTAATAATGATATTGCTGATGCTTTATCCCGCCTGCAGATCTCCCAGTTCCGTGCCTTGGCTCCAGACGCAGAGGAACTTCCCTCTCCACTCCCGGCCAAGATTTGGACATTTGGCGAGGAGAGGTGAACCGAGCGATCGGCATGTCTTTGGCACCTCGCACGCGTAAGGCGTATCTACATGCATTCCTCCAATTTAGAACCTTTTGCGGGCAAAGGCAGTTGCCCGAAGTGTGGCCGATACCAGTCAACCAGATTTTACAGTATATGGTCCACCTTCACGATCAGGGGTTAGCCCCACACACTATTGCCACTAGGCTTTCTGCATTGGCATTTATGGCCAAGGCACGGGGCTTTACTGACTGCGTGAATGACTTCCGCATATGCCACGTATTAGAAGGGTGGACACGTGAGCGTGGCTGACGCCCGGACATGCGTCACCCCATTTCACTAGGTGTTCTGACCCACCTTGCACGAGGTTGGCATAGATTGTGTTACGATAGTTATGAGGAGGCTCTTTTTCATGCAGCCACCACTGTAGCTTTCTTTGGAGCTCTCCGTATCAGCGAGCTGGTCCCATTGTCAAAAGGGGACATGTCTTGTAGGGCACTGGAACTCGAAGATGTCTGTCTCAACAAGGAGTGGGCTCAGTTGAGGATTCGCTCCTCAAAGGCCTATCAGCACGGAGTAGGCAGTGGTGTCAGACTGCTACGTTCTACAATTGATGACATCTGTCCGGTTGGTGCCCTACATGCATTTTTGGCAGTGCGTGGCACGCACCCTGGGCCGTTTTTCTGCCACCAGGATGCGTCTCCCCTTAACAAATTTCAGTTCTGGAAGGTGACTGGTATGGCACTTCACAGTGTCGGCCTCCCTGGGGCTCGTTACGGCACCCATTCTTTCAGGATAGGCGCTGCTTCAACTGCAGCTGCGTTTGGGTACTCTGAGGCAGATATATGTCGGATGGGCAGGTGGGGGTCCATGCGTTTTTCCTTATATTTAAGAACATAAGAACATAAGAACAGCCTTGCTGGAACAGGCCACAGCCCATCCAGTCCAGCATTCTGTCTCACACAGTGGCTCACCATTTCCTTCAGGGTATTCCCAAGGAGATGCCTTCACCTGCTTAGGATTCCCTGGAAATGGCATTGAGAGATATCCTGCCTATCTCTCCAACCCGAGGTTGTCCTTAAGTATCCATAATTATAGTCATTGATACCCTTGTCCTCCATGAACTTGTCTAATCCTTTCTTAAAGCTGTCAAGACTGACAGCTGTCACCACTTCTTCTGGCAGGGAGTTCCATAGACCAGTGATCCTCTGGGTGAAAAAGTACTTTCTCTTCTTTGTTTGAGAACTAGTACCCAAAAGTTTCATGGAGTGTCCCCTAGTTCTAGTGTTGTGCGATAGGGAAAACAGTTTTTCCTTATCTACTTTGTCCACACTGTGCATGATTTTATAAACTTCAATCAGGTCACCTCTTAGACGCCGTCGTTCAAGAGTGAAAAGGCCCAACCGTTGCAGCCTCAGATGGTAAGGAAGGTGTTCCAGTCCCCTAATCATTCTGGTTGCCCTCCTCTGTACTTTCTCCAACTCCATAATATCCTTCTGGAGGTATGGCAACCAGAACTGTACACAGTATTCCAGATGGGGCCTCACCAGAGATTTATAAAGAGGCAAAATGACACTTGCTGACTTATTTTCTATACCCTTCCTAATGATCCCTAACATTGAGTTTGCTTTTTTCACTGCTGAGGCACACTGGGTTGACATCTTCATTGAGCTGTCCACCAGGACACCAAGGTCCTTTTCCTGGTTTGTTGCAGAGAGTTCAGACCCCAAAGCAGTGGAGGAGAAGACACTCCCAAAACAAAAGTCGATAAAGACGTGTAGGTGGCTTTAATGCAATTTATTCTTCGTATGCAATTGCACTATGAGGTTATATAGAAATGAAAAATACAAATATCAATCAAAATGAAGCAGATTATGTATGTGATGGGCGGCGTGCATACCTTAATATGGATTTCTCGCGCGTCTTGCACCTCCTAAAGTCTTCTATCGTGTGCCCGCGTTATCTGCATGCAAAGTGCTACTCCATATATACCCTTATTACAATCAATCGCATGTGTAACTGATCGATATCACAATTGGACAACCCTCTGCTTGCATGTGTGGTAAATTGAAATACAACTTAGCAAATATCTGCCTCCGTGGACTAGTTATCAAAGACTGTTAAAGGGGCCAGTGTGCTAATCTTGCTGAGTTACAATTACAATGGCAACTGAAGTTATAATTATAAGTTATAATTATAAGTTATAATTATTGCCGCCCTGAGTCGGGTTCTGCCTGAGCGGGCGGCATATACAAATTTGACTAATAAATAAATAATAAATAAAAAATAAATAAGAATGACGAGAGTTCCCATTCTGTGTTTAAACCATGGGGCATTAAGGTATTGAACCGATGAATATAAAAGGCTTCTCTTTGCAAAAGGGTACGTTCTGTGTCCTTGATCTGGTGTTTGTTTGGAACGATAATTTCTAATACAATTATCTTGATGTCACTCAATTTGTGCTGCTTGTCGAGGAAATGGTTTACAAGAAGAGCGGTAGTGATTCGATTTCTAATCCGTGAGAGATGTTCGCCTAGGCGTATCTTGAGCGGGCGTCTCGATTGTCCTACATAACCCAACTGACATGGGCATATTACCATATAAATGATGTCCTTGGAATTGCAATTTGAGAACGAGGTGAGTTTTAGAGTGTAATTGCTGGACGGTATTTTGACAGACTTGGAGCATATCATGTGGACGCAGTATTTGCAGTGTCCACACCGGTAGTGGCCATGAGTGAGAGTAGAGCGCCTGTTATTCAACGAAGAGATGTCGGCTCGAGAAAGAAGGCTGGCGATCGTCTGTGTCTTCATGAAGCCTATCGTCGGTTTCTGCTGACATCCTGGTATTGTATCCAATATATGCCAGTGCCTATGTATGATATGTTTAATCTGGTTTGCCAATGGTGTATAATCTATTGACCAAAACAGTCCTTGTTGTTCTTTTGTTTGTACCGTATTACTTCTAAGTAGAGTGCCTCTGCTGCGTGAGTCAGCTCTGGTTCGTGCTTTGGTAATAATATTGCCTGGGTATCCTCTCTTTCCTAAGGTGGTAGAAATGTCTTCAGCCGCTCTTATGTAGTCTTGGTGTTTAGATGAGTTTCTTTTTGCTCTTAGCAGTAGACTATACGGTATATTTGCTTTTAGGTGATGTGGATGAAATGATTTGTATTGTAAGTACACGAACCGGTCTGTTGGCTTGTGGTATAATTTGGTCTGTATCTGGTTGTTTTCGATATACACTGTGAGGTCTAAAAATGCTAAGGATGCGGAATTCATAGTATGAGTAAATTTTAATTGGCTATGTAGGCTGTTCATCCAGATGCAAAAGTTATCTATACTTGTACAGTCCTTGAAAATGAAAAATAGATCGTCTATATATCTTTTATAGCAGATGATGTTGGTGAAAAAAGGATTGGTCCTTGGATCTAAAATGAAAGTATTGTCGAAGTTACACATAAATATATTGGCTACTGATGGGGCAAAGTTTGAGCCCATGGAGACTCCTTGTGTCTGCAAAAAATATGAATTGTCAAACCTAAAGAAGTTGTTTTCGAAGCACGTGTCTATGAGATCTAATAAAAAATCTGCAGGTGGTTGATTGGCGGTGCGAGTCTCTAGCGCGTGGGCAATCAGAGTGCGTGCTTCACCCAACGGAATGTTGGTGTACAGGGAGGTGATATCCATGGTGAGGAGTACTGCATCTGATGGTACTGTGAAATTTTCTAGCATCTGGATGAAGTGGGCTGAGTCCTTGACATATGATGAGGAATTTGTGGCAAACGTATGTATATGATAATCAATATATTTGGCCACCGGTTCTAGTAAGGAGTTGTTCGCGGAGATTATAGGTCTACAAGGGATGACGTCATCAGCTGCTCGGTCTTTGTGTACCTTTGGCAGCAGATAAAAAATTGGCACTCTTGGAAATTTGTTCAATAAGAAGTGAAATGTGCTCTCAGTAATATAATCTTTTGCCAATCCTTCTTGTAGAATTATCGTGAGTATGTTTGTAATGTGAGCAGTGGGATTGTGGTCCAATCTGCAGTAACATGCTGTGTTCGATAGCTGCGACCAGGCTGCCTTGAGATAATCTTCCTTATCCAGTAGAACTATCCCACCTCCTTTATCTGCTGCCTTTATAACGATGTTGGGGTCATTCCCTAGATTTTTAAGTAATGTCATGTCCTCGTAGGTTAAATTATAAGCTTTTTTGGACTGAGCTTCAGCAATTGCAATGTCATGAGTGACTATCCTTTTAAAAACTTCAATTGATGGATACTCTATATTGGGAGTAAAGGTCGACCGAGGACGAAACAGACTGGGTGTGCTCAGCGATTCCAAAGGCTCTTTAAAGAAAGCTTTCAGCTTTAATAATATAACAAGTTTAAAGATGTCAATTTTAGTCTTAAACGGAGAGTAGCGCGGAGTGCGTACGAACCCCAGTCCTAAGTTTAGCAGTTGTGTTTCCCTTGTTGTTAAATTACGACTAGACAAGTTAAAGACCAGGGAAAGGGTCACTTCTTCTTGGTACGTCTCTGGGGTCTTTGCTCTAAAAAATCGCTCCTACTGTTTGTCTTGGAAGCACTTGTCGTGGCAGTTCTTGATCTATAGCGTTTGGTTCGAAAATTATAAGGATCTCTTGTTTTCTCTAAATCTAAATGCTGAGATTTTAGCATTTAAGAACAAGAAATTAAACAGAGACAGAAGCGATTACCAAAACGAACGCATATACCGCTGGCAATTTATTAGACGAACTTCTCAAAAACAAGTCTCTTGGAGACGACCAATTGAATCAACAGACTATGAGACGACTGACTCAGACCAGCAGAGTCGTCGGCAGACGAGAAAACAAGAGATCCTTATAATTTGCATACGAAGAATAAATTGCATTAAAGCCACCTACACGTCTTTATCGACTTTTGTTTTGGGAGTGTCTTCTCCTCCACTGCTTTGGCTACACCCCAGCCGACTCACCCCACCAGAGAGTTCAGACCCCATCAGTTTATAAATGTAATTGGGGTTTTTTGCCCCAACATGCATCACTCTGCACTTACTAATGTTGAAGCTCATTTGCCACTGTTTTGCCCACTCCCCCAGTGTCAAGAGATCCCTCTGGAGCTCCTCACAATCTCTCACAGTTTTCACTACCCTGTATAATTTAGTGTCGTCAGCAAATTTGGCTACCTTGCTTTTTACTCCTACCTCTAGATCATTTATGAAGAGGTTGAAAAGCAGGGGTCCCAGTACTGAACCTTGGGGGACCCCACTCTTTACTTCCCTCCACTTGGAAAAGTGTCCATTTAGTGCTACCCTCTGTTTCCTGTCCCTTAGCCAGTTGCTGATCCAGGACAAGACCTGTCCCTTTATTCCATGACTGGTAAGTTTATTCAAGAGCCTTTGGTGTGAGACCTTGTCAAAAGCCTTCTGAAAGTCCAGATAAACAATGTCAACTGGATCCCCCTTATCCACATGCTTGTTGACACTCTCAAAAAATTCCAACAGATTAGTGAGGCATGATTTGCCCTTGTAAAAGCCATGTTGGCTCTCCTTTAGCAGCGCCTTCTCTTCTATGTGCCTATTAATTCTATCTTTTAGGATGGTTTCCATCACTTTACCTGGGACACATGTCAAACTGACAGGTCGGTAATTTCCTGGATCACCCCTGGATCCTTTTTTGAAAATTGGTGTTACATTCGCTACCTTCCAGTCATCAGGCACAAAGCCTGATTCGAGGGAAAGATTATATATTTTGGCTAGGAGATCAGCAATTTCATCTTTAAGTTCCCTGAGAACTCGTGGATGGATGCCATCTGGTTCTGGTGATTTGTTAGTGTTTAGCTTAACAAGACATGCAAGGACCTCCTCCCTGGTTATTTCTATCTTGCTTAATTCTTCAGTTTCCCTCCCTACGAAGATAGGCTCTGTTTTGGGCATGTGGTCTCTGTCTTCTTCAGTGAATACTGAAGCAAAGAATTCATTGAGTCTCTCTGCAATCTCTGTTTCCTCTTTAATAACCCCTTGCCTTCCATTGTCATCTAATGGTCCAATGGCCTTCCTAGTTGGGTTCTTACTTCTAATGTACTTAAAGAAGTCTTTGTTATTTCTCTGAGTATTTTTAGCTATACGCTCCTCAAAGTCTTGCTTTGCTTTCCTGATTGTTGCCTTGCATTTGTTCTGCCAGAATTTATGTTTCTGCCTGCTGTCCTCATTTGGACAAGCCTTCCATCTTCTAAATGATTCTATTTACGTCCCCTCACTGTATGAGTACTAGTTATGTCCTTAATTCCTTTTCCTTCTTTTACAGACCCTGTGTGTCCACGCACACCGGTGGCAGTATGGCTGGTGGGCCACAGTTATGTGCACTGGGCAGCGCAGTATGCTGCAGCAACAGAGTGGGGACCCCATCTCGGGCTGCATGCATCCGCACGTATGCGATTGTATGGTATGCGCGGCATGAGATGGCGGGAACTTTTGCCATTCCTGATGTCCATCAGGGATGCTGGACCGCCTGATTCCTGATTCTGCACCTCGGCGGCAATGATCTCGCACAGATCACTGGCCTTTCCTTAAAAATGTTGGTGTGCAGCGACCTGGCGTTCTTACATCATTTATGGCCACGCACATGGCTGCTATGGTCTGACATTGTGCCGAGACAATGCTATAGAGGAGGCATGGATCTCCGTGGTTTGGACCACGCCCGGCGGTCAGTGAACAGGGCTGTTGCCTGGTTCCTTGTTGATAATGGCTTAGGGACAGCCATTCGACATACGAGGATAGGCTTGCAGGATTTCGATCTATATGCAGGAGATGGGATCCATCTGTCGGCTAGAGGTATGAACCTCTTCCTGGAGGATGTGCAAGCAGGCCTGGCGACCGAGCTGATGGTCTGGGGGGGCGGTGAGTCATCATGGACGCCTCCCCATGTGGCGGGTAGCACTGGTAAGGTAAAGATTTATGACCCAGAGGTATCCGGCAGGTTTGCAATTGACTGGCCAACACGTAGATAGGTACAGGGGAAATAGGATTGGCTGGTCAAGGGCGAACCATGAAAGGGGTGATGGCAGGAGCTTCACAGCCTGCATCACCTTGATATTTGAACGGATACACGTCATAGGGTGGGGTCAGTAGATAGTATATTGACTCCGGTCAACAATTTGTTTGTGTCAACAAACAAATTGATACAAATAGATACATGTAGCCAATTTCCATTGGCATTTTGGGTGGAACCTTACCAGAGTTACTGCAGCCTGCTTGCCTTAAAGAATTACAATTGGATGATACACCAATTGAAAGTGATAATTCGGACTAGGGCATTATTCAATAAAAGTGGCCCGATGCCTTTAATCCAATACCGGTGTCTGAGTCTTTATTTGGGTGGGTGCGCCTGCAATGATAGTTTGCTGCTCGAGACCCCCCTTTCCATTCTATGTAGAGAAGCTGACTGGATTTGCCATTGATTAGCACCAGGTCAAGCTGAGTGGCATCTGTGAGACTGCCCTGCAACAGTACAGTTGGCGGATTGGCGGTCATGAGGGACAGCCAAGGATTGCCACTGCTGCCCCACAACATTTCATTCCTGAGACAGTTGCCCTGCCCTGTCACAACCTGGCAAAGCCAGCCCTGGTAAGGCCAGCCTTCCAGCTTTGTTTGTTTATGGCAATCACGAAGTTCATGAGTGGGCTAGACTGGAAGTTGCATTAACTGAATACATAAATGAGTGACATGCCTTTTCAACCTGCAGAATTCTGCATATGTTCCTAAGAGGAACAGCACTGTTGAATATAACAGGACTTGCTTCCAAGTAAATATAAAAACCACTACAGATTCTGCAGACTCATCAATTTTTAATTCCAAAACCCCCAAAAATAGACAATGGGAGGAACTGACATGGGTTTGAAAACTAGGGGGTTGAACAATTTTTTTAAGTTCTGAGAAACATTTTGGCTTGCAAGTCCAACTCCCTGTGCATGTGAGTTTTTAAAAGCCTTGTGTTATCTGGGCAGCCTCTCTCAGGCCATTTGTAGATGAGGGACAAGAGTAGCTCATGTTCCACATTTCTGCCATCTCATCCCCAGCTGCAGCAGTCAGATAGACACATTGTCCCCAGAAGGCAAAAGATGTAGGCAGAAAAGGGAGATCTTTTTGAGCAATCAGATATTTTAAAAATAATAATAATAAAGGATTTGTTTTAAAAAAACCTAAGAGGTTGACCAGATGGATTTCAAGTTTGCTCTGCAGGGCATTTGGGATGGGGGGGCTGCGCTGCCTTTTCTTATGGCATCAACACATATTGGACATCAGGGTTAGCCCACTTTCCTCCCAAAGTACACCTTTGGAATCTCTATCAAGGAGGTTCTGCTAATTCAGCACATTCCTGTTTATGCTGCCCCCAGCATGTGTTCAGACTGGGAATGGCATGTATGGAAGCTTTGCAGCAGCCAGGGCTGCTTCTGGAGTCAACTTTCAGTATATCAGAAATTGAGCACTTCCCCTAAATATTTAATGAATGGTCAAGGGAAGTGAAATATTTTTATGACTGCTAGATCATCACTGATATGATCCATCACTTCATTTAAACTATTTTTTCCTTGTGTGTCTGCATGTTTCTAACTAAAGCTGGGGCTGCTGGCAGGTTCTCAATTGGCAATGCACCAAGACATTTAAAAACTTAAAGCGATGCATCACACAGCAATGATCCAGCACATGTTTATTTCACTTCCCCTGGCAGCTTGCAAATGATATGGGGAAGTGTTTAATTAGATTGAAAGGGCAGGTTCCTATTTGAATGGGAGGAATGAATTGTTGATTTTTCAGCCAAATCAGGAGTCAGCAAAAACTGAACTAATTTATTTTACATGGTTCCCAATGTCGGGCCAAAGGGACTGCAGTGGCTCAAGTGGCTAAGATTCTGACTGGGAGGCGGAGGGTCAGCAGTTTGATTCCCGAGTACTGTAGGATGGAATGAGCTCCTGTCTTTGTCACAGCTCCTGCCAACCTAGCAGTTCGAAAGCAAGAAATTGCAAGTAGATAAATAGGGACCACTTCGGTGGGAAGGTAACAGCATTCCGTGAACTCCGGTGTCTAGTCATGCTTGCCACATGACCACGGAAACATCTGCAGAAGCAGACAATGCTGGCTCTTCGGCTTTGAAACAGAGATGAGCACTGAACCCTAGAGTTGGATACGACTGGCTTTCGAGCAAGGGAAACCTTTACCTTTACTTTAACGTCGGGCCCATGCCTCACTGGTGGACTTCAAATCCCAGAAGCCTAATTCAGTACAGTGGCTGATTAGTGCTTTAGGGAAGTGACTTAGGCTTCTGGGAATGGAAGTCCAAAAAAACCAAAGGTTGGGAAACACTGTACTAGATCATTGTTGATGTGATGCATTACCTTGTTTTATTTTTTCAAAATTGTCTGTGTGCACTGCCAATTGAGAAACTGCCAGCAATCCCAGATTCTAATCTAGTCAGGTCCTAACAATCAAGTCACAGAAGAGATGCCTGCTAGACAGGACCAGCTCTGCCATTGGGCAGAGAGAGGCAACTGACTCAAGCAGCAGATTTACATCATCATTATTGTTTTTATTACCATGGATGTTGCACAGTGCTTCTGAGGTATTCCACCTCATTTACCAAAATTTGACTTGCTCCATGCACTAAAGTTTACACTGAGGTCACGTGGTTCAGGGAGCCAGTCACTATGGCCTGGGGGCCGGATTTGGCCCCCGGGCCATAGTTTGAGCACCCCTAGTTTACACTTTGAGGCAAGGGGTGGAATGGAATACTGTTCACTATTCTACTTCAAGCAACACAATACATTGGGCTCACTTTGGTAGGAACTTAACAGGAAGTTATCTGAACCTTAACAGTTCAAAGGCTAATAATGTACTAGCAGCATTCACAGTGTTATCACTGAACTGTGTCGTTGCAAATGTCATGTTCCATGTGTTTATGTGTGCTGTTTCGCATGACTGATCTTAAAAGCCGGAACAACGCCACATGCTAGAGAAAATGGGAGTGAAGTGCTGTGTAAATAAAATGTGTGTGAGGTATTTGCAGCTCCAGTTTAGCTCTCAACTCTATCTAGTTCCACTGTCACTGAGGTTGCAATGTCAGTAGCATGTCATTCTCTGAGATTTTAGGGTCAAAACCTAAAACTGGGATGCGGATGTGATTAAGGCTGTCATAACCATGGAGTGGAAAAGGCAAAAGCTGGTGGGACTATTTCTGGACCAAATGTGCTCCACAACTTACGAGGCTGCCAAGTGTATGCATGCATTGGGTCTCTCCCCAATCCCGTGCCCCACTTCTCAGATTTCTGGAATACTGAAATTGTACAAGCCGAATAGGTGCACATACGCTTTTATTAGGAGCCAATGAACCCTGGTACTGTATCAGCTGGGAATGGGCAGAGTTGGTTTCTTTAAAGCTGTTTACACATAGAGAGGTCAAACTTTATTTGTCTCTAAAGAGAAGTCACCTTCAAACATGTCATTTGATTGCCCTTCAAATAGACAGCAATCCTTTGAAAAGGAGAACACCACTTATGATTATTGTTATTATTGTTGTTGTTGTTGTTGTTATTATTATTATTATTATTATTATTATTATTATTATTATTATTATTATTATTATTATTATTATTATTATTATTATTATTATTATTATTATTATTATTATTATTATTATTATTATTATTATTATTATTATTATTATTATTATTATTAAGAAAGGACCAAGAACTGAGATAGGGAGAGACCTTACCAAAAATAAAGTCTCTTCCTTTGAAAGGGACCAGGATATACCACATTTCTACTTTTAAGCATATCAGAAAATAAATAAAACAAAAACACTGTAGCACGTTGTTGTGTATGTAACTCAAGTGAAATGTGATTGAAAGTGAACATGTAGTGTGAGTGAAATGTGAGTGAAATGTGAGTGAAATCAGATCTAACGATCCTCCATTTCCCTCCTCCCTTTTTCCCTAGTGTAAATACTCCTCTTGTGTAAATATTGCGGGACTGGGTTCTCGCCGTAGTTGTAGCTGTTGTTTACTCATTTTATTTTAAATTTTTTTATTTATTTCCAAAAAGCAAAAGATAAAACTAACAAACATACAGAAAAAAACCAATAACAATACAATACAATGTTACATCAAGCTCGTAGAAAATAGCACATAATATTAATTAAGCTAGTTGTTTGCAATATAACCCACAATATTAAATAGCCACATTATAGGTTATTATTATAACCATAACATTCATAAGAGCTTTCAGTCTTACAACTATTTTTTATTTCTTTACTAGTTACACAACACCCAGTGAATATTTACAATGCCCGGAGAGTTTAGTATCTATATCATCTCCAAAACCCACTTTGAGATGGTACAGGTCCAAAACTGTTCCTAGCCATAAGAGAGTGATCCACAAACGGCTTCCAAATACTCCAAAACCCATTTTCTTTTAATTTATCCCTTTTTACTTTTATCTCCCATGTCAGTTTGTCATTCAATGCTAAACTCCACATTTCCTTATACCACTCTCCAGTCTGTATAAATACATCGTTTTTCCAATTTCTGGCAATGCATTGTCTACCTGTAGTTAACATAATTTCCAATAGTTCTTTTTCCACCTTATTCAAACCCATACCTTCCACATCTGTTAATAGAATGGTACCTGACACCAACTTAATTCTTTTACCCATTATTTCCCCAATCTCTCCTTCTATTCTTCTCCAAAATTCATTTATTTTTTTGCAACTCCACCACATATGTTCATAATTTCCAACCATTTCTTTGCATCTCCAGCATAGATTATCCCTTTTATTATCCATCTGATGGAGCCTCAGTGGTGTCAAGTACCATTGCCACAACATTTTAAAATTATGTTCCTTAATTCTTACTGACATTGTTCTCATTATCCTCTTTTTCCATTTATTTCTCCATTCAACACCTCCTATTTTTATGTTCAAATTTTGTTCCCACTTCCGTTTCAAGTCTTCCTGTGGATTTTTACCCTTATTCAGTATAATGTAAAGTTTGCTTACTAGACCCTTAATGTTCTTTTCCCCTTTTCTGATCTTTAATACCAATTCTTCAAATTCGGTCTTTGTTCTATCTATCCCTACTTCTCTTCTATATTTTTTATTCCAATTATCAACCTTCAATTTCTGAAACCAGTCCAATTTTAACTTTTCAAATATTTTTTTCCTCTTGGTTTCATCATCACAAACTTTTAACCAATCCTTCAGTAAAGACATTTCATTTTTATCCAGTATTTCCCTTTTTTCCTTATCTATTTTTATCGAAAAACACACCATATCAGTCAATTCTAAAATTGGAGAGAGATTTGGGACCATATCTTTTTTTACTCTTATCCACACCTCCATGAGACCTCTCATCATAGTATTGTTTGTCTTTATCGGTTTATCCTTAATTCCCCAAAAAATCATTTTGCCAATATTCCTGTATTCTTTCATCTCCAATTCCTCCCAAATTGCCTTTTCTCTTGCCAAGATCTTCACAACATTCTTAATTTGGAATGCTCGGTAGTATGCTAACAGATTTGGCATATCCAAACCCCCTTCTTTCTGAGATAAGTACCAAAGCTTCTTTGGAAGTCTAGATTTTTTACCTCCATTACAAAAATTATTGAACATCTTTTGAAACTCATTGAATTCCTTCTCCTTCAAATGGATCGCAAGTGCGTCAAATAAAAAATTAATCTTCGGCAGCAATATCATTTTGCAAATTGCAATCCTCCCAAACCATGACAGATTCAACTTTTGAAACTCTTGTAATTTGTTCTTAAATTCTACTTTCAAACTGTCATAATTCAATCTTTTAAGTTCTTCCAGTTTGTTTGAAATAGTTATCCCCAAATATTTCAACTTTTCTTTAATTTGTATATTAAATGTCCCCACTATCTTTCCCATCTCCTTTACCCCCATGTTACACAGCATCAATTCTGATTTATCCCAATTTATCATCAATCCAGTTATAGCCTCAAATTCCTGAAGTTGGTCTTTAATCCTATCCATTACCACCTCTGGATGTTTCACCATTAACAGCGTATCATCTGCATACATACTCACTTTATTACCCAATATCCCTTCTATATTTGGATCGTCCCTTATATTTTTAGCTAATATTTCCATTGCCATAATAAACAGGATAGGAGATAGTGGACAACCCTGCCTGGTACCTGCCTCAAGCTTTACCACATCCATAACCTCCTTGTTTACTCTAATCCTAGCACTCCCTTTTTGGTATAATAGATCAATTACCCTTCTAAATCTATCCCCAAATCCATAATTTATGACTATTTCCTTGATTGAAGACCATTGTAGTGAGTCGAATGCCTTAAAAATGTCTAATGATAATAAACCCACCTTTTCCTTCGTTTGATTAACATTGTCAATTAGATCTAATACCCTTCTAGTCAAGTCAGTCATGTGCCTACCTTTTAAAAAACCAACTTGGTCAACATTTATATATTCCCCCATAAAACTGTTTAGACGATTAGCCAGTATTGCTGTGAAGATCTTGGCGTCCTGGTTTATAAGAGAGATTGGTCTGTATGATTCCACCTTTTCCAGATTCTTTCCTGGTTTTGGCAGCAGAACGATTGTGGTACTATACTATGAAGTCGGAATTTGTCCTCCATCCAAAATATAATTATATAGCTTCACTAACTTTGGAACCACAACATCTTTAAATTCTTTATAAAATTCTGTCGATAATCCGTCATCTCCCGGGGCTTTCCCCATCTTCAACCCACTAATTACCTCCTTTACCTCTTTATCAGTAACCCTTTCCTCCATTTTTTCTCGATGTTCCTGTTTTATTCCATTCCCTAACTGTCTCTCCAAGATCCCTTTATGCCTCTCCACATCTACCTCTTTTTTTTGCATATAATGCTTGATAAAATTCCTTCACAATTTTACATTTATCCCTATTCTTATTACATCTTAACCCTTGTTTATTAACCAACACCCCAATTTCTCTTTTTTCCCTTTTAGCCTTAGCTGCTCTTGCTAATAATCTTGAGTTTCTATTACTGAATTCAAAATACTCTCTATTTAGATAAATCAGATCCCTTTTAACTTTATCTATATCCTTACCCATTAACTCTGCCTTAAGTCTTTGCAATTTAGCAAAAAAAAATTATCTTTACTTTTTGAATGGTCATCCTGTAACTGCTTTATTTCTTTTTCTTTTTCTATCTGGTCTACCTTATATCTTTTATACTTAATACTCGCCAACTTTATACTTTCCCCTCTGAAAACCGACTTCATGGTATCCCAAACAATGTTAAAATTAACTTCATTGTTATCGTTCCACTGCCAACTTTCTTTCCACCTTTCCATGATTTGCTCTTTACATTTTTGGTCTTTAAATAAGTTAGAATCATACCTCCAACCTCTTCCTCTTCGGATATCTTTTTGTAATTTCAGTTCCAAAAGTACTTTGGCATTGTCTGATTCCTTAAAAATCCCAATTTCCATACCCTCAATATTTTTAATTAGATTTTCTGTGAGAAAGACGTAATCTATTCTCGAGTAGGTCCCATGGACGTGTGAAAATGCCCTTTCCGAGCCCTTGATCTCTCTCCAAGAATCCTTCAAACCCATCGCAACCATCCATTTATCTAAAACCTTCCCTTTCAAGCCAATTCCACACCTTGCTAAATTCGTACAGTCTAAATCTGACCTTATCAAGTTAAAGTCTCCAGCCACAATAGTTTTTGCGACATTTTCTAGCTCCACTACTTTCCAAACCTTTTCTAAAAAATCCGCTTGATGATCATTTGGAGCATATATATTTACCAACATAATTTCCTCGTCTTCTATTTTTCCTCTTACAATCAAATATCTACCCTCTTGATCAGCAACACTTTTATAATCTCAAATGCAAATTTTTTAGAAATCATAATTGCCACTCCTCTCGCTTTTGAAGTACCAAACACCATCTCATAATGTTGAATCCATCCCAAAAAAAGTTTGTTCGTGTCTTTTGACCTCTGGTGCGTTTCCTGTAAGAACACTATATCGGGTCTATCTTTCTTCAGAGCCAATTCCAACCTCCGCCTCTTAAGAACAGAACCTGTACCCTTCACATTCCAGGTTAATATTTTAATATTTCCCATAATCTATTTCCTTTCTAACTTCTAAACTCTCCATTGGGCGTGCCATCACCAACCCCTTCCCCCAAAAACACAAAATTCTACATAGAACACACACTATCGCTCTCCCCACCTTCTTCGAAAAAAAGACACCTTCGACAACCAAAGAGGGGAGAGGGGGGACATGCAAGATGTGCCTACCAACCAGTGCTACGCGCTACTCACCCTTCTATAATGCTTAAATGATTTAATTTTTATTGATCTATTTCTCATTGCTCCTTACTTGCCTCCTCCTCCACCATGATCAGCGACAGCTCCTCCTCTTCTTTTCCCTGCGGTATTCCACCTGTGGCACCATTAGCCTCTGCCCTCTCATACTCCCTCCCTAGAGCACCCGATTCCAACAGTTCTTTCTTAAAATTTATCCAATCTTCCGAACCTGATTTTACCAACTCCAGCAAACTCAAATACTCCAATGGATCGGTCCCTTCATCAATTACTTGCATTCTTTTCTCATAAAAAAAGCGCAATTGCTGTGAAAATCTCCAGTTGTACCTTATGTTTTTACTCATCAACAATTTAGTTACAGGTCTCATCTTATATCTCCACATTCTTTCTTTCATTGAGATATCATTGTATACTTCTACATCAGAACCATCAAATTTCAGTGCGTCAGGCCCAGCTTGTTTCAAAAAAGCCATTACTCTGAGCTTATCACCCCAATTTGCAAATTTTTCCAGAACATTTCTTTGAACCACCTTCCCTCTTCTTGGGCCCACCCTGAATGCACTTACAATATCTTCCTGTACAAATTCCTTTCCCATATTCAAACCATTTAACCACTGAACCACTCTTTCTCGTAGCTGGTCTGGTGTCCGTTCAACCACCTGACGGATCACAATGTTCTGCTTTCTCATCATATCTTCCACAGCATCAATCCTTTTCTCATGCTCTTCCAATTTCAGCTTATTCTCCCGTACCGCCTCCTGAGTCCCTTTTATTTCCTTTTTTATAACATTTACCTCACTTTGAACCAATTTCACATTTCCCTCTATTTTTTGCAAACTTAAGTCCACTTTTTTTGAGAAATCTGCAACAGATGATACCACCTTATCTTGTTTTTTCATCATTTCATTTCTATCTTTCACCCTTGATTCCTCATTCTTCTCCAACTTCTGGAACAATTTACCAATTTCCACCATAATTTTAGTATGATCATAAGGTTCAGGTGGCGGTGATGAAGACTGGGGGACCTCTTCCATTGGTGCTTTTTCTTTCCTCTTAGACTTCACCACTGGTTCTTCCTCTTTTGCTTTCCCTCTTGTGCCTTTATTCATGATGACACCCAATAAGAAAGTCCAGTGTTGCAGAACATTGCAAAATCGTAGTCAGTCCAATCAAGCCTGTACCGCTGCAACCACTAGTACCACCTATCCAAACAGGTCTGACGAAGCTTATAGAGAGGAAGAAATCCAGCGAAGAATTAATTGCTGTAATCCACACAAAAACAGGAACCGGAATATGATCCAAACAAAAAAGAAAAAAGGAATAATCCACATCCGACCCGTTTCTCCAAAGCAGGCAGTTCAAATATTCGCCCTCCAAACCACAAAAGTAGAAACTCCAAGGAAACGGTCACCCAAATTTTTTCGTTTGAGTCAAAACCACCAGGAAGGGGGGTGAGAAGAGAAAAAAGCCCAAAATCCAAGCAAAGAGCAAAAAACAAGAGGAGCAATATATCCAAAGGAAAAAAATGTTATTTATAATCCACACGGTGAAGGAATAAAAAGCAAATTGGTCCTTCTCTTGAAGCGAATGAATCAAAGCGCCCTTTTCCAGCAGGTACATTAACTTCAGGGGGAAACCCCCCTTCTTCCTCTGTAAGTCGGCAGGCTTTCCCCACACTCCTTAGACTCAAAACACACTAAAACCTTCGAAAACTGGAGCCCAGATGAAGACTTCTTTAACCACTTTACTGTCGCCAAAACACGCCGTGGTTCTCCTGGGGCACAAGGAAGCCATAGACCAAAACACAATCACTTTCGTTTTCCAGGACCGCCGCCATTAACGGGTCGACAGCCCAATTTTATCCACTTCCACACCCGCTTCCAAGTCCGGGCTCTTCTAAGCAAAATCCCCAGTTAGCTTTAACTTTTCCACATAGACTTTCATGAACTTACGTAGAGTTGTTTTCTTGCCGATTTTACTGCCGCCTCAAATCTCTGCTGTCTCGCTGGTCCCGTTCTCGGCTTCTCGGCAGGGAAAGCCGCAGCTTCCGTCGCGAGCCTCTCCTACCCAGGAAACCTCCCAAACTTCGACCGCCCGACTTCAAAACTTTACAGATGGGCAAGCAGGAATCTTATCAGCTAAAAATACCACTTTAAAGTTTCCACATTTTACTCATTCACATTAATTACCACTTTGGTAAACGCGAGCAACCGAATCAAGATGTTACTTGTCGGCCATCTTAGCCACGCCCCCCGTTTACTCATTATCCAATCAAGTGTTGTCACCTGGCTGTTTACCTGTACTGACCAATCATGTGGCTCCGCGCCAGGTTCGAATCATTACCTGTTGTATATAAGGAGCATTGCTCTGCCATTGACCTCATGTTCAGATTGACTACATTCCAATAAAGATGTGTTTGGCTCCCTGACTGCTGGCTACTGCGTATCAATCTGCAAACATCAAATACGTTTAAGACAGTTATATTTTAATTTTAGGTTCCGTGGATCAAGGATGTCTGATGAAGTGGACTTGATCCACATAAAGCTAACATTAGAATACAGTATAATAGTTTTCAAAGTGCTACAGCATTTTTGTTTTGTTTATTTTCTGATATGCTTGAAACACAGGCTAACATGGCTACTATTCCAAAAAAAATTCTACTGTTGACTGTGTTCTTTCTTTCTCAGTATACTGTAGCTCTCATGTGTTGAAAAATAAAATAAAATCACAAACCAATTAATCTTGCACTCTGAAAATTAGATGTCAAGCAGATGTGTTCTAACTTGATCATCTCCCTTGTGTAACTGTTTTCTGTGTGTGCAAGAATGTTAAAAATGAAGATTCAGCCATATGGACCCCATGTAGATGAACTGGCACAGCCCAACAAGCACAGACTTACCACCTCATCATCTGTGAAAAAGCAGGCCTACTCTTTTGCCAGTGTTATCCTTAAAGCATCTGTGACTCAGCAACAGTTCTGGATCTATTCAAGGAACAGTAGGGATATCTAAAGGGTAATATTTAGATGAGAGCTCTACTGCCCTATTTTAACCAAATGTAGCATTTAAACTGAATTTAATGGCAAAAGTAGATGCTTCACAGATACTGCTTTTCAGGACACTAATGGCTGTGGTTGACTTTGAACTTTCATTTTCCATGAAGCCTCGCTTTTAAGACTTTTGTCTGAAATATTCAGCATCTTTAATGATATATATGGGAATGAGGGTTCTCTGTACAAGATACTTGTGAAGACACTCAGCTTAGTATCCCAATAGTGAAATCCTATTCCTGACATGATTCTGGCAGATAGTTTGCAATTTCAGCATTGTGTAAAAAAAATAAAAATGAAAGAGCATTTAGGTCAAAGATGCAAAATAAAAAAAAGGGAGAGAGACACATTGAGAGGGAGAGAGAACTTGCAGTATTTTCTATATTTAGAAAATAAGGTTCTCCAACAAGCACATTTCAAGCTAGTATAAGATAAAGAGGCTCACTGGCTTTTTTCTGTTACAACCACTCAGTAAGGTTGCCACATCAGCAGCTTCCAGTTCCCTCAGATTTGGGGGTGGGAGTGTCTGTGATGTCACAGGTGCAGACCTTCTGATCTTATTAGGCAGTGGTGGTGAACCTATGGTACGTGTGCCAGAGGGGGCACTCAGAGCCCTCTCTGTTGGCACATGCACCAT
The DNA here is from genome assembly GCA_035047345.1 of Bradypodion ventrale. NCBI lineage: Eukaryota > Metazoa > Chordata > Lepidosauria > Squamata > Chamaeleonidae > Bradypodion > Bradypodion ventrale. Next base: position 63,859,384 of record JAWDJE010000002.1, read on the forward strand.
CATCCCAGCACTGAGTTCACCCTTCCCCTCTGCCCAGCAGCCAAATGGGAACGCTTCCTCCCTCTCCTCCCCCACCCCCTCAGCACAGAGTTCACACTGCACGTCTGCTTGGGCACTCGGTCTCTAAAAGGATCACCATCACTCTTATTCGGGATATGCATTTTGGATTTGGAGGGCTTCCTGGAAACTCTTCTCGCAAGAGTTTAAAGGAAGAATTATGGTACTTCAAGTTCACAAAACCTGCGGACACCTTCATTTTGCTCACTTGGAGAAAGATGAGGCCTCTTCTGTTCCTTTTTCTAACCTTTCTAGTCTGCCCAGGGCTTCCTGGAAGAAAGCTGTTGCAATGCTTCCTCTGTTGGTTGTCTCATTGCAGGGCCGTACTGAATGTTGATTTAGTAAAGTGTTCCGCACTTTTTATGTACTGCCCGTGCTGACTATTTTGTTCCTGTGGGTGTTTCCTCCTCCTCTATGCCTGCCACATGGCCATGAAAATGTCTGCAAACACAGACAGCACTGGCTCTTTGGCTGTAAATGGAGGTGAGCACTGCACCCTAGAGTTGGATACGACTGGCAGATTTTACTTTCTTAGGATCAAAGATCTCTGCAGATGGTGATTGCAGCCGTGAAATTAAAAGGCGACTGACGCTTGGGAAACAAGCTATGAGAAACCTGGGGAACATAGTTAAAAGTAGAGGCATCACCTTGCAAACAAAAAATTGCATAGTCAAAGCAATGGTATTCCCAGTGGTAATGTATGGGTGTGAGAGCTGGACCATTAGGAAAGCTGAGCGCAGAAAAATAGATGCCTTTGAAATGTGGTGTTAGAAATAAGTTGATCCTAGAAGAAATCAACCATGACTGCTTATTAAAGGTCAAATAGTAAAAATGACGCTAAAGTACTTTGGACATCAAATGAGAAGAGAGGATTCACTTGAGAAAGCCTTGATGCTGGGAAAGGTGGAGGACAAAAGAAGGGGGTGGCCAAAAATAAGATGGCTAGATGGTATTGTAGATGCAATGGGCACAAAGCTGTGTGGGCCAAAGAACCCTTTCCCCATTTTCTTGGGGCACTTTTGTTTTGTTTTCTTTCTTGTTTACTCAGTGGCTTAAGTGACAAAGATGCTGACTGGGAGTCAGAAGGTCAGCAGTTCGATTCCCGAGTACTGCAGGACGGAATGAGCTCTTGTCTTTGTCACAGCTCCTGCCATCCTAGCAGTTCGAAAGCAAGAAATTGCAAGTAGATAAATAGGGACCACTTCGGTGGGAAGGTAACAGCATTCCATGAACTCCGGTGTCTAGTCATGCTTGCCACATGACCACGGAAATGTCTGCAGACGCAGACAACGCTGGCTCTTCGGCTTTGAAACAGAGATGAGCACTGAACCCTAGAGTCGGATACAACTGGCTTTCGAGCAAGGGAAACCTTTACCTTACTCATTTTTAATTATTATTTTTCTTGGGAAGCAAAGAAAATGCAGAATAGTAAACCAGCCCCCTAGGGTTACCAACTGCTTGTAAGCAGCTTGGCTTTAATGAACTAGCCCTGCACATGGCTATACACTCCACACACACACACAATTAGGGTGGAGGAGCAAGGGATTAATTCCCCCAAATTAACCAATCTATTTGTTCCTCTCTCTCTCTCTCATAGAGTGATCAAGCAACATCCCCCACCCTCCCAAGTTAACTCTAGAACAGAAACGGAAGCCTCCAGCCAGGAGGCAGGGCAGAAACAGCTCAATAAACCATGAGAGTGAGAGAGAAGTCTCTCACTGATTTGCCCCTGCATATATGAAATATCGCTCACCTCTAGAGTAGACTCCCGTCCCATGGTGGCTCCGAACAGCAGCAGCAGCAAAAACGAAGCCTCCATGACCATGTGGCAGGAGGGAAATGAAAGAGAAACTACAGAATGCTCCCACCACCTTCTCTCTCTCCCCTTCCACAAGCGAAAAGCCACACAGCAACCTCTGGTGGCTGGAAAAACATACTGCAGCTTTGCCTGTGAAGGCTCTGGTCAGGATTATTTTTTTAAAAAATAAGGGATATTATGGGGAAATTAATAAAACAGGAGGGGGATGGGGAGAAGGGTAAAAATAAGGGGTTTTCATGGGGGAAAACGGGATACTTGACAGGTCTGATTGAGACTGGTGGTACAATTTTCAAGAAGTAAACACCCTCAGATTCCAAGGCTCCCAGAGGCTTCCCCAGGTTGAATAGGATCCCTAGGAAGCCTCCAAACCCTAGCAGGATAAGAATTTTTAAATTAAAGATAAATAATCATAGTTTATGACCTCATTAGCCTTATGCACATAGAACTGAACCAACATGATTCAGGCCATGACATCGAGCTTAAAGAAGAGGTTTATAACGCTTGCTGTGTTTTAATGTTTTGGTTGGCTATAACTTTTAATATTTTTTTTTATCCTATCAGTGTTTGTTTTTTTGGTCTTGTTTTAATCCTGCTGGATAACCTGGTTCATAAACATTTAATAGTAAAAGTCTCCCTTGCTTGAAAGCCAGTCATGACTGACTCTAGGAGACAGTACTCATTTCCATTTACAGCCAAAGAGCCAGCGCTATCTGCAGACATTTCTATAGTCATGTGGCAGGCATGACTAGACACTGGAGTGTATGGAATGCTGTTAATTTCCCCACTGAATCAGTGCCTATGTATCTACTTGCAAATTCTTGCTTTTGAACTGCTAGGTTGGCAAGAGCTGGGGCAGATGTTGGGTGCTCACTTGGCTGTGCAGCACTTGGGTCTTGACCTTCTGGTTGTCAAGCTCAGTGTCTTAACCACTAAGTCACTGCGGTCCCTTTAAACATTTAATACATAGACCAATTTCTCCTGAAGTTTTAGTAAAGGTAATGGTTTCCCTTGCTTGAAAGCCAGTCGTATCCCACTCTAGGGTTCAGTGCTTATCTCTGTTTCAAAGCTGAAGAGCCAGCGCTGTCTGCTTCTGCAGACGTTTCCGTGGTCATGTGGCAGCATGACTAGACACTGGAGCACACACAACGCTGTTACCTTCCCACTGAAGTGGTCCCTATTTTTCTACTTGCAATTTCTTGCTTTCGAACTGCTAGGATGACAGGAGCTGGGACAAAGACGGGAGCTCATTCTGTCCTGCAGTACTCGGGAATCGAACTGCTGACCTCCTAGTCAGCATCTTAGCCACTTGAACCACTGCAGTCTTCTCTTTATTCTTATAAATAATATACTAGCATATTTTGCCCGGCGGTGCCGTGCTTTTCAAAATTGTGTTGGATAGTAAAGGGTTCCTTTTTTCTTGAACCAATGGTGCTGTGCTTTTTTAAATGGGGGCTTTTTTTGGCTTTGAGGCGCTGCGTCCGCCTGCGGTGGACTTGCGCTCTCAGTGGGGACTTTTTTTTGTGTGCTGGCTTCCTCAGTGCCGGGCTGTTTGAAGTGGTTTTTAAGGGGTTTTTTTTTTGGAAATGAGGTTAGTGTGTAATTTGTGTTTGTGAAAATGTTTATTTTTTAAACTGTTTTAAACTGTGTTGTTATGTTGTTGTTTTTTGGATTTTAAAAAGAGGTTAGGTTGTTGTTGTTTTTTTAATTATTGTTTTTTAAAAAAGAATGTGTTACTTTGTGAATTTTTGTAAATTGTTTTATTTTGGATAATAATTTTAAAAATGTGTAAATTTTTGCTTTTTTAAATTGAATGTATTTTACAGTGTTTTTTATTTTTTATTGAAAATTAATTTTTTTATTTTATCTGTGAATTATTTTTGATTTTTTGGATATTTTTGAATGTTTTTTTAATTGATTACCCTATTTTGTGGGATTTATTGAATATTTGGGAATATTTTTGATGTTTTTTCTCCTTTGGCCACTGGGTGGTGGTGTTGAGCAATTTTTTGGAATTGCTTATTGCGGTGAGTCTCTTCTTCTCCTCATTTCATTTCCGGGTTTCATCGGGGCAAGTCGTCTTTTGGTAAGTTCTCTCCGTTTTAGGGTGTGTTTTTGGGTTGGGGGGCGTTCTGTTTTTGTTTATGGTTTTGGGTGGGGGTTTGTGTGTGTGTTTTTTTAAGGGGGGTTGGGGTTGGGGGCGTTCTTTTTTTGTTTAGGGTTTTGGGTGGGGGTTTGTGTGTGTGTTTTTTTGAATGTTTTTGGGTTTTGGTTGGGGGTTTCTTTGTGTGTCTTTTTGAGTGTTTTTGGATTGTTTTTGTTGCGTTCTTTTTTTTTGGAGGGGGTGCCTTTTGTTCTCACGGGCCAAGCTTGGTGGCCCGTGGGAAGGAAGGGCACTTGTGGTGGGGGTGCCTTTTCTTCCCATGGGCCATGCTGGGTGGCCCATGGGTAGGAAGGGCACTGGCGGCGGGGGTGCCTTTTCTTCCCATGGGCCATGCTGGATGGCCCTTGGGAAGGGAGCGTTGTTGCGGGGAGGGTGCCTTTCGTTCCCACGGGCCATGCTTGGTGGCCTGTTGGGAAGAAGGGCAGTTGCCCGGGGGGGGGGGGTGTTTGCCTTTATTTTTGGCGCACCGGCTGGCCGGGGTTGTTTTTTTTTCTCCACGGGCCATACTTGCTGGCCCGTGGTGAAGAAGGGCAGTTGCGGGGTGTTTTTTTTAAAACTTGTTTTTTTCGTGTGCCGGCTGGCCCTTCGAACGGAAGGGCAGTGGCGGTGGGGGGGGGTATTTTTTTCCCCCACGGGCCATGCTGGCTTGCCCGTGGGGATGAATTGCGGCGGTGGCGGGCTTTTTCTTAGCTTTTATTTTTCGCGTGCCGGCTGCCTCAGTGTCCTGCGCGCTAATGGCACGCAGGACGCTGGGGCTTGTAGTTTTGGCTGCGCGTGTTTGGTTTCTGCGGCGGTTTTTCTTTTGCGGCTTTTTTTTTGATTGGCTGCATCGCATTTCCGAACGTTCCTTTTGCCGCGCCGCTCAGCCTGATTGGCTCTGGCGCGGCGCAGTGAAAGGAACTTTGGGAATTGAAGTTCCCTTTTTTTGTTTGCGACTGGGGGGCTCCTGCCCCCGGGTCGAAAATTTCAACCCGACAGTTACCTGCGAACCCCGTTCGGGTGAGTGAATGGAGGCTCGGACGGGGCTAGTGGGGCCTGGTGCAACATCCTTTCTCACATTCCAATGGTTAACGCACCATTTTATAGGTATAGATTTGTTCTTATTTATACTCTCTTTATTCTTCTGGCATTTTAACTATAAAGTCATGAATGAGGGTTCTAAAATATGTTTTAATTCCAAATTCACTTTTGAATTTGGGATGTTTTGAGCCAAGTAAGAAAAATGAAAATTTGGGACATGAATATGCCAGTGTGGCAGCGCTTCTGATGGACACAGTTGAACCTGAACGGATTGTATGAAGCCTGAGGACCTCATGCTGTTCAGATTAGCTACATTACCAGGAGTTTTCATACTTGCCAGCTGACAAATAATACACTCTCTATACCATCTGATTTTAGGGTGGTGTAGTACAGGACAAAAAGGTGCAGTGCAGGAGCAAATTGCAGTTTGGCATTCTCACTACACTAGCTTCTCCAAATTATACTTTCCCAGAAAGCCACAGCAACAAGTGAATTGTTTGCTTTGCAGCTACTGTTTGTGGTAGCAGCAAAGTACAGTTGTACCTCGGATAATGTAATTAAGGGATTCTCCAGGACGTTTCTTACAGCGAAAATTACTTTAACTGAATTTCCCATAGGAATGCATTGAATGCGATTTCCCATAAGAGTGCACTGAAAAACAAAATACAGTACTTTAACTGAAATGCGGCTACCGACTAGGAATGCACTGAAAACCAATTAACCCGTTCCAAAAAATTCTGTAAACTGAGCCACTATTTTCTATGGATTTCCTTTTATGCAATTTTTATGTTAACCGAGCCGTTTGTTAACCAAGGTTCCACTGTATACACATTTCATGCTCGCTGGAGATAACTGGGGAAGTTGGCTAGTTGATCGCTGTTCTGCTGCAGCAAATTGATTTGCTAGCATCAAGCACCAGCTCATCAGCCAATTAACAATGTCAAATGTTTACATTGGAAGCAACTCTGACAGCTGCTTCCCTCTCCTTTATCATGTCACCAACATCTACATATGCTGGGAACTGGGTCAACGAGAGCACTGCAAAATGCACAAACAGGGGATCAAAAAAGGGGTACTTTGTGGCACGTTGTCCTACTTTGGCATACAGCAAGTGGACCAACCAAAAAAATGCCTAGAAGAGTGGGATGTGGGAAAGTGTAGGTGGTTCATTATATTGAGATAAATTTATTAATTGTTACAGTGAGGTTTTTGCACTCATAAAGTGAAGAACTTTCTTGCAATCTTGTTGTTCACTAGAGATAAAATGTCATACATATATGAATCCAGAGTCCTTCACAACTTTACAGTACTTTGTGAAAACAGGATTTAATAAAGGAACTCTATTACTTAAGAAGGATGAAATTAAACAAGACATTCAGCCTACTTTTAGAAGTGGTTCTTCTTTTAGTAATGAAAGATGTCTGTTTGTGCTAGCACAAACTTTTCTCACCTTTGTTTCCTTGCAGTTAGCTTGCTGTGCTTTGTAACTGGTACAGTAATTGCAAGATAAGCATGGGTTTAATTTGCTGGTCTGGATGCTCAAGCACACTTCCTTTTGCTACAGAACAAATATGCTGATAGAAGGAAAGACACAATCCCCTTATTGTGATTCACACACAAACACATGTAAGGCTGATACATTAAAGCCAGATTTGTTCTGTGTCAGTTTGCTAAATTATTTGCCTATATTTTAGGATTGTGATCCCACATACACTAGTTTCATAGTAGGCCTTCTCCTTCTCCTGTAGTGTGTCTGACTTGTCCAACTTTGCTTTGAAACTGATCACCACTCTTCAATTGCTTTCCATGGAGCTTCTGTAGATTTCAGAAATACAAACACAAATGGTAAAGGGAAATCCAGTTACAATAGAATAAAGGGACAAACCCTTCATTACCCTGATTGGCCACAAAACAAAATATGCCCACTGCTTTTCTGCAAATTTCCATGACTTGCATCCAAATAGTTCGAAAATGCTGTGGCCAACCTTTATTCTTTTCTAAATGTGGATTTTGACAGAGTTTTTGCTCATAGAAAACCAATTTCCTCACAGAATTTCATATATGGTATATTAGGATAAGATATATAACATTATGATGATGAAGCATCTAGCTGTGTGCCTTATCCTTGTGAAATTCTATCTGGTTTCCCCCAATGATTTTTGAATAAGATAAATGATATATCTGATCATGAATCTTCAGCTGAGATCAATTGCTAATGTCCTTTTAGTTTGGAATTTGGCAGTCCTAACTGTGTTTCATAATTAAACAACAACAGTAGTTCGGCCTTCAAAGCAGACTTTACCGAGACGAGAAGGACTCATGTAACTGTGGTACCAGGATGGATTTACCTGAGCCGATGCTACAAAGTGAGCAACACATGAAGACAGTGCAGGAAAGAAACACAAGGTGGATCTATAAATTCAGCTTGGCAATATAGATTTGTTGCATGGAGACCATAGTTTATGAAAATTATTTTAACTCATGAGGTTTGTGGGAAAGATACACAGTTCAGAGATTGTCCTAGGAGTATGGCAATTGTAGATGCTCGTGAACAGACCTGCCATCAGGGCAGTACTACCCGTATAGGGCAGGGCAGTACTACCAGTATAGGGCCCGGAGCTGACAGGGGCCCTGCCGCTGCCAGCCATAACTGTGACATTACTCTGTGTGTGTGTGTGTGTGGGGGGGGGGGCAACAGGATTGCTCAGTATGGGGCCCAGAAATTTCTGATGGCGGCCCTGCTTGTGAAGCCTGAAGATCACCACCTTGAACCAATGAACCACAAAATGACTAAGGCTGTCTCTGTAGGCATATAGCCCTCTTTTTGGGATGGGTTGAGGGTGTTGTATGTTGTATCAGCCCAATTGGCTCCAGCCTACGCCAAATCCATCCCATTTTGAGAGCCTGTTGGGAGGTTCTTCTAAACCAGGGGTCATCAAATATGGCTCTCCGGTTGTTCTTGGACTTCAATTCCCAGAAGCCCAAGTCAGTACACCTGCTGATCAGGACTTCTGGGAATTGAAGTCCAAGAACATCTGGAGAGCCAAGTTTGCTGATCCCTGTTCTAAACTGTCCAACTTTGTTTTAATCCATCCCCAGTCTATGTTCGTGCTGAGAATGGGAGAAAAATAGAGCTCATCTAAAGGAGTCTCTTCTCAACAGATTCACCAAGAGCACTCCTCCAGTCAGCTGAGAAGTGGTTACTACAGCTGTGTTGCTGGGCTGCAGCAGTCCCATCTTGCTTCTTTGGTGAGCAAAGTGTTCTCTGAATATGAGGATTAGGCCAAACAGTATTTTCCTCCTCCCCTGCCATGCTACACCAGCCTGGGAAGGCCAATGTAGACAGGCCCTCGATGTATGTGTACATTCATGAACTAGCTCTTCAGCAGTACAGGAATACTTCCATTTATTTTCTCTTAACGTTCCATGCTGCCTGTCATGCTAGCCTAGGAGTTTCAAAAAGGGCAATAAGAACCCAGACAAAACAATGAATGACACAGGAAAACAGACAGACTCGGGGCAGAAATCAGAATTGGTCATCATCCAATAACAATGGAAACTGAAGCCATGAAAACAAATGTTGTGTTATTCATGCTTTTAAGATGATATTCTATTTTCAGCACAAGTGTTGTGTGAATTTAGGAAAGCTTTGTATTAACTTTGTATGATGTCAGTCAACAGGTATGCATTGTACTGAGGCAATAGTCTCTTATCAACTGTTAGATATTCATTAAAATATTCTGTTAATTCATTTTACTTGTGTCTGTCAAGATATAACATCAAACATTTCTTGTACTATATAATATCACTAGCATAGTTTGCCCGGCGATGCCGGGCTGTTATAAACTGTGATCAGCTTTTTGGGGTTTTTTTTGTGGATTAAAAAAAGAACAAAGGATGATATAATTGTTTCAAATTGTTTTATTTAACCAAATAATGTTTTAGTTTGTGGTTTTTTTTGTTAATAGTTGTACCGTAGGTAATATTTTTAAAAATGTGAAAGTACATGTTTTTTACATTCAATGTTTTTATACTGTGTTTAGATGTTTTGGGTTTTTATTTGAGTTAACACTCAACACAGGATGTTATAAATCTTTTTATTTTATTTATTTAACATATGTTTGCGATTTGTGTAAACTTTTGATTTATTGTTATGTTTTTGACTTGTTTTTACTCTTGTGGTCTCTAGGTGGGGCTGTTGTGTGTTTTTGAGTTGTCTTTACTATTCTGCCCAGCAGGTGGGGATGCTAGGGTTTTTGCTTTCATTTCACGTGTTTTTTCTCTCCTGGCCTCTGGGTGAGGCTTCTTCCTGCACTGTTGAAACATGCTTTGGTGCGCCCCCTCCTGAAGAAGCCATCCCTCGATCCAGCAGTCATAACCAACTACAGACCTGTTTCCAACCTCCCCTTTTTGGGGAAAGTATTGGAAAAGGCAGTGGCGTGTCAGTTGCAGGGGGTACTGGATGAAGCGGAATATCTGGACCCCTTCCAGTCAGAATTCAGACCTGGATATGGTACTGAGACTGCATTGGTCGTGCTGATGGATGATCTCTGGCGAGATCGGGATGGCGGTCCGTCCTTGCTCTTCTTGACCTCTCAGCGGCTTTCGATACTGTTGACCATGGTATCCTTTTGGAACTGCTCCGAGGATTGGGGATCCAGGGCACTGTGTGGTCCTGGTTTTCCTCATTTCTGAGGGGCCGGACCCAGTCGGTGTGGTTGGAGAGCGAGAAGTCCAGTCCTAGGTCCCTAAAATATGGGGTGCCTCAGGGTTCGGTACTCTCTCCTCTCCTATTTAACATCTACATGAAGCCGCTGGGTGAGATCATCCGTTCCCACGGGGTGCGGTACCATCAGTACACGGATGATACACAGTTGTACATCTTGGCCCTGTGGGGACCCCAGTGATGCAGTCAAAGTCCTTTCCAGTTGTCTGGAGGCAGTTGGGGTCTGGATGGGGGCAAATGGGTTACAGCTGAATCCTAGTAAGTGGCTGTGGATGGGGGGTCCTGTGCTATCCCGGGAGCTATCATCTTTGGTTTTGGATGGGGCTATTTTGCCCCAGACCGACCCGGTGTACAACTTGGGGGTCCTCCTGGATTCATGGCTGCTGCTAGAAGAACAGGTGGCAGCTGTGGCCAGGAGGGCCTTCGCCCAACTTGGGGTGATTCGCCAGTTGCGCACGCTCCTGGACCGGGACTCTTTGCTCATGGTCACTCATGCTCTGGTGACCTCCAGACTAGTTTATTGTAATGCGCTCTACATGGGGCTGCCCTTGATGACCATTCGGAGGCTGCAGCTGGTCCAGAATGCGGCGGCCCGGGTGGTGATGGGGTGTGGACGTTATGCCCATGCCTCACCACTGCTGCGGGAGCTGCACTGGTTACCCGGTTGCCTCCGGGTGCAATTCAAGGTGCTGGTTTTGACCTTTAAAGCCCTATATGGTAGTGGGCCAGGTTACCTTAGAGACCGCATCGCCCTAAGGACGTCTGTCCGTCCAACCAGAGCGGACCGGAGGGGCTCTCTAATAGTGCCATCGGCCAGGGGGGCTCGCCTCTCTGGCACAAGGAGGAGAGCTTTCTCTGTGTCCTTACCTGCCCTTTGGAACCTCCTGCCTGTGGAACTGCGTCTCCAGACGGAGTTGTTGCCCTTTAGAAAAGAACTAAAAACCTGGCTGGTGGGCCAAGTTTGGGGTGCAGGTGGAGAGGTGGCTTCCATTGGGTGGTTAATATAGGGGAGGATGCCTGCCCCACGGTTTCTTCAGTTCCTGCACCCCTCTCTTTTTAGGGGTGGGTTCTTATTGCTGGTTTTTATCTGTTTTATTTGTTTTTATATGTTTTTACCCACTGTTGTGAACTGCCCAGAGTTGGCTTTGCCTGATTGGGCGATATAAAAATTTAACAATAAATAAATAAATAAATAAAGTCGTCTTTGTTTTTTCATTTCTGTTCCGGTCGTAGTGGAGGGAGGACGTGCTGGTGAGTTCTGTGGTTTTCTTTCTTCTGGGATTTTTCTTTGTTTTGTTTTTGTGGTGGTGGGCTGGGAGGTGTTTCTGTTTGTTCTCTTTTGTCTTGGTTGAGTTTTAGGTTTGTGTAATTGGTTTGGTTATTTCTGGTTTTGTTTAATTTTTCTAATTTTGTTGTTGTTTATTTTTGTAATTAGTTGTTGTTTGTTTGTGTAATTTGTGTTTTTTTCATGTTGTAGTTAGGTGTTTTGTATGTGCTTTTGTGATATTGTGGATGTTTTTGTTTGTGTGTTTTGTGGTTTATTTTTTGTTTATTAATGTTTTTTTAATTATTGATTTATTTTTGCTTTATTATTTTTTATTAATTTTGGTGTTTGATTTTGGTGTTTACTTTAGTGTGAAGAACAGGCTAGGCTGCCTGTCGGTTCCTCTTTTCCTCATTGCTGCTTCGAATTTTGTCAGCCCGTCCTTCTCCCGGGAAGGTTCGTTAGGTAGGTCGGGGGAGAAGGAGGAGGCAGAGAAGAGCTATCTCTGCCTCACGATGGTTCTCTCCTCTCTATCTCCTTTCTTTCCTGGCTTACCTAACTGGAGATGGACAGGCAGCAATCTGTAAGTGGTGGGGCTCTTCCTTGCAGATTGCTGGCTGCTGCTTTTGTATTTGGAAGTACAAAGGCATCAGCCAGTCATCTGCCAGGGAGGGTGCTTCCCTGCCCTGATGAACTGCTGCCTGTTTTGGGGGTTTTGTTTTTTCCACCGCGGCTCAACTTTCCTTGAGGCCGGTGGTGGTCTCGTCGTGTCTTCGGCGGGGTAGCATGGAGGAGAGGGAGTCCCTCTTCTCCCCGTTGCTCTGGGAAAGAAGGCCAGCGGGTGTCTTGCGGTGGAGTTTTATGGCTTTTTGTTTTGCGAGGCTGTGAGGCGCTGCGTCCGCCTGCGGCGGACTTGCACTCCTGTTGCGTTTTGTAATTTTATTTTTTGCATGCCGGCTTTCTCAGCATTCTGTGCACTCATGGTGTGCAGGATGCTGGGACTTGTAGTTTTGCATTTGTGGTTTGCGTTCGTGTGGCATTTTTTCCCAGCGGCTCGATTTTAATTGGCCGCACCGCGTTTCCCAATGTTCTTTTTGCTCACACCTCTCAGCCTGATTGGCTGTGGCGCGGCGCAGAGAACATTGGGAATTGAAGTTCTTTTTCTTTGTTCACGTTCGTGGGACTCTTGCCCCACTGGCGCGTTTCTCAACCCTTCAGTAACCTCCGTACTGGGTTCGGGTGAGTGCAGGAGGCTCGGTACGAGATAGGATGGACGGGTGCAGAAACGTATAGGAAGTTCCAACGGTTAACCCTTGGATTTATAGGTATAGATTATGCTCTGTAATCATAGCTCCTCCCACTGATCAAGAGACTAACCCCTACCCCTCCCACCTGGATTTTTAAACTTACCTCAGTTCCAACTGTCACTTTGGTGTTCGTTCTTTCTTGATATGGTTCCTGTATTGTAAGAAATAAAAATATGTTATTATGTCTTTAATATCTGATGATATTTGGCCTGATCCGCTATTAATCCATCACAGTGTCTTACTCTTCTGTTTTGTAGTGTGTCATAGTTTTTTCCTGGGTGCTCCTCTCTTGGGAATTAAAGATAAATTATGTGGGGAAAGGAAGACATAATGGTGGTATGTTGGGGTAAAAATAAAGTGGGTCACCCAGAGGTATGATATATAGACAACAGTGAGTAACAATTCTCTTTCACATCAACAGTTCCTGGTATTTCCAGAGTCAGCTCTGGCATCACCCATTTTACCTGTTCCATCTTGAGTGAGCTGTTACTATAGTGGTTCCCAACCTGTTCAAGCCGGGGGCTGGATCACATTCTCTCAGTCAGCTTCGAGGGCCAGATGGCCATTTTGCCCTGCCTGCACGATGGGGATGGCCATTTCATCCCAACAGCTTCAAAGGTGTGGCCTTTTTGTTTCTCAAATGCCCTTGGAGGGATGCGGGGCCACACGAAATGGTGCATGGGGCCGGATCTGGCCCATAGGCCTTAGGTTGGGAACCCCTGTGTTACTGCATAAGCCCTTAGCAGCCTGGTGCAGAGAGGATGAGGAAGAGATGACGACCGACCACTGAACTCTGTCAACAAACAGCAGATGCTATTGCTGCCCAGAAAATGTTCTGATCTTTGGGTTTTAATTGAAACCAAACCCTTCAGTTTACAGGGACTTTGGCGAGAGATAATTCCGCGGATAATGGAAAGAACTGATGACAGCGTGGACATCATTAAACCCCTTTCATTTATAACACCATCAGCAAGGGGTTGGCTTCTTTTCAGAGCTGTTTCTTGACACACTGAGTCACTAATTGCCTTTAAAGTTTCATTAAAAGCAGATGCATTGCTAAAGAGCATATATTAGTCACACTTCAAACAAGGTATAAGTAGGTATTCTGAACATGAACAGATCGCCTGCCAAACAATGCAAAAACATTCATTAATGGAGTGACTGCATTTTTCCCTATACACATCTAATTAATGCTAACAAAACTGAAAAGCCTTGTGAGAATGTGTCCTAGTAATTGGATAAAAGGAAACTAACAGGAAAAATGAGGATTTTGCAATAAGATTATTGCTAGCATCTGATCACTAATCTCTAGCTGAGTTTATTGGCTTACGTTGACTTCTAATAAGATGTAATAGTGAATGTGATCAGTATAGCAACAAATAGTTGTGCACAAGGCAGATAAAAAAATGAGAAACATTTGGTAGATCTCAAATATTACATACACTTTATTAACCAGCTGGGAACTGAACATAGGAGAAACTAGAATGCATGGGAGAAACTGCAATCATTGGTGATGTGTTTGTTGTTGTTGTTGTTGTTTTGCAATGTAGTATTTTACTAGGCTGGGATGCATTTCCACCATTTGAGTGCACAATCCCTTGGCAACTCTCCTGCTGAAAACCACAGAAGAACCTCCAGAAAGCAGGATGAGATATTCCAGAGTCTTGGACAAGGAACAATGAATCAGAAAATCGTTACCTATATGTCTCGAAAACTCCGCCATTGCCAGTCCCAAGCCTGGATGAGAAAGAAGGACTGGGAATCGGGTTAGCATCCTAGCTTTGTAAAACTTTATTTCTGAAGAAGCAACGAGGAGCCTCGTTGCCCGATATGTTATAGTGGTGGAGACTGGTACTGCACAGCTGTTGTGTATTAAATGAAAAGTATTCACTATTTTGTCTTCTTCCTTAGTTAAAAGTAACACGAAATTGGAGGTTCACACCATTATGCTCCAAGAAGCACGTATTGTATCTAGTTCAGGATCACCTCATTCTCTTCTGATTGCAGTTAGCCAATCCAGTTAATTCCCACACAAGTGTAACTACTCTTACCTATATATAAGTTGTTGTGGTGAAGTTGGAATTGTGTTCATAATTACCAAATAAAGTGATGTGTTTGGCCCGTTATACTGACTGCTGCTCATTACTTCAAGAACACTAAAAAAGCATAAAAAGGAACTGATACTACATGTGCCTTGAAGCTAAATCAAACTAGCTACATCCCAAGAGATACACCTTTGGGAATGTAAGCTTTTATAGAACAATAGCATATTTTGCCCGGCAGTGCCGGGCTTTTTAAAATTGTGTTGGATAGTAAAGGGTTTCTTTTTTTTTCTTGAACCAATGGTGCTGGGCTGTTTTAAATGGTGTTTAAATGGTGTCTCACACAGTGGCTCACCATTTCCTTCAGGGTATTCCCAAGGAGATGCCTTCCCCTGCTTAGGATTCCCTGGAAATGGCATTGAGAGATATCCTGCCTATCTCTCCAACCCCGAGGTTGTCCTTAAGTATCCATAATTATAGCCATTGATCCCCTTGTCCTCCATGAACTTGTCTAATCCTTTCTTAAAGCTGTCAAGACTGACAGCTGTCACCACTTCTTCTGGCAGGGAGTTCCATAGACCAGTGATCCTCTGGGTGAAAAAGTAGTTTCTCTTATTTGTTTGAGAACTAGTACCCAAAAGTTTCATCGGCTGTCCCCTAGTTCTAGTGTTGTGCGATAGGGAAAACAGTTTTTCCTTATCTACTTTGTCCACACCGTGCATGATTTTATAAACTTCAATCAGGTCACCTCTTAGACGCCGTCGCTCAAGAGTGAAAAGGCCCAACCGTTGCAGCTTCAGATGGTAAAGAAGGTGTTCCAGTCCCCTAATCATGCTGGTTGCCCTCCTCTGCACTTTTTCCAGCTCCATAATATCCTTCTGGAGGTATGGCGACCAGAACTGTACACAGTATTCCACATGGGGCCTCACCATAGATTTATAAAGAGGCAAAATGACCCTTGCTGACTTATTTTCTATACCCTTCCTAATGATCCCTAGCATTGAGTTTGCTTTTTTCACTGCTGAGGCACACTGGGTTGACACCTTTATTGAGTTGTCCACCAGGACACCAAGGTCCCTTTCCTGGTTTGTCGCAGAGAGTTCAGACCCCATCAGATGATGAAAGATACTTCATCATCTTTAGGGGAAAGCTGTTCCATAGGAGACCTGCTGTTGTTACTGTAATAAATTGCATATGTGCCATTCTCTAAGATTTCAGGCCCCAGAACTGACAGGAGCAAAAGGACCCTTGTGATACCACTGGTTCAGCACAAGCAAGAGATGGGAGGGAAGCAGAAGCCTTTCTGTCTGAGCTGATAATAGAAACAGAAAAAGGGAAATCACAACAAGCATGGCATTTGGACAGTTTCCTCAGACATTATGCCATTGTTGGGGATTGTGAAAAGCTCACTGCCAGCCTATGAATTATTTCCCAGTCCTGCATTGCCACTGCAAGGCTTTTTAAACAAAAAGTTGATTTTTTTGGAATAGTAGCCATGTTAGTCTGTGTTGCTAGCATATCAGAGAATAAACAAAACAAAACAAAAACACTATAGCACTTTGACTGTTAAATATAACAGTTAGTCTTCAAAGTACTACAGCGTTTTTGTTTTGTTTATCCCAGGGGTTCTCAAAGTTTTCATGCCACAGGCTGGACAACTCCCCCTTAGATAGCTGAGTGGGCCAGACACATGGTTCTCCCTGCTGCAAAGGTGCATCTGCGCATGCACGGATGCATCCACTTCCTGGGTCGTCACCACGGACTGGATGGAACAGCATTGGGGTCCAGATCCAACCTACGGGCCATAGGTTTCAAACCCCTGGTTTATTATTTAACAAGAAGGCCTGTGAGTTGTGGTGGTGGTGCTCTGCTCCTGCCTTGATTCCACAATGAACCCAAATGCATGGCTCTCTCTGCATCTCCTTCCATCATTCCTGGCTCTTTAGTGCCCCAGTGTTTTGCAAATGCAACATACAGTATATACCCTGTTCTCTCTCAGCCAATGAGCCTTGGCACCAGGTGGGGGCAAATAGAAATGAGTGGCCAGGTTTTAAAGCCACCTCACAAACAGAACCTGAACATTTCTTCCTCCTTTGCTTCTTACTTTGAGATATACCTGTATTACCTTGTCTAGAGACCTGGTGGAACATAACAGTTCCCTGGCATTTCAAATTGAAATTCCATTTATTTCCATTCTGTTTCATAAAGCAGAAGAAATCGTGTCAGTAAGCATAATTAAATTGAGAGACCAATACATGTGTAAAGAGCATATATTGTGCCCATCAGAAATGTAAAACACATTAATTTTGGTTGAGATTTACTAAGACTAAGAACTTTTAAAATCATGTAACATAGTGGAATCCCAGACAATTGGATTCTTTCTGAAGTAGTGCTTAAGAAATTAGTCACAGTTCTAGTTATTTGTAATAATAATAAAATGGGAGAATTTTAATCTTTACACAGTTCGCTAACTTGACAATATGCATTTCGTACAAAGTTGGTATCAGTTGTCCCTTGAAATACTCCAGATGTCACTGAGGAAAATCAATTTTAAGGTATCTTTGTTTTGTTATTTGTGGAACTATTGATGCCACTCGCCACTTAGCTGTGAGCTCTGCTTTGCTCCTTACAAAGAGAACACAATTGCTTCTGTTGAGCAAAGACATTTGTATCCAAAACCTGTGAAACAACAAGCAGTAAATGTAATTCAAAGAGTAATGCAACATGCAAGAATGAGGACTATTTTTTTTTGGATCCAATTTAGTTGTGTGTTGAATTCATTTGGAGGATTCATGTATTTAACAGAACCTAAGTGACTTAAACTATTCAAGTCTGTTTTAAGTTGACACAGGGTACGGTTACACACTGAAAAAGTAACATGTTTACCTCAGAGTAGCAAATCGATTAAAAGTTACTCGCTTACATGACACATGCATAATTTTGCATTATATGCCCCTAATATGGATTATCTGAAATGCTCCTGAGAAGGTTGTTTATTTTACTTGTGTTGCATTAAATACTACTGATTATACTGATTCTGAGTGTGTGTTTAGCGAATCAGTGCGTGGAAAAGAGGGAGGATTCAGAGTTGCAGCAGCGGTAGCAGCTGGGGAGGGAGATGGCAAAGTTGTTTTTTTAAACAGGATGACTTGCCTATCCCTTTGATAAAAGAGGGGAAAAGGCTCAGGAGTCCTGGTGGTGCAGTGGTTAAACATCTGTCCTGCACTCAAAACTGCTGAGACTGTGAGTTCCATCCTGATGTGGCTCAAGGTTGACTCAGCCTTCCATCCTTCCAAGGTCAGTGAAATGAATATTTAGCACAGTGGTGGTGAACCTTGGCACTCTAGCTGTTATAATAATAATTTCGTGTCAAAAATTATTCTGGGTTGAAGGGATTTTTGCAGAAGAAACTCCACTCAGGGAGCACCAAATGAGGCTCCTTTCATGTCTCCAAGAGCTGAGACAAAGAAAGGCACTCAACTCTTCATGCAGTACCCAGGTCTTGAACTGCTGACTTGCCAGACTTCCAGCTTACAAGGCGAGCTTCTTAACCACTGAACCACCGCAGCAAAAGGCCCAAGTCAGTACACCTGATGATCAGGGCTTCTGGGAATTGACATCCAAGAGAAGCTAGAGTGCCAAGCTTCACTACTGCGGATCTAGTGTGTGTGTGTGTGTGTGTGTGTGTGTGTGTGTGTGTGTGTAGAAATGCTAATTACCTTGTGAACTGCCCAAAGAGTGCTCTAAACCAGGAGTCGTCAACCTTTTAAAACTGGGTCACACTCCCTCAGACAGCTTTGGGGGCCAGATGGCCATTTTGCCCTTCCTCCACCACATGGCACTTCCTGGTGAGGTGGAGGTGGTGGTGGGCCCACATGAAATGGTGCTGCGGGCTGCATCCGGCCCATGGGCCACAGCTTGAGAATCCCTGCTCTAAACCCTATGGGGCAGTATATAAGTTAAATTGCTATGGCTATTGCTCTGTATAAAACAAGCAGGTGGATAGATTGCAAGGACAAAATCCACCTCTACAATTTTACTCAAGTCCCATACTGTCACCTGGCATCCACCCAAGGCTAGTGGGAATGCCCACTGGACAGTACCTCGATACGCATCATGTTGGTGCAGAGTGAGCCTATTTCCTGGAATCCCTTCCCAGGCAATAAAAACAGAGTAAATAATTTTGCATACAATCAAAGTGTATGGTTGTAGGGCAGGGGAGAAGAGCTTGGTATATTGTCCTTTGGCATGGGGTTTTATGGTCTAGTCCAGGGGTGGCCAACTTTGGTGCTCCAACTGTTCTTGGACTTTAATTCCCAGAATTCCTGATCAGCAGGTGCCGAGGATTTTTAAGGATTTTCTAAGGATGGGGAAAGGGAGGAAAAGACACCCCCTCTCATTTCCTCTTTTTTCCCCTCAGCCATGTCAGATAGCAAAGTGAAACCCACTGGCATGGGGAAAGGAGGGGAGGGAGGGCTTGTTACTTCTGACCCTACGTGGAAAGATGGGGGGGGGGGTTTCAGAATTGTGGCAGCAATGGCAGGGAAGGAGAGGAAGATTTGCAAGACTTCAGTCATGGACATAAATAGTGATTTATAGTCTATGGGTCAATAAACCAGGTTGAAACAAATACAGGTTATGACATTGGGGTTTTAGTCATTTAGCTGCAGCTGTAGAGAACTAAAGCAGTTGGCTCCACACACTCAAAAATGGGTTTTATAATAAGTTGTCTTGAATCCTCTTTAAATACCTTCAGGGGTACTTTTGAAATATAAAATCATTTCTGAGGCCAGAGATTGGAAACTTGTTCCTGGACGGTAACTCCCATGAACCTTCATATTTGGCTACACTGGCTGGCTGACAGCAGCTGCATTCCAGCAACATCTGGAGGTCCACACATTTCCAGTGCATTCCCCAATCCAGTGCTCTGAACCAGCAGTTCCTTGCCACTGGTGCATCACTCAAACTCTTCTTCTCCTTGTGCACCTACTTTCTGCATTTTGTTTGAATATAATTTGTTTATGCCTCCCCTTACAGCTTCGGTGGGAAGGTAACAGCGCTCCGTGCACTCTGATGTCTAGTCATGCCTGCCACATGACCACGAAACGTCTGTAGAAGCAGATAGCGCTGGCTCTTCGGCTTTGAAACAGAGATGAGCACTAGAGTCGGATACGACTGGCTTTCGAGCAAGGGAAACCTTTACCTAAAAACCTTACAGCTTTTTATGTAGAAAGAAATTTGCATATGGAACAGCTAGAATGATTTTAAGAACCCACATATTTGTTTGTTTTGAATGGAATGGATGGTCTGGCTAAACACCAGTAGGCCATTGTCAAACATGCCGGGAGCCAAACAACAAGAATAATACATTTAGCAGGGAAATTGCTACCTGCGCAGTCATATATCAAATGCAAATCATTTTCTGACATGCATACACATGTTAGTAACTGTTTTTCATGCCCGTTCACAGCTTGATACTTCACACCCAGGGAACTGTTCTGCGAAAGCATATTAAGACACTCAACTATAAATTCAAATAGTAATTGCCAGTTTAAACCAAGCAGATGAATACTAATACTACAGTTTTGAGTGTTTATCTAATTATTTTTGTGTTAATTGTAAACATTTGTGCATGGCACCTTTCCTTCTCTTCCTTTCATCAGCTCCCCCCTCCTTTGATGGCACAGAAGGTTGAAGAGCCAGTAGTTCAAGAGAAATCCATTCACAGCTCTCATAGGCAGAGTCCACTTGACTCACGTTCTCCAGGTTACACTTGATTGTGGTTCAAGAATACATATGCCTACATGTATGGAGACCTGAGGAAATGTGGCTGTTCTCTGAGACTTCAAGAGCATCATGAGACCTGGCAACCTTATACGTTTAAGAAAATAAGTACAATGAAACATAGAGTTAACATAACCCACAGGGGTCTGTAGAATGTCTCAGATCTTTTGTCATGTAATGGTTTGGTTTACCCTTTTGCCTTGATCTGGATGCTGAACAGCTTAAAACTGAAGGAAGAAGCTCATGTTTGATATGTGTTGTGTTAAATTTCAATATCAGTCACTTTCAAGTGAGTTGTTTAACAGCAAGAGAAGATTTTCTGCCACACCATCTGTCAGTGCTTGTCTTCTTCGTGCAATCTCAATATCATTAGAATACCTGCCTTAAAGTATCTATAAACAATGAAAATCACTTGATTTCCTTGTGCCAGGAACTTCCTCTCTTAGTTATTCCATCCTTGGTAATTCTTCTCTGTCACAACTTGATTACAGATGACAATCAAGCACCAAGTAAGTCTCTATATGTTTAAAGGAACTTATGTCTATATTTAGAGAGAAGCTTATGTTCCACTCACACTGCAACTCCCAAAAAAGGATACAGTCTGGATTAGACCCAAATGGAAGATTTCACAGTCTCTCTGTAGCTGAATAAGAGCCATATTTTTAATTGTCTTCTAAAATTAAGTTGCAGCTGATCATTCTTATGCTTGAATCATCCTAGGTGTGTGTGTGTATCAAGAGATCCTTTTAGGGATATCAGGAATAAAGCTGCAGTGTGTTAATCTGTGCATCTGTGCATGCATGCATATGCATGTACACACATGGATGCATGCATACACACATGCATCCATAAGCTGCTTTGTATTATTACTGTTTCAATCTCCCCTGAATCTTAGTGCCAAGTTCTCCAGAGTTGAGTCAGACTACCAAAATTAGAACTGAACAAAAGTGTCTGCTTACATAATCATGCCATACAAAGAATATGACCCAGCATGTTAAGAATCTATGGCTTTCAAAGATGTCAATGAGAGGAAACCACTGGGGAAGCATTGCTTTCAAAACTATGTTCCACTTTTGCTGGTCATAGTTTCACTCATTAAGGACGGTATTAAACTAAACCTATGCCTTTAAATTTATTGTCTAAGAATCAGAGGGTGAAAAGTGATGCATCTTTTCATTCCTCTCCTGTGAGGCCCTTCATATGCTGCTTCAATCATTCTTAACCAACATAGTCAGCAGTGAAGGATGATGGGATTTGTAGTCTCAAGGACTGCAGTTTGCCTATCCTTTGCCCTGATCCTTGCAGGATATTCTGGAGAATTTGTGACTGTCCAGCTTTTGTAGGACTACAGTTTTGTTTCATATAAGTGGTGAAGAATGATTGGAGTTGTGACCCACCAACACTGGACAAGCCACACAAACCCCAGTTCTGATTTAGTTCACCATTAAGCCCAGTTTTTTTTCAGATTTTTTTTTTTAGACCTTAGAATTTTTACTTTTTAGGATTGCAACATCCAGGGTCCCCCCCCCCCCCCCCGGCCTTTGGGTTGTCTGGGAGTCTTTTACTCAAAGAGCAATTTTAATCTCAAGTCTTAAGGGGCTGTGGTGGCTCACTGGTTAAGAAGCTCACCTTGTTAGTTGGAAGGCTAGCAAGTCGGCAGTTTGAGACCCAGGGACTGCATGATGGATTGAGCACCCATCTCTGCCCTGCTCTTGGACACGTGAAAGGAGTCTCATTTGGGTGTTCACTGAGTGGAGTTTCTTCTGCAAAAATCCTTTCAACCCAGAATAATCTCTGACACAAAATTATTATCATCTCAAGTCTTTTCCTGTGCATTCCTCTTCTTGATATTTCAACCATCTTGCAATTTCTGTAAGAAGTACAGTGGGGGTTAAAACAACTGTGTATGCCTGCTCAGAGGGTGGAGCTCCTGCAGAACTCTGTAAAGTCACCTGCATGGTGGCAGAAACTGGCCACAAAGAGTCTGGCAGACGCCACTGCATTTGCTGTCTGTTTGTTTTGGAGCACAACTCAAATATCTCAGGTTTGGACAGATTAGGTTGGAGGGCTTTAAGCAGCCAAGGGTCTACAGATGTCTGCCCCCCCTATGCTCCATCGTCATGACTTTCAGTAAGGATGCCTTCACAAAATGACCTTTCCTAAACCAGCTTACTTTGGCCAGAACACGGTGTCCCAGGATGCCAGCCAGACATAGTTGTTTGCTGAATCTGGCAACCGGTAATCATCTTGATCTTGCAAGAGGAAAGAATGGGCTTGTGGTTAAGGCAGAGGATTGGTTATCCGGGTTTCCATCCTTGCTCTATAGCACCTTGTGTGGCTGATACTAGCCCTTCTTTTTTAACCATGTGAAATTATTATTGCATTTTTATTAATTATAGTAAATTTCAGGATACTCACACAGGGAATGCAATATTTCATCAAAAATACTAGTAGCAGCACATGAAGGTTTTGTCCAAGAATAACATCCTCACTCCCCAAATAGCAAAGGGTATTTTTTCTACACCAATTAACCAATTAGCATGGAGACATGTGGCTTTCCCATGTCCTTCCTCCACCCAGCTCTGAAACTTTAAGTGAAGGAAGGAACATAAGCATTCTTAGTGCCATCTAGTGGATCTGGCCTTATTCTTTTCATTCAGCGACAAATTTAGACTTCAGGCCAGCCTTCCCAAACTCCATCACTCCACAGACATACAGAATTAAAACACTTATAATCTGTAATCACCTCCGTCCTGGTGGTGGTGGGAATTTAAAGGCACCAGATAGGCAAAGACGGCTTTCGTTTCTGGGACTCGTTGTTATATGCAGTTAAGTGGCCTCTGACTTGTGGTAACCCTAGTAGGGTTTTCAAGTTATTTGAGTCATTCATGGGCTGGTTTTATTAGTTTTTAAGGTGGATCCCAGCTTGGCATGAACTGACCCACACACCATGATCATGGAGACATCTCCTGATGCCCATTTGAAATGAGACATGCAGGATTTGACACCGGGGCTACAATGGACTGCTGCAGCTTTGATGGTATTGACAAGGTGCGCCGCCACAGCCAGTCCATCTGGCATGGCCTCTTCCACCTCCATGACTGTGGATCCTCCTCTGCTCATTTTTCATTTCCTCCACTGAGGGAGCCATCATTCCACCTAAAGAGGCTCATCCGCCCATAGCCGTTTGCCCCTTTAGGGAGTCAGGTTATTTACCACCACCCAACACTTGGCATTGAGTTGCTGGCTGTACAGTCTACTCCATTACCGTAGCAGGATGTCCAGCCAGACAAATGGATATGTTGGGAAAGAGGTTTGGTGTGCACCAGGCACCCACCATAGGCATATGCGTTTCACAGTTGGAATGGGAGCTGAGACCAAGAGATCAGTTGCCTGAAAAGCTTAGGTATTTGGCAAAGGGTTCAGAGATGATTTGATGGGGTTGGAATTTTGTGTCCATATGAGCCTACACTTGTTTCAGTACACTATAGGTTGTATGGTGACACCAAACTTCAGTACTTGCGTCACAAAACAGCATGTAAGTAGCAAATATTTTTATGGCATATAGACTTGAAGGGAATGAGGCCGAAATGTTCATAATTAACACAACATCTTCACAGATGAAAAACATTTTCACAAATGAAAGACAGGGATTGATTGATTTATTCAAAACATATATCCTCCTCTTCATTCAGAAAATTTCCCAAAGCAGTTTACAACTCAATAAAAACAAGTGGCCCATGACCTGAGACTTACAGTCTAAAATGATGAGATGATGATGGAATGGGAAAAGGAGAAGGCAAAGAATGCTGGGAAAGGATAAAAAGTGGAGTTCCATGCAAAACTAAAGGCATCTAAGGCTACACTGCCCTCTAGAGTTGAATTTTGGATTAAGGTGTCAATCTTATTTCACTTTATTTATTAATTTATTTAGCATAAGGCATTCAGCCTGAAGAAAACAGGTGTCGATCAATAAAATGGTTTGAAATGGCTGGCTATGTTGGTAGCTTAGAGATCTCTGCAATTCCTTAGCTTCCCTGTCCTTTTTCTTGAATGTGATTATGGAATGGGCATTTAGTGGCATTTTTTTTAAAAATGGAGTGGCATTTAAAAAATGATAATCAGATTTCTCTATCTGGTATATGAAAAACAATCTCCAGGCCATTTCGTTTGTTAACATCTGTTTTAAAATAATGTTTAAAATCAGAGATGGGGGAGGGAAAGGTATAAGGAATCTTTAGCATGAATAATTTGATAAAGTCCATACTGGTTTTTTTAATTATTTGGCACCTCTTTGGTGAGAAGTCTAGGATGGTAGGGCTATTTATTTCCATTATAGAAGGAACCAATGGATATGTATGCTCTCTTTGTAATATATGTTATAGTTCCCCAAGCAGAACCAGTGGCCACTAGATTCCAGTGGCAGGAAGTATTTTATATAAACCTGCAGCCATTTCTCAGAAACAGAAAAAGGTGCTCTCTTTCTTTGTTTCTTTCTTTCCTTCCTTCTTTCTTTCTCTCTTTCTTTCCTAAATACAGCTTATAGAATTCCCAAGTCAGTATGGCCATGAAATGTAAAAATCTTACCAGTTTTGTGGTGGTTTTGGCAAACTCTTCACCGCTTTCTATAACGGAGAATGGATGTTTCAGCTTGAAACTGAGTCTGTGTCTAACTCATTTGTTGGGTGAGGCATCACAAGGTGCAATTCTGTTGGATACTATATACTACAGACTAAAATGAGATTCCTAAATATCTTTTCATTAAATTCCTAGCTTCACTGAGTGATACTGTCAACACAACCCATGAGAGATAAACCCATCCATGGTGATCACAAAGGCAAGATGCACAAGATGCTGCCAAGAGAAAAATTAATTGGGAGTGTAACTGACAAATGTGTGAACAGCAGGTGGTGCTCTGACTAAGAGGAATTTGATATTTGTCTGGCAATGACTAATCTTTCCATCCTTGGAGAGCAAAGCAAAAGTTTAGCATGGCTGTGATGGACAGTTTGCTAAAGCGCCAGGGCAATTCTTTCCTGGAATGGCCTGAGAGTGGATCTGGTAAAAAGATGAGTTAAACTCTCATTGTTATCTTAAGTAAAGGTAAAGGTTTCCCTTGCTCGAAAGCCAGTCGTATCCGACTCTAGGGTGCAGTGCTCATCTTTGTTTCAAAGCCGAAGAGCCAGCACTGTCTGCTTCTGCAGACATTTCCATGGTCATGTGGCAGGCATGACTAGACACTGGAGCGCACGGAACGCTGTTACCTTCCCACTGAAGTGGTCCCTATTTATCTACTTGCAATTTCTTGCTTTCAAACTGCTAGGTTGCCAGGAGCTGGGATGAAGACGGGAGCTCATTTCCGTCCTGCAGTACTCGGGAATCAAACTGCTGACTTTCCACTTCCCAGTCAGCGTCTTAGCCACTTGAGCCACTGCAGTCTTACAAGTGTTTATTTACTGCAAAAGGTTTATGGCAAGAACAGAGAAAAATGTAAGAGTATATCGTTTTTGGAATATAGCTTTGTTAAAGTAAAGCTTTTGTAGGAAAGAGCAACCAGTCAGGCCAAGTTGTCCTGTGATGGTAACAGAGTAGACCATACTGCCAGTAACTCAACGTTGATCGTCAGGAGGCAGTTAACTAACCTGACAACCCTGAAGACTAATGGCCTTAGGTGGCAAAGTCCACAGGGAAGGGTGATGGTCCCCAAGTGGATTAAATCCCATTTGAACCCATTTTAAGGAGCTTCAACAATACCGGCCTGGGGCTGATGAGGACTTTGTGTGCCAAAAGGACTCAGGACCAGAAAGTGTCTCATGGAACTGGATCAGTGGTATGGGTGTCATGCTGTGATGCGGAAGGAAAATGGAAGGCCACTGCATTATATTCTTAGAACAATCTTCATGGCTGGCCAATATTTGGTGTTGGATATGGCACAAGAAGAAGAAGGAAAGAGCAGGTGTTGTGTTCTAATAGTGTAACCTTCTTCATGTGATAACAATGTAACCTTTCCCACAAGTAACAATATAGTCGTCAGCTGTATCACTATAAACCCTGTATTAGGACGCGAGCTGATAACCACCAGTGGGCAGCAGCGAGCGTCCAAGCTCTCTTGGTCCATACTCATCAATAGCCACAGCGCGGAGTTTCCCGCCACTACCTACACCTGGACAAGAAGGGCGTGACCTGAAATGATGTCACGCAGACAATAGCCAACCGGCTATCGTGGAGCCACATTCGAATGTTTACCACTGTATATATAGAGCTTTGCATCCGCCATTACCTCATGTTCCCTCTGTCCACCATGCAATAAACCTGAGTTAAACTAGCCCATGGCTGTTTCCTGTGTCTTGGTTCTCATACACTAAATTGGCGACGAAGGTGGGATCATGGATCCCCACGGAGCCAGGGCACAGAGCGGGTTCAACATTACCACACCGCAAGACTGGGAGCTTTTTGAGATGGATTTCCAGGCGGCACTGGTGGAACTCAAAGTCAAAGAAGACGACGAGGAAAGGAAGAGGGCCATCCTCACCCGAATGCTTGGGATAGAAACCAAGCGAACGCTGGTGGGCATTATTGCACCGAAGAAGATGAGTGATTTCAAAGCCGAGGACATCATGAAACTGCTGCGTGAGCGGTTCCGACCCTCGAGGGCAATGTTTCCCGCTCGGAGCGCGTTCTGGAGGCGAGTCCAAGCGCCGGATGAGTCGGTTGAGACCTTCGTAACAGCCATGAGAATAGCCGCCGCCCCCTGCAGATGGGACAACCTAGAGATGGCCCTAAGGGACGGCGTTCTTTGTGGCCTGAAGGACAAGGAAGTGCAGCGCAGCCTGATGAACAAGGAGCCGCCACCCACGCTGGCAGAGGTTGTGGAGGCCGCGGAATCCGCGGAATCCACGAATGCTGGGGTAGACGAAATGCACCAGTGGCGTGAGTGGCGTCCTAGGGCCGGCAAAGCGGATAATTCGGTGCACGGCAAGTCCGGACAGTCGGTGCACGCAACCCGACGAACCTCGAAGTCGTCTACGGAAGGCAGCGACGGCGAGGAGGTCCAGAAGGTCCGGAAAGGAGGGCGCCGCTGCGATGGTTGCGGAGCGGCCCATGAGCGCGCGAAGTGCCCATTCAGAAAAGCTGAGTGTTACAACTGCGGCCGTCGGGGGCACATCGCCAAGGCGTGCAGAAATCGGAAAGAGGGCCGGAGGCACTCACAAGACCGTTCGGCCAGACCGGACCGTCCAGCGAGGTCCAAAGATGGTGCCCGGACCACGAGGAAGCAGGACGGCGTGGGCCGCATCTCAGACGACAGCGAGGACGACGCCCCCGTGTTCAGTGTGTCCGCGGGACAACCCCATTACTTCGTCGAGGTACTAGTACAAGGGGCCCCTATTAGGATGGAAATTGACTCGGGGTCCTCCTATTCTATAATTCCCCAGAGAGAGTTCTTGAAAATCGACCCCCACGTGCGGCCCAAACTTAAAACGTTGAGGTCCACGCTACGAGACGTGCAGGGGAACAGCATTCCAGTGTTGGGGGTCGGGAAATTTCGGGTCCGTTTTAAGAAACATTCTGCGGAACTCCCTCTAGTTGTTCTCAAAGGGGGAAATTGTAGCCTCCTCGGGACTCAGTGGTTTCAGCCGTTGGGTTTGTTCATAGGGGGGGTGCATGCTGTGGGTGCGGATCCAATAAAAGCGGTGTGCGACGCGCACTCCGCCGTTTTTAAAAAAGGACTGGGAAAGTTCAAGGGACCCCCTGTAGCCTTCGACCTAGACCCGGAGGTCCGCCCGATAAGACTTAAACCACGCAGGGTGCCGTTCGCACTAAAGGACAAAATAGAGGCGGAGCTGGACAAACTGGTGGGCCAGGGGATTCTTGTTCCTGTTGATTCCGCGGAGTGGGAAACTCCAATTGTTACAGCACTAAAAGCTAATGGGGAGGTGCGCATTTG
This sequence comes from Bradypodion ventrale, assembly GCA_035047345.1. Classification (NCBI taxonomy): domain Eukaryota; kingdom Metazoa; phylum Chordata; class Lepidosauria; order Squamata; family Chamaeleonidae; genus Bradypodion; species Bradypodion ventrale. Next base: position 63,887,509 of record JAWDJE010000002.1, read on the forward strand.
CGCTGATTATAAGTGTACAATTAACAAGGCAATCCGCCCTAATGCATACCCGGTGCCGGTGGTCAGCCACCTTCTGGCCAGGCTGAATGGGGGAAAATGTTTCGCTAAGCTCGATTTAGCACAAGCCTACCAGCAACTCCCTGTAACTCCCGCCACGGCAGCGGCACAAACTATAGTTACACATAAAGGGGCGTTCCAGGTGTCGCGTTTACAGTTCGGCGTGAACTCGGCACCCGGCCTTTTTCAGTCGATTGTGGAACGCCTCCTGAAGGGGCTGGAGGGAGTGTTGTGTTATTTTGATGACGTATTGATAACAGGGGGGAGTGAGGCCGAACTGGCAAAGAGATTGGATAAAGTACTGACTGTGTTCGAGAAAGCGGGGCTGCGGCTGAGAAAAGACAAATGCGTATTTTTCGAAACAGAGGTTGAGTTTTTAGGGTTCCGTGTCACACCCGAGGGAATTAAGCCGTCCAAATCCAAAGTAGCCGCCATAGAGCAGGCTCCTCGCCCCACATCCAAAACCGAACTACAGTCATTCCTGGGGCTCCTAAATTTTTACCATACCTTCCTTCCACGGAAGGCGTCTGTGGCCGAACCGCTCCATCGGTTGCTTAAAAAGGAGGAAACATGGCTGTGGGGTGACGAGCAAGAGAGGGCTTTTAAAGAGTTAAAGCAACTCCTAACATCCGAGGCAATCCTAACTCATTTCGACCCCAAACGGCCAGTGGTCTTAGTTTGTGATGCGTCCCCGGTGGGGGTGGGGGCGGTGCTTTGCCACGCGTTGGACGACGGAAGGGAGGCCCCGATAGCGTTTTATTCAAGATCCCTGTCGAAAGCGGAACGGAATTACGCACAGACCGACAGGGAGGCGTTAGCGATAGTAGCGGGGACCAAAAAATTTCACGATTTTCTGTATGGTCGCCCGTTTACGATCGTGACCGATCACAAGCCTCTGTTAGGAATTTTCACTGCAAATAAGCCCACACCACAGATCCTGTCCCCGAGAATGCTGAGGTGGGCTATCTTCCTCAATGCATACCAACATGAGTTGGAATACCGGCCCGGAAAGGAGATCAGCCATGCAGACGCACTCTCACGGTCTCCTCTGCCCTTGTCGGGTGACCAAAAGGCAGGGGTAGAGAGAGACCACCAGGTATTGTTAATAGAGGTCCTAGATTCACCCCCAATAGTACCAGCCGACATCGCCAGGGCGACAGGCAGGGACAGAACGCTAGAGAAAGTAAGCTCATGGGTACAGAAGGGGTGGCCGGCGTCCTCCCCAAGTACGGAATTCGACACATTTTTTCGGAAGAAAATAGAGTTGTCCATAGAGAGGGGGTGCCTTTTGTGGGGCCAACGGGTGGTAGTCCCTACATCCCTGCGACCGAGGGTGCTCAAACTGTTGCACGTCAGCCACCCGGGGATCGTCCGTTCCAAGGCGCTGGCCCGGAGTTACTTCTGGTGGCCCCAGCTGGACACAGACATAGAGCACATGATCGGCACTTGTGAGGCATGCCAGGGCTCCCGACCAGAGGCGGCTCGACTTCCGCATAGGGAATGGGACGCGGCAAGGGGGCCGTGGTCCAGAGTGCACATAGATTTTGCTGGCCCGTTCCGAGGAACCCTTTTTCTCCTGGTAGTGGATGCGTACTCCAAGTGGCTGGAGGTGATGCCGGTAAAGAGCACGTCCTCCACCACTACGATTACTCATCTAAGGAGAGTCTTTTCCACGTTCGGTTTACCCGACACTCTGGTCAGCGATAACGCTAGTTGTTTCACGTCCGCTGAATTCAGGACGTTCATGGAGGCAAACGCCATTCGGCACGTCACATCCGCGCCGTTTCACCCGGCCACGAATGGCCAAGTGGAGCGGTTGGTGCGGACAACAAAGGATGCGCTGAGGCGCATGGGCTCGGGGGACCTGAATCACCAAGTATGTCAGTTTTTATTAGCGTATAGGGTGACCCCCTTAGCGTCCGGATATTCGCCGGCAGAGCTGCTGATGCGGAGAAAACTGACCACGATTCTGACCAGGTTAGACCCAACGAGGGTCGAGGACAAAGGGAAGAACGTAGGGGTAGCGGTGTCGAAAGGTTTCGCCACCGGTGATCCTGTGCATTGCAGGAACTACGCCAGCACAGGGCCAGCCTGGGTACCAGGGAGAGTTGTAGAACAGACGGGACCAGTGTCGTATCGGGTGGAGACGAGCACCGGTCTACTCTGGAGGCGGCATGCAGATCAGCTCAGGAGCCGGGTTCCCAGGAAGCAATCCACGGACGGCATGGAAAATGCCTCAGCGTTAGGGTTCTCCTCCACCCGCTTAGCCCAAGGAGGAGACAATGAAGGGCAACAGTCCCAAACAAGGGGGGGAAGCAGCGGGTCCGACTCAGATCCTTTTGACACGCCAACTCTATCCGATTCCGGGGAAGAGGGTGAGGAGTTTGCGACTGCTGCCCCCGAATTTGATTTTGCGTTACCGAGCCGGGGGGGTTTTTGGGAGTGTTCCCCCACCCATCCAAGCGAGAAGAGGGGTTTTTCGTTAGCCCCCAGTGCCCCCGGTTCTTCCCAAATAAAGCTCACACCTCCCAAAAAAGCCGCAGAACCGCAGCAAGTCACTAACAAGTCTCCCTCTCCAATTACAGGACAGGAAGCCAGGGGACAAGGAGAAGGTAGCAAAACCGGGGCAGGGCAGCCCGCACCGAGACCCCAGCGTGTTCGAAATAAGCCATCTTGGCTGAGAGACTTCGTCTCATCCTAGGGGGGAGGAGTGTTGTGTTCTAATAGTGTAACCTTCTTCATGTGATAACAATGTAACCTTTCCCACAAGTAACAATATAGTCGTCAGCTGTATCACTATAAACCCTGTATTAGGACGCGAGCTGATAACCACCAGTGGGCAGCAGCGAGCGTCCAAGCTCTCTTGGTCCATACTCATCAATAGCCACAGCGCGGAGTTTCCCGCCACTACCTACACCTGGACAAGAAGGGCGTGACCTGAAATGATGTCACGCAGACAATAGCCAACCGGCTATCGTGGAGCCACATTCGAATGTTTACCACTGTATATATAGAGCTTTGCATCCGCCATTACCTCATGTTCCCTCTGTCCACCATGCAATAAACCTGAGTTAAACTAGCCCATGGCTGTTTCCTGTGTCTTGGTTCTCATACACTAAAGCAGGGGAAAGAAGAAATTAGTCATTAACTGTTATAAGTCACAGGTAGACTATCAGAGACAAATCCAAGACCATCACCACCATATTTTTCTATAATCGGCAAGGTACACCTAATAGTTAAATCCAGCAAATGAAAGAAAGATCTGGAATGATCGCCTGAAATAAGTGGCTTACTGTATAATTTCAGTGACTATACATAGTCCCTGAAAGCATTGTGAGATAATTGATGGGGTGCTTTCCCCACAATTACTTGTTAAACTTGTCAATGATCACATTTCTATTCCCTTTCTACAGGTATTTCTCTCCATTACACCATCATTGCATTTTTCATATATGGCCATATTTGTGTCATACTATCTGGCTTCTGCTTATTCGAAATTCTTGTAGCAACCCAAGTTGCTTTGGACCATTCACCACAGAATTGAATCAAATGCAAATAGGGCTAAATCAATCCCATTTGATGTAGAATGCTGGATTTGGCCAAATTGGTTGTAAAACCCTAATTAAAACCATTGGTTGAAAGAGAAGGAACCGTCACATGTGAGACTGAAAACAAATATCATGATTGGCTGAGTATTACTTATTCACATTGCTGTTATATAGCTTTGATGCTGAACCACATTTTATTTGAGATGGCTTTTAAAGTACAGTTTATGGTACTTTCTCTTCCTTCTCAACAAGATTATTTTCTATCACATGCCTCATACAGTTCATGGTCTCCAAATGATGAGGTTCTATCCTGATTAATTGCCCTTAATGAGACTGGCTTTATGACATTGGCTTTATTTCTAGTTGAACCTTTATAGCTTTATTCCATGACTTCAACTCTGGACTTCATTGATAAGACTGCAGATCTTTAGAGCACTCCCTTATCAGGCTGCCCAGGCCTGTGTTATTGGATGTTTAACATTCAGAATATTTAACTGATAACACTGTTTAATAAAAGGTTGCAAGGTAAGAAAAGAACAAATCCATTTGTTCTTGACTACCAATATCACAGCAGGTAAAAGCATTCCTTTTCTGCTGTGTTTCCCCAGATATCCAAATAGCTGAAGAGGCATTACCAATTAGAGCTACTTCCCTTACAATCATTTGATTAAAAAAAAAACCTTTCTATTGTATTCTAGAGTCTTAAAAGGAAAATAACTTTTCTCTGTCAGTGTCACTTGTATCTCTGCCTCAGGCAGCAAGATGTCTTGAGATGTATCTGGGAGGAAAGTTGGCAGAGACTATAAATTAAATAAGTGTCTGGCCAGGTTATCTTACTATGGTAATAGAATAGACCAATCTGCCAGCGATTCAATGCTGAGTGTCAGGCAGTGGTTAACTAACCTGACAACCCTGAGGACTAACAGCATGAATCCACATTGATGGAGGGCCGCATCTTCATCAGCACTGGCCTAGGGCTGATTAGGACTTTGCATGCCCAAAGGGCTCAGGACCAGAAAGTGTCTCATGGAACTGGATCAGTGGTATGGGTGTCATGTTGCAATGCAGAAGACAGATGAAAGGCCACTGCATTATATTCTCAGAACTGTCTTCATGGCTGATCGCCATGAGGATACCCAATATCCAGAATTGGATATGGCACAACAAGAAGAATAAGAAGACTGTCTAGAGCTACAATGGAATTCACCTTATTGTGTTGTTCAACTAGTCTGGCCAGGTTATCCTACTATGGTAATAGAGTAGACCATACTGCTAGTGACTCAATGCCAAGCATCAGGCGGTGGTTAGAATAGACCATACTGCCAGTTAAAAAGCAATGGTCACAATGAGTGGGAATCTCTTGTCACCCATGGTGAGCCATCTGCCCCATCCTCCCGTCTTCATGAAGAATGCCCAGTGGCCCCAACAACAGAGCTGGCAGGAGGCAAAAAAAGGAGAAAGGATCGCCTGGGCAGAAGTAGGGAGCAGAACATTTTGGACAAGGTGACAACACAGGCGGGATGGAAAAAAAGGAGCTGGGCATAAGAAGGGTGGAGGAGAGGTGGGTGGAAATTTGGGAACATTTGCTACCATTGTTCTGTCCTTGATGGAGGCACAGCTGAAAATCCTGGGGGAATCTGTGGACTGGCAAATGGGTGAGTATGGTTTGGGGGTGCAGATGAGGGAGTAATGCTCCCATCTATACTTAAGGGAACATCTGGTCCACATGGCTGGGTGACTGCAGACTTGCTCTCTTGGGTCCACTCCCAGTCAGCACAAACTCTGGAGACACACCTGCCAGAAATAGCACTTCTTGCAACTCACTCAGGCATTGAAGGAGGCCTTTCTCTGTGAAGATCGTCCTTTGTCAGAGACAATCAGACATCACTAAAAAGCTGTTGATGTGAGGCTAGCAAAAGGAACTCAGCCTAGATGAAGAGCAATAGACAGATGGGGAGAGTGAAGGAAAACACTTCTTGGGGTGTAGAGCAACACAACGGCAGGGACAACTCCAGGTCTGTTGAGTCTAGATCGAGGGTTCTCAACTTTTTAAAGCCAGGGGCCAGATCATGCCCCTTCAGATTGTTTGTGGACTGGACTGGTGTCCCACCACTACTGCCACTCTGGCCACCCTGAGCCCCCAACACTCCCCCATGTCACCAGTCCAACCCGCCAACACTCCCTCCCACACTGCCACTACTGCTGCTTCCCTCCTTGCACGCGCTCGGCCCCAGCAGCACCTGGGAAAGACATGGGCAGCTGCATGCATCAGCCACTTCTGCTTCCGCCACTGGCACTGCTGGCAGGAGTAAGGACGCAGGCCAGAAGGAATGGTGCCATAGGTTGAGAACCCCTGGTCTAGATGGTTGACCAAATTAATAAAAAAACTGTTCAAGAGTGTTCTTGCTATGAAACCAATACTAAAGGAATCTTTCAGGCCCTGGTATTATGGGGAAGGCAGTGAGGCTGACTAGAGAAATCTGGGGGCTAGATTCACCAAGACCAGAGGTTCCCTGCCCATGGTTTAAAGCATTTCACCAATAGTTATTATACAAATAAATACCATCACAACAGTGTAATATTTCTTCTTACAGTATCTTAGAACCCCTGATCATGCTAATATCCTGAATCACGATTTTACCCTGTCACATCCGTAAGAGTTTTTATGATTGCAGTGGAAACCATATCTACCACCAGAAGCTGAGAAATATTCTATATATCACAACATACAGTAGTTCCTTCTTCCTTTAGCCAGCTCTATGATATCTTTGCTGAAAAATATTGAACATTGTGCTTAATATCTGTTGTCTGATTAATTTCATGTGAAGTTTTTGTTTGTTATGTTTCTTTACAAATGTTAAGACCACACACTCTGGGCTCTGCTCACACATTTACGTTGTATTATGTATTACGCTACGATAAAACAAATTTTAATTTTAACATCACATCAAATACATGTGGCTGTTGTCATCAGAACATGCCATCAAAAATACTTTATTGGACAAAATGTTTTGGTCCCCCTCCCCTCAAATAAAAAAAATATTTGTTATAATTTATAATTTTTTAAAAGTTTGTCATCATTTATTCTTTTTAAATTATGTCTGATAAAAGCTTTAATGTGTTATAAATACCTGTAAAGAAAATATAATGTTCACTTTCTTTGAGATAAAACATTTTCATCTTTTCATTTTGCATTTTCACAAAACACGAAACTGACAACAAGGAAAAACTAACAAAAATAATTTAACAGCTGTACATTGCACCCTAGGTTGGAAACATCCAAACAACAAAACTTGTATCCATTTAATTTAAATATAGATTTCATTTTTGATTTCAATATAATGACTGTAAGATATTAGCAAAAAATAAAATAATGAAACTCACACATTTTAGTTAGCCTGAATATATCATTCAGATGCTGGCCTTGATACTGTTGCTTTTTAAAGTGTGCAGTGATCTTTTTCACAGCAACAATGAAGGATTACTTGTATTGTTGTTCCCCAAATAAAGCAGCCATTATGATCTAAGCTAGATATTAATGAGTCTAGAAATACTATGCTATGTACAATGCAGTTCCCAGATTCTAAGAACTTCATGAGGGTAGAAAGATATTTTTCCCCATTCTGTAATATTAATAAGTTTGATTCCCTGGTGTTAAGTATTCAATAAGACTCAATATTTAGGAAACTGTATTGTTGAATTTGTTTCTCGTACTATTTAGGATACTGTATATATGCTATTGGAACTAGGTACTGTTTCAGTAAAATCTTCATCAAAGTCAACAACCACTTCATATTTAGTGTAAAGATTCTTTAAAGGTTAAAAGGAAGCACAAGGAAATGAAATGATAGATAGTTAGCATGCTTCTTAGGAGATGCTTTTGGGGTAAGATACTTTCTCTCTTCATGATGCTTCCTCTCTCGTCCTCATGCTTTTCTGTTCACTGACCTTGCAGCCTGCTATTTTCTTTATGTTTTGTGTGTGTGTGCGCAAACATGTGTGCATTGCCTTCTTTTAGGCTTTCAGGGTTAAACAAAGATATCTTCCTTACAAGCACTGCCATGTCAGCAGTACTTTGTTTGATTTTTTTAAAACGGGATTTTGTATGCAATTTTAAATTTTTAAAAAAAGAAAAATTAGGCAGCCAACAATTGCTGTAGTAAATGTTGACAAGTGTGTCATTCACAGAGACAGACATGGAAAGACAATGGTTGAAAATCTGACCATATTCTGTGTCTCCGAATTTATATCTAGTGCCCTCTTTCTCTTTAGTATTTCCCTGAGATGTCTGATCCTTGAAATGTGTAAACAGGGTGTTTCTATTTATAAAATGATCACACATAGAGCCTAACAGGCAAAGCTTAGAAAAATAACTGTATTGTAAACTTGGCCATTGGTTGTTCTGGCTAGAGGAGTCTAGAGGTTGTAGCCTGCCTTTCACACTGACTGCCATGAATTTCATCTATGTTGATGATTGTGTCTTGACTTTCCAGGGAGAAACATTTGAGCACATCAAGCACCAGCTAACTTCTGCAATAGAAAATCTTTCCTTATATATTATATAAACAACCAGTTGAAACCCAACACAGTTTTCTGCCTTCCACTTAAAGAACAGAGAAGCAAAGAGGAAGCTCTAAGTTAGCTGGGAAGGAAAGATTTTGGGACACTGCCTTATCCAAAAATAATTGGGTGTCTGTTGTGTTCTAATAGGGTAACCATCTTCATGTGATAACAATGTATCATTTCCTACCAGTAACAATATAGCCTTCAGCTGTATCACTATAAACCCTGTATGAGGACGCGAGCTAATGACCACCAGTGGGCAGCGGCGAGCGTCCAAGCTCTCTCGGTCCATACTCATCAAAGGCTACAGCGCGGAGTTTCCCGCCACTACCTACACCTGGACAAGAAGGGCGTGACTAACAATGACGTCACGCAGACAATAGCCAATAGGCTATCGTGGAGCCACATTCGAATGTTTGACTACTGTATATATTGAGCTATGCATCCGCCATTACCTCATGTTCCCTCTGACCACCATGCAATAAACCTGAGTTAAACCAGCCCGTGGCTGTTTCCTGTGTCTTGGTTCTCATACACTAAAGTGTCACAGTGGATTGAACCCTAAACTAGACAAAACATTGTCTAAAGACCAAACAGAAAGTTGCCACCAGAAATAACATAGCTAGGAAACTAGCCGGTTCAGACTGAGATCCACATCCACAATCAAAAAGAACAACACATCTGGTCTTGTGCTACCCCACAACAGAAGATGCTAGCACCATATGGTACAAATCAGCACATGCCAAACAAGCAGCTGCAGCTCTTAATAAATAACACAGAATTATTATTGGTTGCGTGAGACCATCCCCACTGAAAAAATCTATTATTTGGCTGGCATTGCCCTTCCAGATGTATATCAAAAGGTGCTAGCAAATAACAAATGAAATAAAGTAACACAGCCTCCCCCTCCTTTTCATGCACACCAACCCCCAAGACAATGGCTAAAATAAAGGAAAAGTTTTTAGCACACCTCTCAAACTCAATATTAATCCAGAATTGGCTAAGCTAGACCTACAGAGAAAAAACTACACATCTTGCTAAATGGTCCAGAATGTGGCAGCCCGGGTAGCGATGGGTGGGCCTCGTCCTTGCCCGGGCCTCGTCCTTGCCCGGGCCTCGTCCTTGCTCTGGGAGCTGCACTGGTTACCAGTTTGCCTCTGGGTGCAATTCAAGGTGCTGGTTATGACTTTTAAATCCCTACATGGTAGTGGGCCAGGATACCTAAGAGACCGCGTTGCCCTAAGAACATCTGTCCGTCCAACCAGAGCGGACCAGAGGGGTTCCCTAATTCTTCCATCAGCCAGGGCAGCCCACCTCTCTGGCACAAGAAAAAGGGCCTTTTCAGTGTCTGCTCCGACCCTTTGGAACCTCCTGCCAGTAGAGCTACGGTTGCAGACGGAGCTGCTGCCCTTCAGGAAAGGACTTAAGACCTGGCTGGCGGGGCAGGTATGGAGCCCTGAGGGCAATGTGGCTCCTGCTCGCTGGCTTTTAACATGAGATGTACCCTCTCTCTGCTTCTCAGGGTAGGTGTGTTTATTAATGTGGGTGAGTTTTTTAAAACTGCTTTTACTGTATGGGGTTTTAAATTATGTAAGCCGCCCTGAGTTGGGCTTGCCAGAGTGGGCGGCAAACAGGTTGAAATATTAAATTAAATTAAATTAAATTAAAAATGGATAATTGCTGAAGATTGTCTCTCACCAGGACAAGACTGTGGCTGGACCATCTAGATTCTAGAAGTTGCTTAATAGGCCTCGAAGCAAAGCAGGAAGATCAAAGAATAATCAAGTAAAATGGAGCTATTTCTGTGAATGTGGACTAATTCAATCAATGTAGCATTCATGTGCTTGTAATTTATGCCCCACCACATGGGGCATAAAAGAAGATCTAGTACTTGGCCGACATAATTCTATTACAGTAGCCTGCTTCTGGTCAGAAACAGTCTAATCATTATAACATGTTAATTTGTTTTGAAATTTGTCTACATTCATATATGGACGTAATTTTAAACTGTGCAATACTCTGATACAAATAAAGAAAGTAAGTCCGCTGTTCCACATTCCTCTAAGACAGGTCACATGGTTCAGGGGGCCAGTCACTCTGGCCCAAGGGCCAGATCCAGCACATGATGCCAATTCATCCGGCCCACAAAGCCCCCGTTGCTCCTGGAAGCAAAAGTAAAACGTGCCCGTATGGGCACATTTTACTTCTACTTCCGGGAGCAACAAGGGCTTTGTGGGCCGGATGAATTGGCATCGGGGGCTGGATACGGCCTCAGGCCATAGTTTGGGCAACCCTGCTCTAAGAGCAGTACACCTCCGGCACCAGTAAAGGGACATTGATGGGGGTTTTCCAGTGGGATGCAGCTCCTTCCCTTGATACTAATATAGGACAGCAAGAAGTTCTCTGATGAATGAAACAGAACTCAGTGCCACCAGAAATAAGACAGGTTTGTAGCATCACAGCAAAGGAAAATGTATGGACATAGTAAAAGACAGACAAGCTTCATATTTTGAGGTGTTGCTGCCTTAATTGCTCTGACAGTCTTTTTCAAAGGGGTTGGTGCAGCATGTGGTGGCTCTGGGGAGGGGAGTAATGGCCTCTACACCTCCTCCCCATCTCTTCATGTTACCTATTCTTGAGCCAAAGAACAAACTTCTGTGTCTAGCTTTGTAAAGTTGAGAAATCTGCACTGTGCTTCTTTATATGTGTTTCTGCTGCTTTGGGGAGGGTGAAAAAATAGACAAGAAGCCTAAAGGTTTCTCTGACAGCATTAAACTTTATAAGTCCCAAGAGAAATCAGAGCTAATATGTTTGTTTGTAGGTTGTGGGCGGGCAGAGGATAGCTACAGTGAATCTCAAGTAATTTCTGAAGGCTATGGTTTTATCTGTTTCAGGAATGATGCTGGCAGTTCTCAGGGAATTACTGCATTCTTTGAAAGTAATGATTACCTCATGCCTAGGAAGCATGCCTAGGAAGCTGCCTTTTCTGTTTTCCTGATTCTTTAGGTCGCTGATAAGTTTTTTAAAAAGTTATATTCATGCAACTTGTCAAAACAAATGGAACTTAACCGGAAATAAGAAGTGTTACAGAGCTGAGGTGGGTGAATATTTCCAACCTTGAGCTTTTCTCTATATGCTTTAATTTTCATCATTCAGAATATCAACCAAGGCTTGAAGCAGTCTGTCATCTCTGTGTTTGTAGGGTTTAGAATTGTAGAAAAGGTCAACGTAGTCACTGTACAGAGACTCTGCTGAGTCTGTCAGTTGGGAGGCTTGGTTAAGTTTCTCAAGAGCTTGTTGGAAATGTTCATATGGAATATGTGAATTTTCATGGAGCATTTTCTGTGGTCCTCTGTCCCTGGCCATTTGACTATGAAATGCATTTTGCAGAAGATGGAGCATTGCATCTGATGGGACAATCTCTGGTATTTTCTCTTTGCTCGTAGTACTTTCAGTCACTGTGGCTTTGCCACTCAGGTCCTCCACTGTGGTGTGATCCTGAAATATAAACAAGGGTGCCAAATGTCATTTATGAAAGATGATCAAGGGCCAGATTTGGCCCAAAATATTTCTCTGCCTATGGTAAAGAACAAACATTTAACAAATAGTACCTCCGCCTTGCTCTACACAGTGAAGCTAGCTGGATTAGTAATTGAGTCATGGCACAACAGTCCACACTGTACACTTAGCAGGGTGGCTTAGAGGCTGTAATTACCCAGAGCTGTTCAATATCTTAACTCTGTTCCACACCCATGATAGCTCATGCTTAGAGATGTGAAGGCACGGGGGGGGGGGGGGGAAATGGAAACATTTGAGAGAAAAAAATGTATTTCCCATTTTTTCCTGAAGCCTTTTTGGTTTTTTTCCCCCCGAGAAAAAATTTAAACAATTGAAAAAATAAAAAATATTTATTTATTATTTTATTATTTTATTTCGTATACTTACATCCCGCCCTATTGGTGTGAACACACTCAGGATGAATAAAATATTTTAAGATAAGGCCAGGTTCAAATATTTTATAAATCATTTCTAAAAAAATATGTATGGTATCAGATTATTTTCGATTTTTCCAAAAATTTCCATTTTTTCCGTTTCCCCCCGGAAAAAAAAGTGGGTTTTTTTCCCCAAGCTTCAAAATTTCCGGAAATTTTACATCTCTACTCATGCTGCCTCTGTGAATATATTTGCATGCACCTCCAACACATACCTGCACGTGTTTTTCATACCTGATAGCCACTACCTTCCCCTTCCCCTGACTTTCCTCTTTGTTGATGTTGCTGGCCAGCAGCCAGCCAAGCTCTTCTTTGTCAAAAAGGCAACTACTTAGTGGTAGAGGCATATTTTTAAACAGAGGCATGTTTTCAAACCAAATTTGCACAAAGTACTGCCTCCAGGGCCGTAGCAAGGGGGTGGCCAGGATGTGCATTACCCAGCCTGAGTTAGAAGTTTAGTTTGCCCACCCTCAAACTCCCGGCCATCTATACCTATAAAATGGTGCGTTAACCATTGGAATGTGACAAAGGATGTTGCACCAGGCCGCACTAGCCCCGTCCGAGCCTCCATTCACTCACCCGAACGGGGTTCGCAGGTAACTGTCGGGTCGAAATTTTCGACCCGGGGGCAGGAGCCCCCCAGTCACAAACAAAAAAAGGGAACTTCAATTGCCAAAGTTCCTTTCACCGCGCCGCGCCAGAGCCAATCAGGCTGAGCGGCGCGGCAAAAGGAACGTTCGAAAACGCGCCGCAGCCAATAAAAAAAAAGCCGCAAAAGAAAAACCACCGCAGAAACCAAACACACGCAGCCAAAACTACAAGCCCCAGCGTCCTACGCGCCATTAGCGCGCAGAACGCTGAGGCGGCCAGCGCGTGAAAAATAAAAGCTAAGAAAAAGCCGCCGCTGCTGCCATTCATCCCCACGGGCGAGCCAGCATTGCCCGTGGGGAAAAAAAATAACACCACCCCTGCCACGCTGCCCTTCCGTTCGAAGGGCCAGCTGGCGCGCCAAAAATAAAAGCAACCCACCCCCCCGCAACTGCCCTTCTTCCCAACGGGCCACCCAGAATGGCCCATGGGAAGAAAAGGCACCCCCGCCGCAAGTGCCCTTCCTACCCACGGGCCACCCAGCATGGCCCATGGGAAGAAAAGGCTCCCCCCCCCCGCAAGTGCCCTTCCTACCCACGGGCCACCCAGCATGGCCCATGGGAAGAAAAGGCACCCCGCCGCAAGTGCCCTTCCTACCCACGGGCCACCCAGCATGGCCCATGGGAAGAAAAGGCACCCCCGCCGCAAGTGCCCTTCCTTCCAACGGGCCACCAAGCATGGCCCGTGAGAACAAAAGGCACCCCCCCTAAAAAAAGGACGCACCAAAAACAATAAAAAAGCCAAAAACAAAAATCTAACCTTTAAAAAATAAACACAAACACATACACAAAAACACACAACAAAAAACAACAGCCCCCCAACAAAAACTCAACCCCCCCAATAAATAAATCAGAGAGCTTACCATGAAGATGTCTTCACTTCATGGCGACAGGAACTCGAATGACCAACAAAAAGGAAGTAACACTTACTGGAAGCGACACCCAGAGGACAGAAGAGGAGAATGGTAGAGAGGAAGCAAAGCTCACCACCCCCACCCAGAGGCCAAAAGTAAAAAGACATCCAAAAACATTGCCACTGCAAAGATAAATTCAAAATTCAAAAATGCAAAAAATAAGTTAGCACAACATTCAAAAATATACACACTACTCTCAAAAAATACAAAAAACCCCATAAATCACTTTTCACTAAAAAAAAACCAAAACACCAAACCAAAAAATAAAACACCAAATTAAATTTATAATTAAAAATATTTAAATTAAATAAATCAAAATAAAATTTGCATGAACAAAAATAAAATAAAAAAAACAAACAAACACTGGAAGCGCAAGTCCGCCACAGGCGGACGCAGCGCCACTAAGCCACAAAATCAAAAAACCTTTAAAAACCATTAAAAACAGCCCAGCACCATTTGTTCAAGAACACAAATGAAACCCTTCACTCTCCAAAACCAAATTTAAAGATCCCGGCACTGAGGAAGCCGGCACACAAAAAATAAAAAATAAACACACACTGAGAGCGCAAGTCCGCCACAGGCAGACGCAGCGCCTCAAAGTCACAAAATCACAAAACCTTTAAAAACCATTGAACACAGCCCAGCACCATTTGTTCAGGAAAACAAAACAAAAAACCTTAACTGCCCAACAAATTTTTAAAATGCCCGGCACCGCCGGGCAAAATCTGCTAGTTTATATATATAAACATGCTGGCTGCTTGCAAGTACTAGTGCTTCCACAAAGTGACAAGGAAGCCTCCTTTGATGATGCTGAAGATTAGGCACCACTGTGTGAGGCTTAAGGAGCATGTGTCAGCAACCAAGTAAGAAGTGGGGGTGGGGCAGGGGGGGCGGAAGGAAATAGCAAGTTGAAATGCAGAGGCAGTCTGCTGGTGCCCTCTGAGGGAAGAGGTCAATTTGCTGCTTTCAGTATCTTAGGCAGCTGCCTAAGCTAACAACTTCCATATCTGCCACCTCAGACAGATCTCATTTTGTCTAATGGTAGGGCCAGTCCTTGTATAGAACCAATAAAGGAGGGGCAACAGAGTGGCAACCAGTATAGTCAAGGTATAAGTGCATTTCCAAGAGGTGATTCTGAGCTCTGTCGTGCTTCCTATAGTAACCAAGGTAAAAGGTAAAGGTTTCCCTTGCTAGAAAATCAGTCGTATTTGACTCTCTGTTTCATAGCCAAAGAGCCAGCACTGTCTGCTCCTGCAGATGTCTCCCTGGTCATGTGGCAGGCATGCTTTGGTGTACTGGAACCAAGACAATAGAAGCAGCCGAAGTCTGGCTTAATACATCTTTATTGGCACACTGGTAGACTGAACATGTGGTAATGGCGGAGATACAGCTCCTTTTATATTGCAACAATACATTTGAACATGGTTACATGGTAGCGTATTGGCTGCTACCCACGTGACGTCATTCTGAGTCATGCCCTTCTTCTCCAGATGTTCCTTGCGCGGGAAGGTTCCCGCGGCTGACGGTAATTGGGGAATTTGTACCATGTGAGCTGAGCGCTCGCAGCTGCCCTCTATGGGTAGCTAGCTCGCATTCCATTAACAGCTGAGATACATTGTGATCATTGTTAGGTTACATTCGGACATTGCAGTGGCTACATTCATTCTTAAGGTGATACAGTTTCATACACAACACTCCTCCCCCCTAGGATGGGACGAAGTCCCTCAACCATTGTGGCTTCCCACATGTGCGCTTGGGGCATACGACTGCTTGGCTGAGCTCAGGGGAACTAGGGGCTCCAAGTTCCGCAGACTCTCATCCTGCAATGGAAAGGGGGGACTCATTAGTCATCTGGCGGGGGCTCTGTGGCAACCTTGCGTTTGGAGAGGGAAACGGGAGAGATAACTGGGATGTGAATCCCTGCCTGTCGCTCGTGGCATCTGGCGACCCCCCCAGCACGAATCTAGGAACTGATGAGGAGACCCTTGCTGTCTCGCCCTGGTTTCTTACACCTACAACTGGCGTACCTGTACTTCCCCCTGCTGCCTGAGTCGGGGGTCTTGGTGATGGGGTGAACTCTAGAACAAAAGGACTGGGAGGACTAGAAATACCAGGGGCTGAACTTAAACCCCTCTTCTCACTCGGACGGGTGGGGGACCACTCCGCAACACCCCCCTGGTATGGCAACCTAAAATCAAACTCATCAGATGGCTCCTCATTCCTCTCTTCCAAAGTATCCTCTTCCCCGTGTGAGAATCCAGGATATGCATTTGTATTTGGGAGGATGCTTGTGTCTCCCCGTTGGGCTAAACGGGTGGGGGAGAACCCTAACGCTGACTCTTCTTCACTGGTAACTCTCCGTCTGAGTTGGTCAGCATGCCTTCTCCACAGCAGACTTGTACTGGTTTCAACCCTGTATGACACTGGCCCCGTTTGTTCAATAACCACCCCTGGAACCCACGTTGGACCCGAGGCTGCGTAATTCCTACAATGAACCGGGTCCCCTACCGCAAAACTTTTGGAGCTCTCTATCTCTATATTTCTTCCCTCATCCTCCACCCTGGTCGGATCCAACCGATCAAAAAGCGTTACCGGCTTCCTCCGCATGAGGAGCCCAGCCGGCGAAAGTCCTGAAGCCAGGGGAGTTGCCCTATAACAAATGAGGAATTGGCACAGCTGGAGGTTCAATTCACCGGGACCCATGTGCCGCAGTGCGTCTTTCGTAGTGTGCACTTGGCGCTCTACCTGACCATTTGTGGCGGGGTGAAATGGGGCAGAGGTAATGTGCCGAATGGCATTCCTCTCGATGAACGCCTTGAATTCTGCAGATGTGAAAATATTGGCGTTATCGCTCACAAGCACGTCCGGCAGGCCGAAACAGCTGAACACCTTGCACAATTGTTTAATGGTTGCAGCAGATGAGGTGTTGGACATAGGAATGACCTCTAGCCATTTGGAATACGAGTCTACTATCAGCAGAAAAAGGGAACCCCAGAAAGGGCCAGCGAAGTCGATGTGTACCTGGGACCATGGCCCGCGGGCCGTGTCCCATTCCCTATGGGGTAGCTGGGACTCTTCGGGCTGAGAGCTCTGGCAACTCTTGCATGTGCCCACCAAATGCTCTATATCCGCATCTATCTGGGGCCACCAGAAATAGCTCCTAGCCAAGGCTTTGGAGCGCACTAGTCCTGGGTGGCTGGTGTGCAGTAGCCTGAGCACCTTTGCCCGTAACTTCTCTGGGATGACCACCCATTGGCCCCAGAGGAGGCAGCCCCTTTCAATGGAAAGCTCTAACCTGCGTCTAAAAAACGGTTTGAATTCCTCCTCGGGGGGAGTTGTAGGCCACCCCTTTCTAATCCAGGAACTGACTTGGGACAGGGCTTTGTTGGCTGCTGTGGCTTTGGCGAGGTCTGCGGGAACGATGGGGGGTGAGTCGAGAGACTCAATCAGCAGGACCTGGTTATCCTGCTCCACCTCACATTTGGGGTCTCCTAATTTAGGGAGGGGAGATCGAGACAGCGCATCTACGTGGGAGATCTCCTTCCCTGGGTGGTGAACCAGTTCATACTGGTAGGCATTGAGGAAAATTGCCCAACGCAGCATTCTGGGGGACAGGATTTGTGGGGTGGGCTTGCCTGTGGTAAAAATCCCCAAAAGGGGTTTGTGATCGGTCACAATTGTGAACTGGCAGCCGTACAGGAAATTGTGGAACTTCTTTGTTCCCGCAATTATAGCAAGAGCCTCTCTATCTGTTTGCGCATAATTGGGCTCCGCCTTTGAGAATGACCTGGAATAGAAGGCAACCGGGGCTTCCCACCCGTTCTCTCACATGTGGCACAGTACAGCCCCCACCCCCACTGGTGATGCATCACAGACCAAGGTTACAGTTTTCCTTGGATCAAAATGGGTCAGAATGGCGTCTGAGGACAAGAGTCCCTTGAGCTCCTTGAATGCTTTCTCCTGTCTATCTTCCCACTGCCAAATCGCATCTTTCTTTAGTAACCCGTGCAGTGGCTCAGCAACAGATGCCTTCCTTGGCAAGAAGGAATGGTAAAAGTTCAGGAGCCCTAAAAATGACTGCAGCTCTGGTTTCGCGGTGGGGTGAGGTGCATTTTGCACAGCTTCAACCTTGGACTCGGATGGCTTGATACCGTCTGGGGTTATTTTGAACCCGAGAAACTCAACCTCCCTCACAAAGAACACAATTTATCCCTTCTCAACCTCAGTCCCGCTTTCTCGAATACAGTTAGGACCTTGTCCAGCCTTTTCGCCAGTTCCGATTCGCTCCCCGCTGTTATCAAAACATCGTCAAAATATGGGAGCATGCCTGGAAACCCCTTTAAACCGGCGGGGAGATAAAGGGAGCCTCCCGTGGCCCGGGAGGCTCCGAAAAAGACGCCGCCGGAGCCGCAGCCGCAGCCGCGCTCTCCCCGCCCCACCATCGGCGGGGAGATAAAGGGGAGCCTCCCGTGGCCTGGGAGGCACCGAAGAAGACACCGCCGGAGCCGCAGACGCGTTCTCCCCGCCCCCACCATCAGCGGGGAGCTAAAGAGGCGCTGCCTCTTCCCAGGGCCCACGCCATTCGGCCCGGGAATGGGAGGCAGGTGTGTCTCCCCGTCCTCTGGGCCCTGCCTGTTGGGGGGCTCAAAAAGGAGGCGCCGTCGGAGGCCCGGAAACCATTGCGTTGCCTCTTCCCGGGGCCTTCGCCATTCGGCCCGGGAATGGGAATAGGAGGCAGAAGAAGACAACGCTGGAGCCGCCGCCGCCACCGCCGCCACCGCCGCCACGCAGGATTGTCCCTCCCCACCCCCTACCACTGGGCGGGGTGGTTGGAGGGGCCCCCGGGCCAAGGGAGCCAGAGACGCCGTAGCCGTCGCGCTAGGCCGTCCCTCCCTGCCCCTCGCCATCGGGCGGGGAGGCTGGATGGACTCCCAGGCCGAGGGAGCCGAAGACGTTGCAGCCACTGTGCGAAGTCGTCCCTCCCCGCCCTTTGCCATCAGGCGGGGAGGTC
Organism: Bradypodion ventrale; assembly: GCA_035047345.1. Taxonomy (NCBI): domain Eukaryota; kingdom Metazoa; phylum Chordata; class Lepidosauria; order Squamata; family Chamaeleonidae; genus Bradypodion; species Bradypodion ventrale. The sequence goes on from JAWDJE010000002.1 coordinate 63,906,241, forward strand.
TAAAGGGCTCCCGGGACAAGGGACCCGAAGACGCCGCCGCTGCCGTTGCCGCTGCTGCCGCCGCCGCGCAAGGCCGCCCCTCCCCGCCCCCTGCCATCGGGCGGGGAGTTTAGGAGGGCTCCTCGTGGCATTGGGGAGCCGAAGACGCCGCCGTGGATGCTGTCTCCGTACACGGACGTCCCCTCCAGCTCCCTGCCTCCGCCCTCCCTATCTGGGGGGAAGAAAAAGGAGATGTGGACGACAGGACTCGCCAGCGCTCTCTGTGCGTTTTGGGAGCCCATGTTCATTGCTGGAATTGGGGGGAGATGGCGGATGGGGAGGGAAGAGAGAGTCTTGGTCCTGCCAGCCAGGAAGGAGGGGTAGCATTCCATCTAGGGAGGTTCCGGAGAATCATATAGGTGTTGTGACGGGCATGGGGCGATATGGCGGGTACCGTGGGGCGGGCCGCACTCGGGGAATGCGGGTCCGATGTTTAAGTGCGGTCCCTCATTCCAGCCCTGCAGGTACATCTCTGGGTCCTGAGCAGCAGATCCGGAGTGACCCTGCCCTTAGGCTGCTGCTGGTGAATGCCAGATCGGTCTGCAATAAGGCCCCCCTGATTCAAGATGCCATCCAGGATGGGCTGGCCGACCTGGCATGCATCACCGAAACCTGGCTGACTCCTGAAGATGGAGTACCTCTTTCGGACATGTGTCCAGCTGGGTTCGGTATCTGGCACCAGCCTAGAGGTGAGGGGAGGGGCGGTGGTGTCGCCATTGTTGCCAGGGAATCTATGGGAGTTGCTAGGGCCACTGCTCCACAAGTGTCTGGTTGCGAGGCCCTGCTTCTTCGGCTGGGCCCCAAGGGTCAGTTGGGGATCTTGCTCCTGTACCTGCCCCCTTGCAGGGTAAGGGATGCCCTGCCTGAGCTCCTCGAGGCCGCCTCGATGCTGGCGTTGGAGTTCCCGAGACTTATGGTTCTCGGGGACTTCAATTTGCCATCGCTGGGGATGGCTTCTGAGGTGGCAAGGGAGTTCATGGCTTCCATGGCAGCCATGGGCCTGACTCAGGTAGTTCGGGGTCCGACCAGGGGCAGTGGTCACATGCCAGACTTAGTTTTCTTGTCGGAGCAGTGGCAGAGTGATCTGAGTTTACAGGATTTAGTCATCTCACCTGTGCCATGGTCGGATCACTACCTGGTGACTCTTGACTTCCTGGGGGCGACACTTCATCGTAGGGAGGCAGGGCCTATTAAAATGGCCCGCCCTCGGCGACTAATGGATCCAGACGGATTCCAGAGGGAACTGGGGGATGTTCCTCTGGATCGGCTACACGATTCACCCGAGGCACTCGTCGACCTGTGGAATAGGACGACAACAGCAGCCTTGGATGAAATCGCACCACTGCGGCCTCTCCGCGCCCGTGGAAATAGGTCATCTCCGTGGTTCACAGAGGAACTGCGGGAACTCAAACGGGCAAAGAGACGCCTAGAGCGCCGCTGGGTGAAGACCCAGGATGACTCTGATTGGACACTAGCTAGAGCCGCTATTAGGGCCTACCTAGTGGCGATGGGGGTGGTGAGGCGGCAATACTTCACCGCCCTTATTGCCTCCGCTGATAATCGCCCAGCCGCCCTGTTCCGGGTAACCAGGTCCCTCCTTGGTAGAGGGAGATCGGTGCCCGGTTGGCAGGGTTCGGCTGAGGACTTCGCTGACCATCTGGTGGAGAAAATCGATCGGATTCGTTCAGGATTGAATCCTGGCGTGGATGGGGAGGGTCGGGGGGGGGGTGGGGTGCCGGTGCACAGTCTTGCTGTACGATCTGGGATCAGTTTGATCCTGTTGTCCCTGATGAAGTGGACAGGCTCCTTGCAGCTGTTCGTGCCACTACATGTCCTCTGGACCCCTGTCCCACCTGGTTGGTGAAAGCCTCCAAGGAGGTAACAGGGGGCTGGGTTGGGGGGATAATAAATGCATCTTTACGGGAGGGGGTATTCCCTGCACAGCTAAAACATGCTTTGGTGTGCCCCCTCCTGAAGAAAATGTCCCTCGACCCAGCTGTCCTTAACAACTACAGGCCGGTCTCCAACCTGCCCTTTCTGGGTAAGGTTTTGGAGAAGGCGGTGGCGCGCCAGCTGCAGAGTGTCCTGGAGGAAGCGGATTATCTAGACCCCTTTCAATCAGGATTCAGGCCCGGGTATGGAACGGAGACGGCATTGGTCGCACTGATGGATGATCTCTGGCGGGAGCGGGACGGGGGTTGTCCATCTGTCCTCGCTCTTCTTGACCTCTCAGTGGCCTTCGATACCGTCGACCACGGTATCCTGCTGGAACGGCTCGAAGGATTGGGGATCCAGGGCACTGTGTTGGCCTGGTTTTCCTCTTTTCTGGAGGGCCGTACCCAGTCGGTGTGGTTAGAGAGTGAGAGGTCCAGCCCTAGGCCCCTCAAGTATGGAGTGCCTCAGGGCTCTGTGCTCTCTCCTCTCTTATTTAACATCTACATGAAGCCACTGGGTGAGATCATTCGTTCCCACGGGGTGCAGTACCATCAGTACGCGGATGATACTCAGCTGTACATCTCAGCCCGTGGGGACCCCAGTGATGCTGTTGAAATCCTATCCGGATGCCTGGAGGCCGTTGGGGTCTGGATGGGGGCCAATGGGCTTCGGCTGAATCCCAGCAAGACAGAGTGGCTGTGGATAAGGGGCCCCATGTTATCCAAGGAGTTACCATCTTTGGTACTGGATGGGGCTGTTTTGCCCCAGACAGACCCAGTGCGCAACTTGGGGGTCCTTCTGGACTCACGGCTGCTGCTAGAAGAACAAGTGGCGGCTGTGGCCAGGAGGGCTTTTGCCCAACTTCGGGTGATTCGCCAACTGCGCACACTCCTGGACCGGGGCTCCTTGCTTATGGTCACTCATGCTCTGGTTACTTCCCGACTAGATTATTGTAATGCGCTCTACATGGGGCTGCCCTTGACGACCATTCAGAGGCTGCAGCTGGTCCAGAATGCGGCGGCCCGGGTGGTGATGGGGTGTGGGCGATATGCCCATGCCTCACCGCTGCTTCGGGAACTGCACTGGTTACCAGTTTGTCTCCGGGTGCAATTTAAGGTGCTGGTTTTGACCTTTAAAGCCCTATATGGCAGGGGGCCAGGATACCTTAGAGACCGCATCGTCCCAAGAGTGACTGCCCGTCCAACCAGAGCGGACCGGAGGGGCTCTCTAATGGTGCCGTCCACTAGGGGTGCACATCTGTCTAGCACCCGTAGGAGGGCCTTCTCCGTGTCCGCACCAACCCTCTGGAACCTCCTGCCAATAGATATAAGACTTCAAAGTGAACTGCTGCCCTTCAGGAAAGGAGTAAAGACCTGGCTGGCAGGGCAGGTGTGGGGCCCGAACGGGACTATGGTTCCCGCCGGCTGGCTTTTATAAAAATAAGAACTCTCTCTTCTTCCCTTTTGTATAGTAGGTGGGATGGGTGGGTGGGATATGGGTTTTTAAATGGGGTGGATGTGGGTTTTTTATAAGGTTTTTATAATGTTTTTTATGTATTTTTAGAATTGTTGTAATGCCGCCCTGAGTCGGGTTCTGCCTGAGTGGGCGGCATATACAAATATGACTATAAATAAATAAATAAATAAATTCTACGAGGACCTGAAAGAGTCCGGGGGCCAAGTTCACGCCGAACTGTAGGCGCGTTACCTTGAATGCCCCTTTGTGCGTGACGATGGTTTGCGCAGAGGCAGCAGCTGGGGTTAGTGAGCTGCTGGTACGCCGGCGCCAAGTCTAACTTTGCGAAACACTTACCCCCGTGTAAAGTGGCTAGTAAGTGGCTAACTACCGGCACCGGATAAGCATTTGGCCGAATGGCCTTGTTAATTGTACATTTGTAGTCAGCGCAAATCCTAACCTCCCCGTTAGATTTTAAAGCTGTAACAATCAGAGTTTCCCACTCCACAGAATCCACTGGAACCAAAATCCCCTGCCCCACCAATTTGTCCAATTCTGCCTCAATCTTGTCCTTGAGGGCGAAGGGGACTCTTCTTGGCTTTAGTCGTATGGGCCGGATTTCTGGGTCCAAGTCAAACGACACCGGGGACCCTCTGTATGTCCTGAGCCCCTTTTTAAAAACCACCAGGTGCGCATTGCACACATCCCGTATTGGGTCAGTCTCAATGGCGTTTATGCTGGACAGTTCGATTCCCAGGGGAGCAAACCACTGGGTTCCCAAAAGGCAACAGGACCCCTCCTTGAGAACAACTAGGGGCAGTTTTTCCGTGAACCTTTTAAACTTCACCATGAAGTTTCCCACCCCCATCACCGGGATCCCATAACCCTGAACGTCCCGTAAGTTCAATTTCATGGCCCACAACTTGGGCCGCGCATTTGGGGGAATGCGCAGGAACTCCTTCTGGTAAAGGATGGAGTAGGATGACCCTGAGTCTATTTCCATCCTAACCGGGACCCCTTGTATCAGTACCTCTACAAAGAAACACCGGTGCTCCAGGGCCACGCGGTTCACGGCCACCGCGTCATCGTCAGCCGAGACCTTTCCAATTCCGGCCGCCTTGCATTGGGGTGTTTGAGGATGTCTCAATGAGCCCTTGTCCTCCATTCACAGGTGCCTGCAGACCCTGGCGATGTGGCCTCTCGCCCGCAGTTGTGGCACTCAGCTTTTTGGAATGGGCACCTCTTTCGGTCGTGAGATGCCCCGCAGCCATCGCAACGGTGGTCCCTTTTCTCGCTGGTTCGTCTCTTTTCTCCTCGCCTCTCGACTCTCTGCACGTCGTCGTCCTCGCTGGAACAGGAGCCCGCAGCCGCGGATGACTCCTCGGAAGTTGATGGGGTACTGGTGGGCGACCGGGGGGCCCGCCAGGCCGCTTGTGCTGAGGTCCACCAGGCCGCTTGTACTGGTGACTTGGCCTCCTCAGGGGCGGCCCCTCGAGACTTGAAAACTTTGACCCCACTCCTCGCCACCTCGGCTGCCTGGGCCTCTCACAGTACTTCGTTGAACATGAGGCGATGGTCATGGGTCATCAATTTCCTCTGGACCTCTTTATCCCTTAGGCCGCACAGCATGCGGTCTCGAAGGGAAATGTCCAGGTCCTCCCATTGGCAGTGGACGGCCGCCAGCCTGAGGGCCGCTGCGTAGGCAGACACGGATTCTCCTGGGTGCTGGTCTCGCCTGTGGAATGTGACCCGGGCCAGAAAAATGGTGATGGGTGGCTGGAAGTGTTCCCTCAGCGTTGTGAGGATGCGGTCAATGGGCACTGCGTCGACCCTTCTGGGAGCTAGCAGGTTCATCAGGATGCGCAGAGTGGCCGGCCCGACCTGGGCTAGGAAATGCGACCGCATCTTCCCTTCGTCGTCGATGCCTGCAGCATCCATCGCGTGCCAGAACAGGCACTCATACAGCTCCCATTGCTCAGGATCGCTGATGTCGAATTGGTGTGGCTTGATCTTGGGATACGCCATATCCCACCTTCGTCGCCAATTTGGTGTACTGACAATAGAAGCAGCCGAAGTCTGGCTTAACACATCTTTATTGGCACACCGGTAGACTGAACATGTGGTAATGGCGGAGGTACAGCTCCTTTTGTATTGCAACAATACATTTGAACATGGTTACATGGTAGTGTATTGGCTGCTACCTACGTGACGTCATTCTGAGTCACGCCCTTCTTCTCCAGATGTTCCTTGCGCGGGAAGGTTCCTGCGGCTGACAGTAATTGGGGAATTTGTACCATGTGAGCTGAACATTCACAGCTGCCCTCTATGGGTAGCTAGCTCGCGTTTCATTAACAGCTGAGATACATTGTGATCATTGTTAGGTTACATTCGGACATTGCAGTAGCTACATTCATTCTTAAGGTGATACAGTTTCATACACAACACATGCCTAGACACCGGACCGCATAGAATGCTGTTTACCTTCCCACTGAAGTGGTCCATATTTATCTACTTGTAATTTCTTGATTTTGAACTGCTAGGTTGGCAGGAGCTGGGACAAAGACGGGAGCTCATTCCGTACTTGGGAATCGAACTGCTGACCTCCTACCTTCCAGTCAGCGTCTTAGCCACTTGAGCCACTGCAGTCCCAACCATTTGCCTATAAGAAGCAAAAAAGCAGGACCTATTGCCAACCGTAGACCACCTCCCCTTCAGCAACTGCTATTTTTGAGAGACATACCAGCTCTGAACCTGGATGTTAGCAAAGCTTAGAAATGTTACACTCTTGCTCTACTGGTGGGGAATTCTGAGAGTCACACATTCAAAAGAGAATGTTTGACTGAGGGGAAATGAGTATCGACTATTATCTGCTCTATCCCTCATGAATTTGCTTAATATCTTTTAAGCTACCTAAACAGGTAGCTATTATCACACTGTGTGTTGAAGAATTTCACTAATGAATGAGCGGACAAACCTTAAGTATTTGTTGAGAGGAAAACAAGTTCTCTCTGATGCACTCCAAAAACAGTATGATGAGGAATGTCTAGACAGGCATGAGAACAAAAATGGTACCTCCACAAAGTCTGCCATCCTTTCTGCACCCCTCCTGTCATTTTGGACAGTATTATATGATGTATAGACACGAGGCTGCTTCATGTGCTCGGGCCGGGATGAAGTGCCATGCAGGATCAATTTCCAGTTGACAATTCTTCCTTCATTCTGCATTCTTCTAGACTGATGGACAACAGTATCAGTGTTAGTCTTCTTCATTGTATAGGCATTTTCTGGAGTTATTCAGAAGATAAATGATTGCACTGACTCCAAGGGCAACATGAATTTTAAAGGGCTGGATATGGAACTGCTCGCAGAAAAATTGGTGAGTAGTAAACTCAAAATGATAGAGCTGTCTCTCCACACACAAAATTGTGGTGGGTGGGGGTGAGGACAAAACAATACATTGAGAGAATTCTCAAGAGTCTTCTTAGTGTTTTAATAGAAGCAGGGCAAAAAAAACCTTGCCAAGGAAATTAAGAAGAGACTGGATTCCACTTTTGGCAGCTGAAACAAGAAACTCAATAATAGAACTGTCTTCCTTCTGGAGGGGGGGGAAGACCTCAAATTCAGTAAATAAAATATTTGTTGAGAAGGTCTTCCCAATGATTGTCAAAGAACTGAGGTGAAAGACATTGGATTAAGAGGAGAACCAATCTTTACTCTCAGCAGCAGAAATGAGAAATACAGGGGCAGAGCTATCTTCTCCCAAAATAGAAAAGAACAAAATTTCAAAGACTACTGATTTTGAAAGCTTTAGCTTTCATTAGGCATTCAGCTGTCAATCTTCTGCTTTGTCCTTTCTTCTTTTGCTACAGCAAGTGACACCATTTTCTCCCCAGTGAAATTTCAAAATTTTTAACCTTCCAGATTAAAAGAAACTTGCAATTTGTAGGGGTGTCCTAGCTAATATGAATGTGGCCAGGACTTTTCAACTGCCCTTTATCTGTTTCAGTAACATACAAATATTATTCCTTCTCCTGACTGCACTTTCCCCCAATGCTAAAGCACACCACTAGTTTAAGTATACAGTCTACATAAGATGGTTATGTTTAGTTTTTACTCAATGAAGCCAAAACAGATATAAAGATCATTTCAGTTACATCAATCTGTAATTCCCTTTTTAACACAGAAAAATTACCATATTTTCTATATTCTACACTCATTTAAGGCATTGCTGGGTAGTGTTTATAAGGTTTCTAATTCTAATTTTCCAATTTTGAGTGGCATGAAATGTATCCCTCCCCCTCCATAATTATTTCAATGGTATTTTTTCTTTACCGTATCAATAATTTTTAAGGTCCATGTGCCTGTTGGATCCTCTCCCCAAGTGTGTACTGACATGAAATCCCAATCTTTAAATCCATTGGGTGATTTGTCTCTTTGTCGTTCAGCCAGTAAGACTGTGTTGGTCCCTGTATTAGAGAAACAAAATTAATGATAGTCCCAGTATAAGGTCATATAAGAAAAGCTCTTGTTGCCTTCTTTATATGACCTTATACTGTTATTACAGACATACATGTTCAAGATGGCATGGAGCAGAGCTTCTTATCTTCTGGCATTTAAAGTCAATTCAGGATAAACAAAGTAAATAAAACCTTGCTGATTCAAAATCATGATAATACTGTATGAGGTTCTGCCATCCAAAGACATGCAGAGTACTGATAGGTCAGAGACAAGCATATTTAGCAGATCTGGGAGCTAATTATTTCCACCGAGAATCCTTCTGGGATCTATGGATCACCAAAAATGCTAAAAAGCAAAACAACGCAGTACAAATCAACCAGAAGTTTATTTTTAAGCTGCTTTTTTTGCTTTGTTTTTGGTGTTGAATGAGAGGGTAGTGAGCTGTGGCTTGCACTTAAAATTGCAGGATTTCAGGAGCTGCAGTCTAATCTTTTTTTTCTGCTGGGAATTTCCAACAAGGGGCATCAGGACTAGTACCACAAGACCAGCCTTGGTAAACTACACATAGCACTGGGGCTACACTTTGTCCACTTTGGTGTAAATCAGGAGTTCTCAACCTTTTAAACCCAGGGACCATGTCACGCTCCGTCAGACAGCTTTGGGGGCCGGATGGCTATTTTACCCTTCCTCCACCACATGGTACTTCCTGGTGTGCTGGAGGCTATTGGGGACCCTTACATGAAATGGTGCTGTGGGCTGCCTCTGGCCCATGGGCCACAGGTTGAGAATCCCTGGTGTAGATCTTAATAAATGGCAAAAGAGATTCAGCTACACCAAACAGTGGTTTACAACTGAATTAGACTCCGGACCCAATAGAAGAGCTCCATCAACAAGACATTGGGCTGCCCTTCTATTTTCAGCCAGCCAATTTTTTCTTCAACCAGCATTATGACAGCATGTTTTGCTGCACCAAAGAACCAGTTTGTTAGGACAAGCCCAGCAGAAATTACTGTCCTCCAAAAACGTGACCCCCCCCCCAAAAAAGCCTATATAATAGAGCTAAACCAGGCCTTCATCCTAATTTCTCTGTTTCTTCTTAATTTCTGGAGCTCCCCTCCCAGAAACATCACAGTTTGACCATTCACCAGGATCTCCTACTCAATTCTCTGTTACATTTCCAGAGGTTGGACAAGATAATTTGGGGAGGAGGAGAGGCAAAGAACTCCACATCTACCAGCTCAGTTGTACACCCGTAAATCTGAATCTATCCATTATGTGACATCCAGGCAAAAATATTTTAAAATGAAAGCGTGGGCCAAACTATATATTAGAGATAGCCCATCATAATTCTAGGTGGAATCATGTTACTGACTGATAGACACATTTCCAGCAGACCTTTATGTCTAAGAGATCAAACCTGTAAACAAAGCCCTTGCTTATATCCAGAAGACCGCCCACAAAGTAAAGCAGCTAATTTGCAAACTGTGAAAGATGTGGAAGGCTCCTAGCTGTGACAGCAAGATGCTTTCCGCATTCGAGGAACTCCTTGTCTTATTTTGGGGCTATCATTAATGCTAGTTTGGCCCTGATATATTGTTTCTAAAGTGATGGTTCCTGTATCTGTCAGCAGTTTCCCCAAATTGCCCACTAAGTTATTCATGCAGATTGGTGAAATGCAAGGAGTGGTTCTTGACTGCCATGCAGGGATAGATGAGTTAGAGGGCAAAACTTGAGATGTTTTAATGGGTTCATGAAGATTATAATTTTATGCCTGGAAAGATCTAAGGGTCTTAGATAGCTACCCTCCATAATATGAATTAAATTGTAATTCCCTTCACCGAATGAAAATGGATAGAGAGGACTGCACCAATGACCAACCCTTGACAATGAACAGCCTCTCCTCTTCTGCCTCTAAAAACTTTCATGAAGCACAAGATTATGAACAAGAGAACCCTACATACAGAGCTTAGAAATGTGGCTCTTTTGGAACATACCTTCCAAAGTCCTCCAGCTAGCACGGTAACTAGCTGAAGTATTCTGGGATTTGCAGTCCAATAGGAAACATTTTCTACATATATAGATCTTTGTGTACCATAAATTCCAGTAGAATTTGTAAGCATGATTTTGTTTCCCCTGCTCAAAGGACATAAGCCTAATGTATGGACAAAATCAGGAGGGAAGAGGACCCATAAAACATGCCAACATCATGGCTAAAGTCTGCAGTTTGGCTCCTCTACCCCTTTCAGAACCCCTTTCCGATTAATGTAAAACGGGATCTTGTGTCAAACTACAGGTTGCACATGTCCCAAATTGAACATACAGCGATATTCATGATATGTTGATAACTACCAAAAGCAGAAGGGGGAAATTACTATTGTGCATTGATCCCTGAAGTCCTGAACATTTTGTCTTTGTCTTTGTTTTTAAGTAACTATTCAGTTTTTATGGCTGGACAGTAAATTTCAAAATATAGTATTAATGGAAATGTGTTATCCTTGATCAGAAACATGTATGTGTCACTGGTCCTGACGAATCTGCTTTCCAGGATTTAAGACAGAAATTCCTCCTTTTCCCTACAAAGCTTGGCTTGTAGAGAATGACTGAAACTGCTTCTTCTACATGTAAAATACAGACTTGGACATTTTCCAAGTCCAAATCGCCATGTTGATGGCCAATATTCAGAATTGGATACAGCACTAGAAGGAGGAGGAGGAGGAGGAAGGAGGATATTTTGATCCTTCTAATCTTTTCTGGTTAGGCCTTCACAAGCTATTTCAATCTAATTACAAGATGAAAGCATTTGAATGATGGATTTTATACAAGAATTTCTTGGATCAAGAGAGTGACCATTAAGAAGTACTAAGGGGGAAGAATGAATATCAAGAAACTATAACATACATAAAATAGAGAGAGCTGGAATACTCTTGTGTTATAATGAGAAGCAGAAAGTACAGATTGCTACAGATAATCATTTAAAGTAAAATATAAGGGAACAGAAGACTGGAAAGGAAAAAGCTACACTATATAAAAGTTACTGTGTCAATGACACAAGATTCTTTTCTGAGCATACATAACACATTTCCATTAAAATGTATTGGATGAAAAATCTTAGAAACTATTTTGGATGCAACATAACATAATTGTTGAAAGATGCAACAACCAAGATCAGAATAACTATGATGCCATCCAACTTCCGGTAGAAGAACAATGAGAAACTCTAGAACAGTACTAGTAGGATCACAGTCCTGCTGATTATAGTATAACTGCTCAGGAATAAGCAACTGGAACATTTGAATCTAACTAAGTCAAGGAGGTGGAGTCTCCATTTCTCAAACTACAAGGAAGGATTGTTTGTCACACTACTACTTTCTTGTGCCACAGATCCAACTCAGTGATGGGCAAGACACTAGGAAGGTTTGTTGCTTATGGTGCTACAAAGTCTGTTATATTGTCAAGAAGCACTCCACCATAAATTTAAAAGACAAAAAGATGAAGAAGGAGATAGCACAGAACCTAAGAGATAGGTACACTTTTTTAAAGAACCACGGTGCTGTCAAGTCAACAATGAGTGGTGTGTACAATGTAAGTCGAGTATGCTCTAAAACAGAGAAGCTTATATTTTGATTATGACATAGCCAAATCTATCCACTTTGCACCGCCAGATTTGGTAAGGTTTATATGATTTACATAATGATATTTTATCTTACATGCTATTGTGATATTGAAATTGACCACAATAGCATGCCACCAAAACTACCTTCAGTGAGGCACATTCTTTGTTTGAAATGTCAGACCTGCCTCTTTTCCACTTGAAGATACTGATTCATTTACATTTTACAGTGTCTCAAAACTGCCCTTAATCCTCATATCTAGCAGATATGTACAATGGAGTAAAACCCAAATAATTTTTTTGTTACTTTACCAAGGGTGCTATTGTTAAACATGTTGCAATGGAGAAATTGTCTCCCATACCTGATGGAGAAGTTAGGGTTACATGAAGATCACCTCTGCGAGAATATTCTATTGTAGCTTCAAACTGTACATGTTCCAAGGATTTAATGGCATTTTCTTGACCTTCACAAGCTGTCGTGGGTATTTCAATGGTAACTTCACCATTAGCTCTTAACAACCTGGCAACATTATGGGAAATTATCTGGTTATTTTTATTCCCTATTTCTTTCAAAAAGTTCTGCTGCTTTTCTTCAACACCTGTTCTATTGACTGTCTCCAGAAGATCTGGGCTCTCTGTCCCCCTTTTATTTTTAATGGAAAACTCCTTAGAGTCTGGATGTGAAACATTTTGTCATACAGATGGTTTAGACTTCAACTCCCAGAAGCCCAGTGAGTATGGGATTGTGGAAGTTGCAGTCCAAAGAATCTGTATGGCCAAATGCTTTCCTACTCTGCCCTTGGAAGTAGACAGTGAGTACTGAGAAATTGGGGTAATTACTGCATTTCACTTTCCAGTGCATGGGAGAAGCCTTGTTTTTCCAAGGTCTGGCATCTACTTAAAATTTGACATCCTTGGGTACAGTGTAATAAGGAGTTTGTAACCCAAGGTTGGGTTTGTGTACATATGTTGTTTTAAAATAGGATTGTAAAGGGTAACCAGACCACCTCCTCTGCATGTCTTTCTTTTGCCTCAGGCTAGACAGCATCAGGCCTGGAACATCACATGAGCTAAATAGGAAGCCATCTTTGTATTGCTGCTCTTAATCCACCTCAGGTCTCCCTCAACCTTTCTCTCACTAGCCAAGATCTGGGAGCAAGGGGGTGGGGTAGACCTCAGCAGAGGTGGAGGATATATTAGGTGATTTAATTTGCTAGAATAAAGACTCACCTTCTCAATCAAAGTTCTGTCTCTTTCTTTGTTACACTGAATTAAAATACACATGTTGCATTGTTGCTTGCCATATGTGTGTAGAAGAAATTTAGCACTAACACTGACTGGGTCAGCACTGCGAGACAGATAGTTTATTGCACCTGATTTCAAAGAAAAACGTAGGCTTTCAATTCCTGAGATAAATTGATGAATTTGGTGTCAGTCTACTTCCTTGTCTAAGCAAAGCGAAGCAATCACACTTATGTACCACCCCATAGCGCTTAGTGCACTTTTTGGGTGGTTCACAAGTTTATTGACATTTTGCCCCCAACATGCTGGGTATTGATTTTACCATCCTCAGATTGATGGAAGGCTGAGTCAGCCTAGAGTCCTGGTCAGGATCGAACTCACAACCTTTTGGTTGCAGCACAGCACTTTAACCACTGCATCACCAGGACTCCTAGCCAGCATTACAACCTAAATCATTATAAAATGTTAAGATGGAGCTGGAAGCTTCATCAATCTGAGGTTGGTAAAATGAATACCCAGCATGTTGGGGGGAAAATGCCAATTAACTTGTGAACCGCCCAGGAAGTGCACTAAGCGCTATGGGGTGGTACATAAGTGTGATTGCTTTGCTTTGTAAACTAGGCTCTCAGGTGTTAGATTTTAATCTGACAATCTCTTGAGTAAAACACAAATAAAGTGTTTTTCAAATATTAAAAAGGAAAAGATCAGGTGAAGTTACTTACATCTCCCCCCACTCACCTAGTCCCTCCTACTCCTGAGTCACTGAAGTGTGCATTTTGATTGACATTGATCCCCCAGAACAATCTAACTGCTTTTCCATTGGGAGATGCCAGGAATGAGTTAAACATTGTCTGAGAAAATAGCCACACTTCAGTGCCTGCATTGACATGGGATGAGGCATTTTCTGAATGAATGCCGATCCATCTGTGTGCATATGAACATGACATAATTTGCCATATTTTGGTGTGGGTGAAGATTTTTCCCTTTCGAGACCAATCTTCTTCCAATACAAAATAGAGATCACCAGAAAAAAGAAAGGAGATGATCAGATGATATGCTGAGATAACCCAAAACAAAAGTCCATGGATTTTGAGAAATAAGATTTTCTTATTTGGTGAATCCATAGTAGTCAGATGAAGGATGATGGTTTAGTCTGACTGGTAGATGTCACTTGTATTCAGATTTTTCTGGATTGAATTTGGTGTTGCAAGCAAAGTAGATGCCCTGCCTCTCTCCTCCTTGTGCTTTTAATAGAGAAAATCAGAGATGAAGAAATTTACTTTTTAGAACTACATCTCCCATATAGCATGGTGGTGGTGATATTCTGGGAACTGTAGTCCAAAAAACAGACTCTTTCCATCTCTGTAGAAAACATAACAGATGGAAATAGTCCACAGTGAGCATTTTTGAAAGCATCTTTTTGAGTAGAGGATTTCTTAAACCTCAGACATCAGGTAAAAACCATGCTAAGGGACCAACAAAACTCTTACCTTGGTTCGAAGCTACTGTCCTTAACAATGCACTCTTTCTTTTCTGGTACTCCTTTCCAGGTTTTAGGGTCAGCCAAATCTACCAGTGCTTTTGCATTGAGTAATCCAAATCCAAATCTGCTGTTCACCATGAGTCCAGCTCCATTTTTCTTCCATCCTGGATTGTTGGCCAATGGATCAAACTCAGATGTCCAGATTACCAAATGTTGCATATCTCTCCAGGTTAGTTTAGGACTATTACAAACAAAACTCTAGTCAATTTATAAACATTTAATGCAATGATCTTTGGCCACAATCCATTGGGGGATGGACACACACACTATATTATTTTCAGTATGGTGGGGTTACCCATAGGAGTTTTGGCAGTCTGTGTAAAATATAATTGAGCAAAATATGCTAGTATTCTTCTAACTCCAACAAGTAGATTCTCCCTACTAGATGACATAGATATATTTTTGCCCCTAAAATTAAGTACATATATATTTACAGATAAAGCAACATTGTTGCCTGGATTCCCAGAACCCCCAGATCTGTATTAATTTTGTTATACAAAAGATTTACTATTCTGTTTGACATACTATTCATTTTATTTATTAATGGTATTCCCCATTCACATTTTCATTTCAAAGTCTGATAGAGGCAAAATGGATATTAAAAAGAAGAATATTTCCTATAAATAACAGGTTTTTTCCCTTCCAAGAATACGTTTCCTTGCAACATGCATGCCTCAGTAATCAGATTGACCAAGTAAGCTCTTGATACCCAAGTCACCAATCATAGTACAAAGCATGTTTTAGGCAGAATACAAAATGTGAAAAATCATGGGCTGGAGCAAATAGACAGCAACAAATAGACACTTCAAGAAACACTATTTCTAAGTTGTCGTCTGCATCTTGTATCTAAGAATGCATTTTTTCCTGAAGCAGGAAAAATGCCATTGGCGTGATTTTGTTTAAGGTGGATCCCAACTTGCCATGAAGTGACCTATACACTATGATCACAGAGCCATCTTCTGTGGCACATATGAAACGAGACATGCAGGATTTAACACCAGGACTGCAATGGATGGTAGCCTTGAGGATATGGACAAGGTGTGCATTCATAGCCAGTCCATCTGGTATGGCCTCTTCTGCCTCCATGACCATTGGGAATCAGAGTTCCTCCTCTGCTCATTGGGCCGTTGGGCCTAATATGATGGTTTCCAATGGCATTTCCTCTACTGAGGGGTCATCACCCCACCTAAGGGGGCTCATCTACCCCTAGCCATTGGTCCCTTTAGGGAGCCAGGTTATTTACTGCCACTCAACGCTCAGCGTTGAGTCACTGGCCATACAGTCTATTCCATTACCATAGTGGGATGTCCGGCAAGACTCTACTACTGTACTTCTAAGTACATGCTAAGCATCTTGTCCAGTTTGTCCACTTGTGAGTACCCTTTACATTGAAAAGGAGAAGTGCAAAGATCAGAAGTATTATACAGGGTGATGCTATAATTAATATAGTGACAATGTCACTATTAGTAATGATGTCAGATGAAAAAGACATTAGTAAAACAGCAGTTTGAGAATCTATTTTTTTTTCATGACCAGAATACAGCAACCAAGTATGCAGCCCAAAGCTCTTACACAGCCCAGAAAAATAAGTATTAAACTGAACATTTTTTTCAAAGTAGTACAATTCGTGAAGCTTCACTCTCTGTCTTTTTTATAAGTCAAGAAGTGCATCATAACATTGGGAGATATGCAAAATCTGATCTGTAGAATTACTCCAGGAATTATGAAACATGGATCAAAACAAAATCCTTAAGCATCCTTAACCAAAAGGGAGTTTTAAAACACTTACTTGGCTTCAAGTGCTAAAGCAAGTATCCCTGCAGCTAAAGGAGCAGAAGCAGATGTGCCAGTGTGAGTGGAGGTGCATTCGTTATGCAGATCAGCACTTATCTGAGGAATAAATAAACACCATACAAATGTTACTAAATCTGGTTTACCATCACCATGAACAAAAGCATTCTTGTCTGTTTTTTTTAAAATGAATGCCACCTTGCCACTCCACTCCAAAGAAGACACAGACACCAATGTTGGTTGAAAACTAGGGCCACCGTTATTGTTCTTCTGTTTATTGTTGTACCCCTCCCCTGGGCCCAGAGGGCCAAGTCCTTCACTGGACTCCCCTCCCTTCTGCTACCGACTATCCAGCTGACACACGGCCTGGAAGAGGTAGCCCATATCCCCAAGTGTAAATCCCACCTGGGCACAGTTTGTTTGTTCAGAAGTCTGATGACCAACCCTGGGCCCTTAGGGGACCCTACTGACTGCACTACCTACCAAGGTGACCCAAACAAACCAATTCCAGCCAAAGCCCCTTCAATGTATAACGGGACAGGCGGGGAAAAAACCACACCAATCAGCCAATATAGGTGTGAGTGAAAAATTCCTGTCCGGCCCCGAAGTGACCAGTTAAATTTTGTTATGCACTTCAGGGTGGGTGGGAGGGCCATTGTGTAGCCTGCAGATGACTCATGAGACTGTGAAGAAAACAATGGTTAATTATGGTAACTTTGGGCCACACCCAAATACCCCATTCTTTTTTTTTTTAAAATTTTTAAAATTTTATTTCTTGATACACATCCAATAATTAAAAAACAAGAGATAACACACAGAACAATATAAGAAAATAAAAGACAAAATACACAATAATATAAATAAACAGAGAAGGAGAAAAAAAAAGAAACAGAACAAAATATCACCACGTGCTATATACAATGCTACGGAGACAGAATTTCCCCTTTTATCTATTATCGTCTCAAAAATGCAATGTAATCCGGCACCGGCAGTTGCCCATGACCATTAATCAAGGTATAATCTATCAAACATTTCCAAATTTCCTGAAATTTGCTTTCTTTAATTAACCCTTTTCTTAAATTTAACTCCCAGGTGAGCTTATCATTCAGCGCAGTATTCCACAACTCCTTATACCAATCCTCTATTTTTGGGGTAACATCACATTTCCAATATCGCGCTATACACTGTCTAGCACTGGATAACATAATTGCTAATAATTCCCTTTTTTGTTGCTCTACCACCTCCACATCTGTTAACAAAATTAAAATTACATCCAATTTCATTCTTACATCTAGAATTCTCCCAATTTCGTGTTCCACCTTCAACCAGAATGACTTCGTCTCTTTACACCCCCACCACATATGCTCATATGTTCCAATTTCCCCCTTACACCTCCAACAAAATTTCGACTTTGTATTGTCAATTTGATATAGTCGTACCGGAGTCAAGTACCACTTCCACAATAATTTGTAATTGTGCTCTTTTATTCTTACAGACAAAGACCTCATTATTCTCCTTTTCCATTTAGCATTCCACTGCTCGTCTGTAATTATGATATTCAAATCTAGCTCCCATGTTTCTTTTAAAGCTTTCTGATGCTGATCTGAGTCATCTAAAACCTTATATATTTTGCTTACTAACCCCTTAACTTTTACCTGCCCACTTTTTAGACTAAGTACCAACTCTTCAAATTTCGTCCGCTCCCTATCCAAGCTCATTTCATCTAAATATCTTTTATTCCAACTATCAATAGACATCAATTGAAGCCAATTCAATTTAAGTTGTCTACCTATATCTAACTTTCTTTCCTTGTCTCTACATGCTGTTATCCAATCCTTTAATAGAGTTATATTATTCTTATTCAATACTTCTTCTAAGCTCCTATCCATTCTCAGTGGGAATGATTTCATATCACTCAGGCCTAATATTGGGGACAACCCTGGTGCCAATTTATTTTTCAATAATGTCCAAGTTTTTAAAAGAGCTTTTAACAATTTATTTGTAGCATTAGTTTTTGCTTTCCCTTTGCCCAAAAACATTAATATTTCTTCACCCAGTTTCTCTCGCAATTCAATTTTTCCCCAAATCGTTTCTTCTTTCACTAAAATTTTACAAATATTCTTCAATTGAAATGCCCAATAATAATTTTTAATATTTGGAATTCCTAACCCGCCCTTTTTTTGTGATGAATACCATAAAAACTTTGGTATCCTGGCCCTTTTTCCACCGTTACAAAAATTACTTAATATAGTTTGAAAAACCTTTAATTCCTTCTCTTTCATATATATTTGCAGGGTATCAAATAAGAAATTTAATTTGGGTAAAAGCTTCATTTTACATAGCGAAACGCGTCCAAACCACGACAAATTTAGCTTCTTATACCGTAAAATCATTTCTTTTAATTCTTTTTCCAATTTATCATAATTTAACCTTTTTAAATCATCGTATTTATTTGAAATGTTTATCCCCAGGTATTTTATATTATCTCTAATTTGTATTTTAAATTTAGCCTTTAAACTTTCTTGTATGTCCAAATCCACATTAAAAAGAATTGCTTCTGACTTATCCCAGTTTACCTTAAGTCCCGTCACCCTTTGAAATTCCTCTAAATGCCCATATATCTTCCCTAGTGCATTCTGTGGATTTTTTATTGTTATTAGGGTGTCATCAGCATATTGGCTAATTTTTATACCTTCAATTCCAATTAATTCCTTGTCTTCCCTTATTACATTAGCTAACAATTCCATGGCCATTATAAATAAAGATGCCGACAATGGATCTCCTTGCCTTGTGCCCGCTTCCAATTTAATCTCCCCTGTTAATTCCTCATTTAATTTAACCCTAGCCGAGCCTTGCTGATACAACTGCTCAATTACCCCACAAAATTTTTGTCCGAATCCATATTTCTTTATAATTTCCTTTATAGTTATCCATTGGATCGAGTCAAAAGCTTTGAATATATCCAGGGAGAAGAAACCCACGTGCTCCTCTTGTTCCTGAGCAATAATTGTCAAGTCAACCATCCTTCTCGTCAAATCCGACATATACCGATCCCTCATAAATCCCACTTGATCCTTATTAATGTATTTGCCACTAAAATTATTCAATCTATTAGCTAAAATTGCCGTAAAAATTTTTGCGTCCTGATTCATCAGGGAAATCGGTCTATAGGATTCAATTTTTTCCAGATTTTTCCCTACCTTTGGAATTAAAATTATAATTGTACTATACCACGATTTAGGAACTCTCCCTCCCTCCAAAATATAATTAAAAATCCTTTCCATTTTTGGTAACAGCATCTCTTTAAATTCTTTATAAAACTCCACCGACAAACCATCCTCGCCTGGAGCCTTGCCTATCCTTAACCTTTTTATGACCTCCTTTATTTCCTTTTGTGTTATCTTTTCATCCATGTAACTCCTATGCTCCAAGCTTAAATTTATTCTTGACCACTTATCTAAATATCGCTCTAATTCATCCTTATTTACGTCCTTTCTCGAATACAATTCCTGATAAAAAGCCTTGACAATTTGAATTTTATCTACTAACTTATTACACCTTCTGCCATACTTATCTATCAAAACTGAAATTCCTCTTTTATCTTTCTTTTCTTCAGCGGCTCTAGCTAATAGCTTAGAATTTTTATTACTGTACTCGAAGTAATCTCTTTTCAAATAAATTAAATTCTTCTTTACCTTTTCAATATCTTTTTCAATAAATTCTCTTTTTAATTTTTGCATTTTATCGAATATGGCCCTATCTCCCGTTCTTGCATGAATATCCTGCAACTTCTTTATTTCGTCCTCTAACTCTTTTTCCTTTTCCTTATTTTGCCTATTATTAATACAAGAGAGCCTAATGCTTTCTCCCCTGAATATTGCCTTCATGGTATCCCATAATATTCCATCATTTACATCCTTTGTATCATTAATTTCCCAGCACTCTTCCCATCTTTTTATTATCGTTTCCTTACTCTTTTGATCTCTATATAACCTTGTATCATAGCTCCATGTACCCCTTTTTTGTTTGTCATCACTTAGTTTAAATTCTGTAATTATTTTAGCGTGATCAGATTCCTTAATCATACCAATTTCAATATTTTCAACCTTATCTATCATACTTTCTGAAGCCAAAACATAGTCAATTCGTGAATAAGAATTGTGCACGTGCGAAAAAAATGTATATCCCCGTTCTGAGCCTCTAATTTTCCTCCAAACATCCTGTAATCCTGTTATTTTTAACCACCTATCCATCACCCTATTAGTACATGTACGCTTAGCCACATTTGTAGTATCCAAACCTGATCTGATCAAATTAAAATCTCCAACCATTATTAACTTGGACACCCTTTCTGATTCTATACTTTGATACACCTTATCTAAAAATTCCTCCTGTTTTTCGTTTGGCGCGTATACATTAACAAAGGTTATATCCTCATTATTAATAAATCCCCTTGTTATAAGAAATCTCCCTTCTGGATCTACAACTGTCTTTACTTTTGTAAATCCTAACTTTTTTGATATTAATATGGCAACCCCTCTTGCCTTAGACGTACCCAATGCCTTCTCATAATATTCTATCCCCTTTATATACAATTTATTTACATCCTCACTTTTTTGATGCGTTTCTTGTAAGCATATCACATCTGGCCTATCTTTCCTAATTACCGCTTCCAGACGTTTACTCTTAATAATACTGCCCGTGCCTTTCACATTCCATGATAACACCCTAATCGATTTCATAATTCTTTATTATTTTTCGCTTGCTACAATTCCATCTCCTACAAGCATGTGCTAATCCAACCCACAAAACATAAGCAAACAGCTGAACACAAAACATAAAACAATAAATCATCACCCTCCCCGCCATTTCGAAACGAAAAAGAAAAACACCCCTGCCAAACAAGGGGGGGAGGGGGGAGGGGAGACAACACTCACAAACCAAACCACCACTTCTCCTGCCTAATTACCCATTCTAAATACTATTTAATTTTTCATGCCACCATTTCCACATGAGGATTCTATCATCGCTTTATATTGTGCCTTACAGTTACTTCAATTGCAATTTTTACACCGTTATATCATTCCACACTACCTAGTTCATCCTGGCTAGACAACGCAACCCTCATATCCTTCATCCGCTCTTCCTCTTCCCTGTCATATGTTGTATAAACCCCTGCTATTATCAGCTCCTCTTTAAGATCTTCCCATTCCTTGGAGTTTCGGTCGATTATCTTTGCCTCTGCAAGTATGTCTAAGACATATGACCCATCCCTCAACACGTATGATTTTCCAGATACTATGAATTTTAGCTTTTTTAAGGCAAGCCAAAAATAAACAATTCCTTTTTCCCTCAACTTCCTGGTTACTGGTTTGATTTGTGTTCTCCATGTTCTCTCGCCAATAGAAATATCATTATAGATCTCTATACTATTCCCTTCCATTTTCAATATACTTGACCCAGATTTCCTGATATGTCGCATTAACATCACCTTCAAACCTTCACTAGCAAACCTCAATAGCACATTTCTGTCTGCTGCATTATGTTTCTTAGACCCTAATCTATGCACACTTAATACATCCTCAGCCTCGAACTTCCTATCCATACCTAAATCATTTAACCAACTCATTATTCTGGCCTTCAGCTGATCAGGGCGGGCCTCAGAAACATGCCTAATTATAATATTTCTTTTTCTAGATTGGTCTTCAAGTAACTCCAGTCTCACTTCATGATCATCCACTTTTACTTCTCTCCCTTTAGCTTTTTCCTGCACCTCTTGGACATGTCTCTTTACATTTTCAACCTCCTTTGAAATTGAACCCATTCCTTCTTTTACATCATTCACCTCTTCCATTATCTTGGCAATTTCAACTTTAGCTGATTCCATCAAACCTGTCACCACTGACAGCATTTTTTGCTGAAAAGCCTCAAAACTCTCTTGCTGCAGTTTAATAAATTCTTGATTATCCCTCGCTCGCTGCTCTTCTAAATTTTGGAACTTGGTCTGAAGATACTTCTCAAGACTATCTAATCTCATTTCGATAGAGCCTCTACATTCATTCACATCAGGGCAATCCCCTTCCACACTTTCCTCTACATCTCCTTCTATTACTTTCTTTTTTATAGCTCCCCGAGCATTGGCCTCTTTAAATTCAATTTGCTGATCTTCTTGATTCATATCTAACTGTTGTAATTGCTGTTTCTCTTGTACTTTCTTCTTTGCTGCCATGCCTGCTCTAAGCCTATCCTGCTCCTCAGCTTCCAAAATTTCGTCCTTTAAGGACTTTCTTCGTTCCTCACCACCTGCTCTTACTAATCTACCTGTTCTTAGCCAAATTGGATCTATTTCTATCTCTTCTCTCTGCTGCTTTCTTTTTTCTTTTCGACTCATTCACTCTATTCTAAAATAGTCCTAACCAGGTCTATACAACTTTATCCACACTTTTAGCCAATACCCTATACAATTATCTCCTTATGCCCTAATACATAAACAACCATAGCTTACAATCCCTTTTATAATTAACTTCAACCACTATGGACTTTCAAGTTAATCCAGCTCATTACTCTACACAAGGCATGTATACAAAACACAGATCTTGAAGAAAGGAAAAAAAATGTTCCTATAGTCCAACCAGTTGAGCAGTACACAGCTGCACTTGATGATAAAGCAACTCCAGGGCTAGCCTTGATTTTATCACTGTCCTTGGCACAGCAGCTGTGAAAACTAATTTTCTTTTTTTCTTCACTTTCTCTCTTCTTTCTGCCGCAGTCAAAATCACAGTCACAAATTGCCCTCCACCACCTAAGCACCAGCTCTATTTTACACCCCCACAATGGTCCAATGATCAGGGCTCATGGAAGGACCCTGCCCGACAATCAATCAAACAGAATATCCTCTGCCCTTCCAGCACACCACTTGTAAAACAAGTTCAACACAATCCAAGTCCAAGTTCCAAGGATAGAAGAAATAACAGCTCCTTAAAGACTTCCACACTTTCAGCCGACGTTCAGTAGTATTTCAGGGGACGCACATCCAACCAATGCACTGGTCAACACGGGCTGCCCAGACTCCTGCTCCGGATTAGGGCCCTTTGGGATCAATTGGGACTCACTTCCGCACCCCCCAATTGACTCCCCTCAGACCCCTATCCCCACAGAGTAACGACTCCTTCTCCGCCCGACACAACCAGAGCACTCTCCTGACCACTTTGCGTTCCAGCGTCCCCAAACTCCAAGCGGCGCCGAGACTTCAGCTGCCCACAAAAGCGCTTCTCCTTGCCGAGATCTCCCTCCTAAATCGCTATTTCCTTCCACCCTGGAACTCTGCACGCGAGATCGTGCTCAACTCTCCTCCTCTCTCCTCTGCTCCACTCCGCCACTCGAGTCTCCTCCAAGCACTGCCGAACCGCAGATTTTGCCAAAATTCACTTCTGTCGAACACAGCTATTGCCAGCTCCCAAGGAAGTGCTTCTCTTTGCTGTCACCTCTGCTCATAAACTCCATTCTCCAGCAGCACCACTAACTCAGCTCTCGGCACTTGAGAAACAGCTGCAACAGTTTTACTCTTTTCCGTTGTCCTCCAGGCTCCAAATACCTCCAATTACAATCTATCAACTTCACATTCCTTCCAGAAACATTTTCCTTCAAAAATGTAACAGTTTAGCATTATATATCCACATTTGTGGCTCCCCTTTCCAGGCAGTGGTGAGAGAAACGATGTGCTCAGTCTGCCATGATGCTCCTCCCCCCAAATACCCCATTCTTATGGGGTCTGATATTCGTCTCTGGGTCGGGATTGGCAAATGGCATACTGCTGGCACAATTGCACAGGTGAATGCTTGCCTTAGAGGACTTTTCCTATTTTCACACACACACACACACACACACACACACACACACACACACACACACACACACACACACACACACACACAAGCATGATTTTCTTGTAATTTGGAAATTCTTCCCTGTGTTAATCTATTTTAAATATAATTTTTGCATCAAAATGGATCATATTGGAGGAGACTACTCCCATATCATACAGCTGTCCGATTGTGAGATTCCAGGAGTGCAAAAATACGTGATTCAGAGATAGCAATGAAGCTTAAAACAGATCATCGTGTTGGGTCTAGGAGAGTGGTGGCGAATCTATGGCACATGTGGCACTTGGAGCCCTCTCTGTCGGCACCTATGCGGTTGCCCCAACACAGAGTTTGCCCTGCCCTTCTGCCCAGCAGCCCGATGGGAGCGCTTCCTTCCTTCCTCAGCACAGAGTTCACCCCGCCCCTCTACCTAGCAGTCCAATGGGAGCATTTCCTCCCTCCCCTGTTGCTGTGTTGGCACTTTATGATAAATAAGAGGGTTTGGGATTTCATTTTGGGCACTTGGCCTCTAAAAGGTTTGCCATCACTGGTCTAGGACATTTCAAAATGATTGCAATTTTTTTAAAAAAAATACACAGAGGCTGAGAGCAAAAGTTCTTCTTCCCCTTCAACTGAACAATAGCACTATAATTTGGAAAATGAAACAAATGGCTTATTAGAAAGTGAAGCAATCCACTCAGCTAAAATAGCAAGCCAGCCTTCTTATGCAATCACAGTTTGCGGGAAGCAGAGGACTGAAATGTGTGGACACATGTAAACACTCATTGGGCACGTGATAATTCATGCACTAAAAGGTTAGAGTGGTGTTTTGTAATTAAGCATGCTTGAACTGTTTTGAATCTCTTCTCCATTTTATAATCATAGACCAGTGTTTCCATTACAGTAATGTTGTGGTTGCCACTTCCACAATTTATGCTACTCTGGTGATATTTCAGCCCAGAAGACTGGATGCTGGAAAGAGATTGTCATTGTCGTTATCACTAGCTGACCTCCCACTTTCCAGTCAGCATCTTAACCACCTGAGCCACTGCAGTCAACAATATGTATAATATAAACATAAATATGCAATGTATACAATAACACCTCTCCACGTGTTCAGATGATAGACATAATCAGTTTGCTTAAGGTCAGTGTTAGAACTGAGCCAGTCACATCCTATCAAGTACCTGGGAACTGAGATTCATCAAAATGTCAAAACAGAAGATAATATCACAGTTCGTTAGGGCTCACTGGAAAGATCATTCTATAGGGCACAACTGAAAAGGCAATTTCCGATCAAACCATCCTTGAAGATTTGCTAAGAGGAGTTACTGCCTTAAAGTATGTCTTTAGTTTAGCTGGTGATCTCAAACGATGAGCTGATTCATGACAAATACTCCATCAAGAACTGTGGTCTTAAGCTAAAACCATGGTTGCCTCTTTCCCCTCTACCTTTTCTGCCCTTGAATGAACATAAGTACTGGTTTTCCATAGATCTAACTTTCTGGTGGAATCAGTTTGAGAAACTCAAATGCAACCGCGGCGCCAAAATGGCCGCCGCGCTCTTTGCGGGGGCCCCCACGGACTTGGACATCCAGGTAGTTAGGGGGGCGTGGCCAGCACCCTTTAAAAGGGGTGGCCACGAGGCAGCCGCGCTGCCATTTTGCGAAGCGACGGAGAGGAGAAGTTTTTCCCCAATTGCTCCGTCGCTCTTCCCTTTAGCCGGGAAGCCTTTTTTGGGCAGCGGTTTTTTCTTCGCTCCTTTTTCTTCGGCTTCCCAGCAATTCGCGGCAATGCCTTCCAAAAAGAAGGCGATGGCGAATGCGGTTCGCCCTTCCAGGAGGCGCCAGCCGGGTCGGAGGACCGCGACTGCGCCCCCTCAGCAGGCCCCCTTTCCGGGGGCGCCCACCGGGACCGGTGGGATGGGGTCGATTGCTCCTTGGCCTGAGGCTGGGCAGCCTCAGACCGGCCCGGCAGGGGCTGCGACCCCCGGCCCGCAATTAGCGGCCACCGGCCTGGGCCTGGCGCATAACCAGGCTGGGCCTTCGGACCTTGGCACGCAGCTTCCAGCGGTGGGCTTTAACCAAGGGGGTTGGCTGGGTTCCCTTCCCTGGCAGGGCATGCCCCTGGCCCCTCTGGGGCCGGTGATTGGGGCATGGCCATATTCGTGCCCCGGGGTCCAGAGATCTGGCCCGGCACCTGCTACCAGTGGGCCGGCCGGCCCTATGCCCCCTATCAGCGTTGGGGGCTATGTAAACGTTGATGCCCTACTGGCCCGCGTAGTGGCCCTGGAGGCATCTTTGGGGATAGTTAATCCATCCGGGGCACCTTTTAGTTTACAGGTCAACGCAACGTCTGCCGGTCCTCGGCAGGCGGCCGAACGGGTTGAGCTGCCTGAGGCACGTAGGTCGGCGCCAGCCGCGGCCTCGCAGCTCCCCACGCAGCAGATGCCGCCGGCAGGTAGTGGTCAGGCCCCATCTACGAGCTCGGTTGCGGTCGCGAGCTCCGACGCCCGCAGTGGGCCGGAACCCCCGGTGGGGGCGGCCCATGGGGGTGCAACTTGTGAGTATACGGTTCAAGCTAGTGCACCCACACCACAACCCACAACGGGGGGAGGCTTACAGTGGCCGTGGCCTCGCCTGGCTGGGGCGGCGGGTCAGCCGCCGCCGGCCCATCCGGGGACGGCTCCACCACTCCAAGGCCCCACTTGGGGCGGGGCACCCTGTCCTGCAGGGAACCTACTGGGGGTGGCGGGGCTGGTCCAGGCTCCTTTCATGGTGCCCAGCACTGTCAATGTGCCGGTGTCGGCGTTTCCGACAGCAGGTTATTCGTTACCCCTTGGGGATCATCTGGCCCAGGCCACCAAGGAAAAGATCTGGCGGGGGGAGTATGTGGACATTTTCTCCCTCTTGAATAGAGAACCCACCAAAGAGGAGAGGGAGGGGCAGGACGAGGAGGACAAGGAGCAGTCACGTCAACGTAAGCTGCCACGCACGTGGGCCAACTGGTTACCCGCGTACCTTATATACATGGCGGTGTACCTCAGGGCCCGTCCTGACCTGGCGATTCCGATGGTCCAGTATTTGGACAACATATACCGGGAGATGGGCGATTTCCCTGGCCCGTCGTGGTTTGCTTACGACGAAGAATTCCGTATGAGAGTGCCCCTACACCCAGAGATGAGGTGGGATGAGCCCTGCCAGAAGCTGTGGCTTCTGTACATGACCCCCACGCGCCCTGCGCCAGGGGAGAGGTACCATTGTGGACATGCGGTCCAGCGAGCTGCTCCAGCCCAGGCACCCCGCCAGATGGCGGGGCAGGGGGTTCCAACCCGCCTTCTATGTTGGAGCTTCTCGGCCAATGGTGCGTGCAACAGGAAGCAGTGTCGATACAGGCACGAGTGTCCCTCTTGTGCTGGCCCCCATGCCGCCTCCGCGTGTCCTAGGGCAGGCGGACTGCGGGGCAGAGGTAGAGGTGGACAGGGAGTGGGCAGAACTGCCACAGAGGGAGCTGGTCAAGCAAAAGGCCCCCTCCCCAATTAATGTGGACATGTTGGAGCGTTGGCTCACGATGTACCCGAGTAGGGCGGATGCAGCTTACCTGCTTGAGGGTTTCCAGCAGGGGTTTCACATTCCTTTCACAGGGGACAGGTCCCCCCAAGATGCCCCCAACCTGTTGTCACTCAGGGGAAGGGAGGAGGTGGCTGCCATGAGCATTGCTAAGGAGGTTAATGCTGGCAGGGTCGCTGGCCCTTTCCCTGTCCCACCATTTCCCAATCTCAAGGTTTCCCCGTTGGGGTTAGTGCCCAAGAAGTCACCGGGGGAATTCCGTTTGATACACCACTTGTCTTACCCGGCCGGCCGTTCGGTCAACGATGCTATCCCTGATGACCTTTGTTCGGTCAGGTATACATCTTTTGACCAGGCCCTGCGCATGGTGCGCTCATGTGGCCCAGGTGCACTACTGGCTAAGTGCGACATTAAGTCCGTGTTCCGTCTCCTGCCAGTGCACCTGGGTGACTTTGAGTTGCTGGGTTTCAAGTTCCGGGGTGAATTTTATTTTGACAAGGCCATGCCTTTTGGCTGTTCCATTTCATGCTCGGCATTTGAACGCTTCAGTACCTTCCTACAGTGGGCCTTTGTTCGCAGGTCAGGGTCTCGGTCTGTAGCCCACTACCTTGATGATTTCTTATTCGGGGGTGAACGGGGCTGGGACACGTGCACGCGTCTCCTAAATACATTTCAGACGCTAATGAAGGAACTCGGTGTCCCTTTAGCGCCCGAAAAGACCGAGGGCCCATCAACCAAGCTCACATTTCTGGGGGTGGAGATTGACACGGTCGTGCAAGCATCCAGGTTACCTGTTGATAAGGTTTCCCGGATCGTTGCACTCATTTTGGACTTGCTGGCCAAATGCAAGGTGTCCCTTCGGGAGCTCCAGGTGTTACATGGTCACTTCAATTTCGCTTGCAGGGTGGTCGCACCTGGCAGAGCCTTTGCTCGACGCTTGTGCGACGCCATGACTGGCTTGGCCAGGCCCCACCACAGGGTCCGACTGAACAAGGGCATGAGGGCTGATATGCTCATCTGGCTTCAGTTCCTGAGGGAATTCAACGGGGTGTCATTTTGGAGGTCCGACCTTTTGGTTTCCCCTCGTTTTCAGGTTCAGTCGGATGCATCAGGGTCCCTGGGTTATGGGATTTACTTCGAAGGGAAGTGGGCCTACGGCAGATGGCCGCCAGCCTGGTGGGGCACGGATCGTTTGCGCGATCTCACGTACCTGGAATTTTTCCCCATTCTGGGAGCTTTGATGCTATGGGGCGAGGAGTGGGCCAATTCGGTCGTTCATTTCTGGTGTGACAGTGCGGCAGTTGTCCACATTGTCAACTCACAGATGTCAAAATCTCCCAGGGTTATGGAGCTGGTCCGCCAGTTTGTGTTGCGCAGCCTACGCCTCAATGTGCTTTTTAGGGCCAGACATGTTCCAGGTATTAATAATGATATCGCTGACGCTTTGTCCCGCCTGCAGATCCCCCGGTTCCGTGCCTTGGCCCCGGATGTAGAGGAATTTCCCGGACGAGATATGGACGCTTGGCAAGGCGAGGTGAACCGGGCGATCGGCATGTCGCTTGCGCCCCGCACGCGTAAGGCGTATAACCATGCATTCAGTTCATTCAGGGCCTTTTGTGCCCGATCCCGGCTACCTGAAAGTTGGCCCATCCCAGTGGCTCACGTCCTCCAATTTATGGTTTACTTACATACCCAGGGCTTAGCTCCCCAAACCATAGCATCCAGGCTGTCAGCGCTGGCATTCATGGCCAAGGTGGGTGGTTTTGCTGACAGCACAAATGATTTTCGCATACGACATGTTTTGGAAGGGTGGGTGCGGGAACGTGGGCGCAGCCCGGATGACCGCCACCCGATTTCTCCAGGGGTACTTACCCACCTTGCACGGGGCTGGCATGACCTGTGTTTCGACAGGTATGAGGCAGCCCTGTTTCATGCGGCTACAATGGTGGCCTTTTTTGGGGCGCTCCGCATCAGTGAGCTGGTGCTACTGTCTAAAGCGGATGCGAGTCGTAGGGCACTGGAATTCGAAGATGTCTATGTTTCCAATGATTGGGCTCAGCTGAGGATACGCTCCTCTAAGGTTGATCAGCACGGTGTAGGCAGTGGTGTAAGACTGCTACGATGTTCCATGGCAGACATCTGTCCGGTTGGTGCCCTACAGGAGTTCCTTGCACTACGTGGTACACACCCTGGCCCGTTTTTCTGTCACCAAGATGGGTCTCCCCTTACTAAATTTCAATTTTGGAAGGTGACTGGTAAGGCACTAGCCAGTGTTGGCCTCCCTGGGGCTCGCTACGGCACCCATTCATTCAGGATAGGGGCGGCTTCCACCGCAGCGGCGTTTGGGTACTCTGGGGCTGAGATACGCAACATGGGAAGGTGGGGATCACGATGTTTTCAGTTGTATGTTCGCCCTCTTCAACCGTGAGTACCAGTTAAGTCACTGCCCTGTTTCTTTTTTTTCCTTGACAGACCCTGGGTGTCGTTTTACACCGGTGACAGTATGGCTGGTGGGCCACAGCTATGTGCACAGGGCAGCGCAGTTTGCTGCGGCGACAGAGTGGGGACCCCGACTGGGACTGGGTGCATCCGCAAGTCTCAGGTGGTACGGTAAGCGCGGAATGTTATGGCGGGAACTGTTGCCATTCCTTTTCTCCATCAGGAATGCTGACCCGCCTGATGTCCTGATTATACACCTTGGGGGTAATGATTTCGGACAGGTCACGGGCCTATCGCTGAAGCATGCGATTTGCGGTGACCTGGCCTACTTGCATTATGTGTGGCCTGCCACAACCCTGCTTTGGTCGGACATGATACCGCGGCACGCTTACAGGGGAGGGTTTAACCTCCAGGCCCTTGATCGGGCTCGGCACTCGGTGAACAGGGCTATTGCCCGGTTCTTTCTTGACAAGGGTTGGGGGCGCGTCATACGACACCCCACCATCAGTCTCCAAAATTATGAGCTTTACACAGGGGATGGGGTCCATCTGTCGCCGGGAGGTATGGACCTCTTGTTGGGAGATTGGCGAGCAGGCCTGTTGACCGAGCTGACGGTCTGGGGGGGGGGGGGGCGGTGAGCCTTTGTTGAAGCCTCCCCATGTGGCGGGTAGCACTGGTAAGGTAAACATTTATGACCCACAGGTATCCGGCAGGTTCGCAATTGACTGGACAACACTAGACAGGCACAAGTTGGTTAACGTTGTCCGGTCAACGATGAACCAGGCAATGGGGTGATGGCACGAGCTAGGCAGCATGCATCACCCCGTTATTTTACGGATACGCGTCAGAGGGTGGGGTCAGTAGTTAGATTATTGACTACGGTCAACAATTTGTTTGTTGTCAACAAACAAATTGATACAAATGGATACATTGTAACCAATTGCCGTTGGCAATTTTGGGTGGAACCTTACCAGTGTTACTTCGGCCTGCTTGCCTTAAGAATTATAATTGGTTGAATACCAATAGAAATTTATAATTCGGACTAGGGCATGAATCAATAAATGTGGCCCAATGCCATTATCCACTTTTACCAGTGTCTGAGTCCTTTATTGGGGGGGTGCGCCTGCAAAAAGGTTTGGGCATCCCCAAATGTAATTAAAAGAAAATAAACAAAACCAGCCACTGTTTGGCTGGCATTATGCATTACCCACTTGTACTGAGCTGGCATATAAGCCGGTTGCAGCAAAAGGGAGCAAGTAGTGTGGCATAAAGTCAAAGCATGATTCATAAACTTTTGGCCACAAAGCTCATCCTAAGACATGTTGCTCCCTTTCCCCAGTTCTCAGATAACAATTTATCTTCATATGTTTAGCTTTAGTACAGTCTTAATGGAAAAGGCTTTCAGCCTTAGTCTCACATGAATAAACCATTTTGTCTGAGGTTGTTCCCAGGTGAAAATCAAGAGAGAAGGGGTTACCGGGGTGGTGGTGGTCAGGTATGGAGAGTAGAGGAAAGGGTGACTTCTGTCAAAAATGAATCGGAGTCCTGACACATACAGACAATGTGACGGTGTGTGATGATGTGACACACAAATCCATCTATGATCAGAATAATTATATATTGTTAAAAAAAGAAACTGCAGCGACTGTGAAAATGTCTTGGAAATCTATGCTGAGCTGTTGCACATCATAAGCATTAGTGCAGTGCCCACTTAATATTTATTTAATACCTTGGATACCTTGTAGTCGTTATTTCAGTGAGGAATCTGCGCATTGGTAGACATATCCGCAATGACATTTCGCACATTTAAACAGACCTGTGAAATCAAGTCCATTTGCATGCAGTTTTTATATCATGTCACCCACTGGCTACATAGACTATTTATTTAATAGTTTCACTAATATTCCATTTTTTCTGCAGTTTGTTGTTGTTCAGTCGCACAGTCGATTCTGACCCTTTGCGACCCCATGGACCATTGCCCTCCAGGCACCTCTGTCCTCCACCATCCTCCTCAACCTGCCCAGCTCTGTGCCCATTGCATCTACGATACCATCTAGCCATCTCATTTTCTGCTGCACCTTTCTTGTTTTGCCCTCCACCTTTCCCAGCATCAAGGCTTTCTCAAGTGAATCATCTCTTCTCATTTGATGTCCAAAGGACTTTAGTTTCATCTTTACTATTTGACCTTCTCAGGGGCAGTCAGGGTTGATTTCTTCCAAGATCAACCTATTTGTTCTCCTCGCTGTCCAGGGTACTCTCAAAACTCTCCTCCAACACCACATCTCAAAGGCCTCTATTCTTCTGTGCTCAGCTTTCCTAATGGTCCATCTCTCACAACCATACATTACCACCGAGAATACCATTGCTTTGACTATATGAATTTTTGTTTGCAATGTGATGTCTCTACTTTTCACTATGTTCCCCAGGTTTCTCATAGCTTGTTTCCCAAGAATCAGTCACCTTTTTATTTCATGGCTGCAATCCCCATCTGCAGTGATCTTAGATCCTAAGAAAGTAAAATCTGTCACTGCTTCTACTTCTTCCCCATCTATTTTCCAGGGACTGATAGGGCCTGCTGCCATTATCTTGGTTTTCTTGATGTTGAGTCTCAAGCCAGCTATTGCACTCTCTTCTTCAACCTAAGCAGCAGCTTCTTTAGGTCTTCCTCACTTTCTGCCATTAGGGTGGTATCATCTGCGTATTCAAATTGTTGATGTTTCTCCCTGCAATTTTGATCCCAACTTGTGATTCATCCATCCCTGCATTGCACATTATGTGCTCTGTGTATAAGTTGAATAAGCAGGTTGATAAAATGCAGCCTTGTCTTACTCCTTTTCCTATTCAGAACCACTCCATCATTCCATATTCTGTCCTAACTGTTGCTTCTTGACTCATGTACAGATTTCTCACGAGGCATATAAGGTTATCTCAACACAATGTGCATATGTGGTATCTTCTCCAATGAGGAAAGTCTGACTAACAGGCTAGAGATCACACTCATGAGTTTTTATGGACACTATAAGAATGGTCTACCCAAGTTCCAGCCCAGTGCTCTAATTTCTATACCATACTACTTTTAAAGTGGTCACCAGGCAGCCAGTTTGTTTGTTCAAATGAGGCTTCAGGCATCCAAGAAAAATGCACATGGATCTATCCACTTGGCAGAATTTGGAAAAGTTACTTTTGAAAACTACAAACAAAAGCCTGCAGCAACATGGCTGGTACCATGGAAGTTATAGTACAAGAAGTAACTTCTAGGGCTTGCTTTTCAGTTAACAGCAGGAGCTGGGCATCATTCACTGATATATATTTTTGGTGACTGGGCCATAATTTGTTTGGATAGTATCACCTGTTTATACAGAAAGTTACAGGGAAAGGCTTTGCATTGCAAGATATAATGGTAGAATAACCATTTGATAGCCTTTGATTAGTGAAGATCACTGCCTTGAAAAGGAAAGTTAACTTGCTAATCCTTTCCTGTAACACTGAAAGAGAGCAAATTGCATTTTTCTCTAGGTATGGCACTGTCTTATCCATAAGAGACACTGTTCTTTCAGAGTGACACCTTAATACAGTACAATATTGAGAAAGCCTCCTTTCACAAAAATGAAAGTCTCCTTTCATATATAAGTAACTAGCAGATTTTGCCCGGCGGTGCCGGGATGTTTAAAGTGGTTTTGGAAGGTTTTTGTTTTTTGTTTATGGAAATGAGGTTAGTCTGTTATTTGTGTTTGTGAAAATGTTTATTTATACACACGGACTGTTTTAAACTGTGTTGTTGTTTTTGGGTTTTTGGATTTTAAAAAGAGGACAGGTTGTTATTTTTTTAATTAATGTATTTTTAAAAAAGAATGTGTTACTTTGTGAATTTTTGTAAATAGTTTTTAAAACTATTTACTCCCGCGCCCGCCCCAGAGCCACTCCACCGCCCGGGTTGGGGCCAGGTGTGCCTGCTCGCTGCCTCGCCCTCCGAGACCCACCTGCTCGGAGGGCTGAAAAAGCCGATGACGCCGCCGCACCGGAGGACTCCCGCGCCCGCCCCAGAGCCACTCCACCGCCTGGGTTGGGGCCAGGTGTGCCTGCTCGCTGCCTCGCCCTCCGAGACCCACCTGCTCGGAGGGCTGAAAAAGCCGATGACGCCGCCGCACCGGAGGACTCCCGCGCCCGCCCCAGAGCCACTCCACCGCCTGGGTTGGGGCCAGGTGTGCCTGCTCGCTGCCTTGCCCTCCGAGACCCACCTGCTCGGAAGGCTGAAAAAGCCGATGACGCCGCCGCACTGGAGGACTCCCGCGCCCGCCCCAGAGCCACTCCACCGCCCGGGTTGGGGCCAGGTGTGCCTGCTCGCTGCCTCGCCCTCCGAGACCCACCTGCTCGGAGGGCTGAAAAAGCCGATGACGCCGCCGCACCGGAGGACTCCCGCGCCCACCCCAGAGCCACTCCACCGCCTGGGTTGGGGCCAGGTGTGCCTGCTCGCTGCCTCGCCCTCCGAGACCCACCTGCTCGGAAGGCTGAAAAAGCCGATGACGCCGCCGCACCGGAGGACTCCCGCGCCCGCCCGAGAGCCACTCCACCGCCCGGGTTGGGGCCAGGTGTGCCTGCTCGCTGCCTCGCCCTCCGAGACCCACCTGCTCGGAAGGCTGAAAAAGCGATGCCGCCGCCGCACCGGAGGACTCCCGCGCCCGCCCCAGAGCCACTCCACTGCCCGGGGAGGTTTGGTTTGGCCATGGACTTTGCCATCAAGACTTTGCCACCCCCCCCATGACTTTTTTCACCAGCTGGTGAGGAGAGAGGCACAGCTGTTAAGGCTGTTGTGTTCCTCCGCCCTAGTTGGGCTGGAGGCTTGGAAGTCGTCCACATCCACTTAATTGTGTATGTATGAAATGTATTATGGAATTGTGCTCAAGTTGTTATGGTATTATTGTGTAAATTTGTATCTTATGAGGTTGATTCTTTGTGTAATTCTCATTGTGATATTGCTTAATTATTTATATTTTGTATTGTATTTTTGCATATTCTGATGTTTTGATTGTATTAATTGTGTATTGCCTTCTGTAGTTTATTGTATACCTTTCTCTGTTTATTGTATTTGTATATGTTGTAAGCCGCTTTGAGTGGCACTTGTGTCAGAAAAGCGGGATAGAAATTAAACTTAATAATAATAATAATAATAATTTAAAAATGTGTAAATATATTTTAAAAATGTGTAAATATATGTTTTATTAAATTCAAGGTTTTTTACTGTGTTTATATGTGGTTTTTTTTAGTGAAAATGTATTTATTTATTTGTGAATTTTTTTGTTTTTTTGGATATTTTTGAATATTTTTGGAATTGATTACCCTAATTTTTGGGATTAATTGAATTTTTGGAAATATTTTGGATGTTTTTTCTCCTTTGGCCACTGGGTGGTGGTGTTGAGCAATTTTTGTGTATTGCTTCTTCCGGTGAGTCTCTTCCTATCTTCATTTCAATTCCGGTTGTCGTTGAGGCAAGACGTCTAATAGTAAGTTCTCTCCGTTTTTTTAAAGGGGGGTGTTGTTTTGGGTTTGGGGGGGCATTCTGTGTGTGTTTAGGGTTTTGGGTGGGGGTTTCTGTGTGTGTGTTTTTGAATGTTTTTTTAATGTTTTTGCATTTTTACGTGTCTGTTTTTGACTTGTGTTTTGGGTATTTTCGTGGGCCAGTCTTGATGGCTGGCCCGCGAAAATACCATCGCCACTTCATGCGGCATTTGGGGGGGGGTATTGCCGTGGCCTGGGCTGGGTTGCAGTGTGTGTGTTTGTGGGGTGGGGGTTTGCTTTGCCGCTTCATGCGGTGTTTGGGGGAGGGTATTGCCATGGCCTGGGGTGGGTTGGGGTTTGTGTGTTTGGCGGGTGGGGGTTTGCTTGCTGGCCTTTTTTTGTTTTGTTTTTGGTTGCCGCTGCCACAGCGATTTTTGCAGCGGTTGGTGGGGGGGTGTTTGGATTTTTTTCCAGCGAGTTTGTCTCGCTGGGCTTGCTGTGTCTTCGGCGGTGCAGCGAGGGGGAGAGGGTGTCCCTCTCTTCCCCGTTACTCTGTGCAAGAAGGCCGGTGGGTTTGTGTGGTTTAGGGATGTCGGGGTTTGCGTGGTGTCGGGGTTTGCGTGTTTTCGGGGTTTGGGTGTTTTCGGGGCACTGCGTCTGCCTGCGGCAGACTTGCATTCACGGTGTGGGTTTGTGTTTTTATTTTTCGCGCGCCGGCTTCTTCAGTGTTCTGCACGCTCATGGCGCGCAGGATGCTGGGGATTGTAGTTTGCCATTTGTGTTTTCGGTTTGTGTGGCGTTTTTTTCCTGCGGCTTCATTTTGATTGGCTGTGCCACGTTTTTGAACGTTCCATTTGCTTGCGCCGCTCAGCTTGATTGGCTCTGGCGCGGCGCGGTGAAAGGAACGTTGGGAATTGAAGTTCCCTTTTTTTGTTTGCGACTGGGGGGCTCCTGCCCCCGGGTCAAAAATTTCAACCCGACAGTTACCTGCGAACCCCGTTCGGGCGAGTGAACGGAGGCTCAGACGGGGCTAGTGGGGTCTGGTGCAACATCCTTTGTCACATTCCAACAGTTAACACACCATTTTATAGGTATAGATACATCATTCCCCTAGAGAGGAACTAGCATGAAGGTAAAACTATGCTACATTAGTTCTGCTAGACTGACGGGGTGAACAATGGAAATGCTGTTTCACGAATATAATCTCTGTCTAAAGCTCCACGGTAAAGTAATTAGGCACATTAAAATGCAAGCCACTGCTTAGGCAAATTCCTTCCCTCCCTGTGCCCACATTTTGTATTATGCACCTCAAAAATGTTTGTTAAATCTGGTAAAAACAACCTACAATTTTCTGGTCAGTATAATCCCCACTGCTGTATGCTGTGGCCAGTGTTGAAGAGCACTTCTCTGCATACCAGGGAGAACGGCCTTGCTGGGAAGCACTGCTGATGGAGATGGTGTAAATGCTGTCTGTGTAGCCATCACAGTCACAGTTGTCTCCTTGACGGCCACCATTCCCAGAAGCCCAGACAAAAATGGAACCTTTGCCTTTTCGCCCCTGCCGGTTGGAAAAGAAGAGAGTTATTGTTATAAGGATGGATACATTGGTGAGCCAAACTCCCAATGCACAAGTTCAGCACATTTTAACCACTGAGCCACCACAGTCCCCAGATAAAAATGAATGTAAAAGGTAAAGGTCGCCCTTGCTCGAAAGCCAGTCATATCTGACTCTAGGGTTCAGTGCTCATCTCTGTATACAGCCAAAGAGCTAGCACTGTCTGCGTCTGCAGATGTTTCCGTGGAGATGTGGCAGACATGACTAGACACCAGAGTGCACGGAACATTGTTTACCTTCCCACTCAAGTGGTAGCTATTATCTACTTGCAATTCCTTGCTTTCGAACTGCTAGGTTGGCAGGAGCTGGGACAGAAATGGGAGCTCATTCCGTTGTGCAGTACTCGGATCTCGAACTGATGACCTGCCAGCCAGCTTTATACAGGAAGCAAAGTCTAGTGGCTGATGGTTCCAGATTATGAATCCAGAGTGAGTGTTGCAATCCTGTACTCTGGAGTTGGTATGCACTGTAAACCATGGGTCATAGGGCAGAACATAAGACGGCCAACCTTGGTGCCTTCCTTTTTTGCTTTTGGACTACAATTCACACAGCATAGTCAGCGTTTATAGGAACTGTTAACTTATATACTTTCTCCCAAAGTAGGGCTTTCTTGGCTTGGATGTGGGAAGGAATTAGTAAGGAGCTGATATATATATAAGTCAAATACTCCAAAATGGGAGTCCACAGATATTGATAAACTTCATCTTCCATAGAGCCCAGGCAAGGTGATCAATTGTCTGGGACTATGGAAGTTACTGCCTTTCATGCCTTTCTTCCAAGTAAGGCTTGTTGGCCTTGGAGAAGAAAGAGGGCAATAGGTCATTGACAGGGTTTCAGGACTCACAGAAGCTCTGCTGGAATAGCCAGTGGCCAGTGGTGGTGGAAGTTGCCATCCAGCAACATCAAAGGTTTGAAATTGATGGTTTAAACTCATACTGACTTCCAAGTATTGCTGCGAACACTTGCTAATCTTTGTGTTTCCAAGGCAATTATACAGGTTCTAGGCAACTGTGCTAATAAGTTGCCTTGAGTCCTTCTACAAGGAGAAAAGTGGATTAGAAAACAAACAAACCCACTTTAAAAGAGATCAGTCACTAACTATAGCGATGTACCTGTTACAACATGTGTTTTTAAGGCATTCTCTTTCAATCTGACACCTTCCAAACAGAGTGCCACTTTCAAATTTCCAGCCAGGACAACCAGAGGATGTGAAAGTCCAACAAATCTGGAAGGGACCATGATAGGAAAGGCTATACTAAAATAGTTAATTCGTGGGCAGGGGCAATAGAAGTACATAATGAAGGTTATTTGATGATTCCCACCTATTTTGTTTATCATGTTTTTCTCTGAGATGAAGGAGCCTGTGGGAACAGATTTAATAATGCGATCCAGGGCTAGTCCTACCATTAGGAAAAGTGAAGTGGCAGTTTTAAGGAGCAGATTTTTGTATCATCAATGGGCAGCAAAGTGTTAGTTGTTTAATTGGCTACTACTTGGTTTTCAGCTGGATGGAAAGCTAAGTGAATTGCGTAATGGAATGTGGAGCCAGAGGTTGGGAGTTCAATTCCCCTCTCAGCCTCCTTGAAAAAAGGCCAGCCTGTATAGCTTTGGGCAAGCTACAACATCACAAGGCACCCCCACAAAATAGAATGGTAAACTACATTTGGGTGTTTTATCTAGGAAATCCTAGAAAGGCTCACCATAAGTCAGAATTTACTTGCTCTCATCATCATCATCGTCAGGATGACAGAGAGAAACAGAGATTTGGGGAATTTTCTGCATCATGCCAAAATAACTGAGTTGACTTTGGATGCAGTGTACGTTGGCTTATTAGTAGCAAGTATTGGAGTGGCCAGGGTGGGCATTGCCCACCCTGAGTTAGCAGTTTGCCCACCTTCTAACTCCTGGCTGCTTATATATGATATATGACATACATACATATGACATTGTTGCCCATCCTGAAAAAATATTCGCCCACCCATATATAGAATCCTGGCTATGGACCTGCATCCACAGTGGAAATGAAGCATGGGGTGGACTTGAAGTAACATAGATTTTTAAGGCAGTAATGTCTGAAGCTGTTGGACTTTGTCTCCTGTCACTTCAATTCAGAAGCATGACTGATGGTAAGCAGTAATGCACTCCAATTTTTTTACTACCACCTCTGTGGGCGGGGTCAAATCTGTGGGCATGGCCAACGCAATGGGGAATTGAGATGGGCATGGCTAGCCAGGTGGGCATGGCCTGGGGGAATTTCCACTACCGGTTCTCCCGAACAGGACAGAACCTGCTTCAGTGCATCACTGATGGTAAGGGATGATGAGAGCTATAATCAGAAAACCTAAACAATTACAATTTCTCTTCCTGTTTTAGGGTTATATTTATCACTCACCACTGATACCATGGTGGGAAAAAATGATCTGATCATTTTCTAACACATAAAAATTAACTGGGCAAATGCCTATGGCTTGCTCACCAAAGGACCAAGATAGTATGTATCTATTTTATAGGCGAGTATGTATTTTTTTAAAAAACTTGCCAATAAAAGTCGAGCTAAAAAACCAATCTGCAGAATGCTTTTTCTCCTCATGTGTTCCTATCAACGTAATTATAACTAGATTGAATTATGCCTTGGCTTATGAAATAATGCTTCCTATCTTGGCTTGCAAAGAAAGACAAATGCAAGATTCATGAAGCAGAAGAAAATACATTCATATTTTATAGGAGTGCTTTGTATAAAACCTCATTAGCATTCAAAACCAAACAAGCTCACAGAGAAGGAAGGAGAAATACAAAGAATAGTGTGAAACAAGAAAAATAAAGTCGAGGCTAGTCAGTGTAAGCTACGTATTGAGCCCATTCTAAGTTTGCTTTCTTCCCACTGGTCCCTGAAGGACTGATTGATTGATTTGTATCCTGCAAGCACCAGTCTACAGGTAGGTGGCTCATGACATTAAATGAACAGATCATAGAAAGAAAACAAAATACAGTGGAACCCCACATAACAAACGCTCTCGTTATGCAAAGGCGATACCCCGCATAATGGAAAAAAATCATTATACTGTACGAGGTTTCCGCTAAATGGGGGTATACACTGGTATATAAATCCAACAAATAAATAAATAAATAAATAAATCCCGTATAACAAACATTTTTTCATTATGTGGGGGATCTCCCATTGGATCCGCATAACGAAAAAACCACATAGCGAAGAGGTCCGTGGAACGGAGGTTTTTCGCTATGCGGGGTTCTACTGTACACTGATCAATAAAATACCAGCTAAGATAAATCACATGACAGGAATAAAATGCTACCTGGGGTTACAATTCTTATACCCTGCTTGATTATTTTATCACTTTATCTAAATAAAATACCAAAAGTTGAAAAACGTGGAAATGACTCACTCCAAGACCAGTGTTTTGCAATGGTAATAGTCAGGACAAAACATGTAATTTAATTGAATAAAGAAATGTTTTACACAAATAAGGAACCTGAACTGGGAATGAACATCAGATTTATGTTGGGAAATACATCCTTGTGGTGCAGCTGCATGTTTACTCCCCCCAAAATACAGTCTCTGTCAAATGGCTAAACTAATGAAATAGCAGATAAACACATTTCCTCCTGGAACAAATAAAGGATTTGTATTTTTCTGTTTTCAGGCACAAATAAAAAGCTTTCAAGTACCTTTTTGATGCCATATTCAAAAGCCTTCTGGGCCAATCTGCCTGGTCCCTCCACGGTTTTCCCATCATCATTCGGACCCCAGCTGGCACTATAAATATGCACATGATCTGGACTGAAACCAATGGAACTTGCTTCTATGGCATCAGTGACTATTCCGTCCAGCATTCGTATGCCTTCATAAGAGGAGGAGGAGCACCAAACAGAAACTGCTAAATATTTTGTGTTTTCTCTGCATTAGCATTATAACACATTGCTTGTTTTGATGCAAGCAGGAAGCCTTTGTCCTATGTTACAAGCTACAAAGGTCTAATTCAATATTTAATTTTAATTAAACATCCTAAATAACTTCTGTCTGGCCAGGTTATTCTGCTATGGTAAGAGAGTAGACCATACAGCCACCGATTCAACACTGAGTGTCAGGCGATTGTTAATTAACAATTAACAGTTAGTACCCTGAGTACTAACGGGCCTTGGGTGCCGAAGCCCACAGGGAAGAGTGATAGTCCCCAAGCGGATTAAATCCCACTTGAATCCATTTTGATGGAGGGCAGCAGCTTCATCAATACTGGCCTGGGACTGAGGAGGACTTTGCATGCCAAAAGGGCTCAGGACCAGAAAGTGGCTTGCAGAACTGGATCAGTGGTACGGGGTCATGCTGCTATGCGAAAGGCAGATGAAAGGCCACTGCATTATATTCTCAGGACAGTCTTCATGGCTGACCACCATGATGATTGTCAATATTTGGATTCAGATATGGCAGAAGTAGTAGTAACAGTATCTATAATAACAACTTATAATCTCTAATTATAAAAACATATTTTGTTGGTTTTAAAGATGTGAAGCAGGATGGTAAGGCTTTGTGGGAAAGTAACATGATTGATAGCTTGCCAGCCAGATAGCAGAGATGGGAAGGCTTTCAATATGTTTTTGATTTCAGGGGCCTCACATTCATTAATTTTTTAACAGAGAAGCAAAATCTTTTATTTATTTATTTATTTATAAGTCACATTTGTATATGCCGCCCACTCAGGCAGAACCCGACTCAGGGCGGCATTACAACACTTCTAAAATACATAAAAACATTATAAAAACCTATAAAAACCCACATCCACCCCTTTTAAAAACCCATATCCCACCCACCCATCCCACCTATTATACAAGAAGAGAAAGTTCTTATAAAAGCCAGCCGGCGGGAACCATAGTCCCGTTCGGGCCCCACACCTGCCCTGCCAGCCAGGTCTTCCTGAAGGGCAACAGTTCACTTTGAAGTCTTAGATCTGTTGGTAGGAAGTTCCAGAGAGTTGGTGCGGACACGGAGAAGGCCCTCCTTCGGGTGCTAGACAAATGTGCACCCCTCGTTGACGGCACCATTAGAGAGCCCCTCCGGTCCCCAAGTGCTGAAAAAATCTTCCCCCAAGTGCTGAAACAGATATAATTCAAAATCCTACCAATCATATTTGTGTGTGAAAAGAGGTCATATGCAACATTAGCATACAAATCTAAACATGAAAAGTTACTTTTTTGGAGTACAAGTCCCAAAATGCTCCAGCCAACATACACATTGGCTGAGGCATTCTGAGAGTTATAACACTTCACAACAATGATTTTGCTACTGGAAATAACACATGTGGTTTACATGATATTGAGTGAGCTGATTCCAAATCTGAACTCAGAATTTGCCTATGACATACAGATTTATAGGCGTGCATGTTCCAGCAGTGGCCAGGCATATGTGGGGAAGTCAGTGAGCTGACGTCAGAAACAGGGGGGAGGACTAGGAGTACCAATCATTAGGATCCTCTTGCTGGGAGTTTATCTTTGAATGCCAATTTAGACAACTCTGTCTTCAGTTGTTTATGAATACACCAAGGGACAGAGCCTCACTCAAGTTTGCTGGCAATTTATTCCAAAGAGAGGGGGCCATTACTGAGAAGGCTCAATTTCTTGCTGTAACCTTTCTTACTTCTTTCTGCGTGGCTACTTTTAGCAGTGAGGCCTGTGATGAACAAGTGATAATAAAAGATATTCTTTGGGGGAGATGTTCCAACAAGTACTGAGGTCTCAAGGGCCATACAGGTAAGAACCAGTGCCTTAAACTGGGCATGGTTGTCAAACAGAGAGCCACTGCAGATCAGCTAAGATTGGAGAGATGTGTTCAAACTGTAGAGCTGGTAAGGGACCTGTAAGATTACTGCATCTGAACCTCTCCCAAGGCAAGGTAAATGCGTTTGTCTGGAGCATGGAGCTTCCGGGCAAGCAGGACCAGCCCAAGGCATTCTGTTGGCTGGGAGAATAGAAAATGGCACTATCACACAAGCCAAAAAACATAGTACCTGAGGGTGCCAGACTATTTGGACACATGAGGGGGGAAATCTCAAAAGCATCTCTTTCCTGTCCCCTGTAAATAAAGAAACTGGAATAGCACAGCAACTAACAAACAATCTGCTGCCTAGAGTAGTCACCTCTTGACAGGGCTGGCCTGGTGATGAATCTAAGATGCTACAGCATTTAACTGTTGTAGAAAAGCCTTCTAGTCTCTGCAAGGCAATGGCCAAATTCTTATATTTGGCTCTGTCAATGCAATAGGAGTGATGTCACTGGCAGTGGCAGACAGCTGCTAATGAAAAAGTGTTTGCTTTGATTTTGGGTCGTGTGCAACATTGTTTCATTGCACAAGAGTTTTGTTGCATAACCCAGACTTGAAGCAGGAACTCTTTCATTAGAAGCAATCTGCTGGTGGTGGTGATGTCACTCTTGTTATGCCAATGGAGCTATGCCACAGGATACTGACCAATATTTTGCAATGGTGATAAAAGGCTCATAGTGATCAGGATTGCTTTGTCGAGTAGCCCTCCAAGAGAAGTGGAGTGAGGATGGGATTGTACTTAAATAAAATTACAATTTTAGCTTACCCCCAACTTTGGAATTGTATGCAACTCCAACTCCACATTTTATGTTGTTTGCTTGCATGGCAATCTCTCCTGCACACCGTGTTCCATGTCTGCAATAAAATCACCAGGCAGATTAACTACCAATATTATTGTGTCATGATTATTCATCTGAAAACCTCAAGATCATATGGAGGCAGCCAACCAGTGATCTGACCGTAAGGTTGGCATAATATGTACTGAAATTGTCATTCTGTTTCATGGTAAATGAAGCTTTATGAGAACATATTTATTTTTACAAGAGAGGAAAGAAAATACTATCTTCAATGGAAATTTGCAATACTGTATCTCAGATACACAGATATCAGAGTCTCCTATAAGATGATTTGTATGTGTATATCATCCTATTTACTTGGTTAAATGGCAAAAAAAGTTTTCTTTGGTGTGCTCTATGATCCCTTATCTTCACTACATTAAAAAATGCTTCCCGTTTGAAAAGCTGCCTTCTTTAACTTTGTATGTAATGGAGCTGTTGAACGCTGCTAGTCTGAATTCTATTTACATATTAATAAAGTATAGATGATGATAATTAATAATTAATAATTTTGTATCAGAAATTATTCTGGGTTGGAAGGATTTGTGCTGGAGGAACTCTGCTCAGGGGATGCCCGAATGAGAGCTTTGTATCAGAGCTTTGTATTTGTATCAGAGGATAATGGTCTCTCACTGGCAAAAACTGTTGCATCTGACACAAAGACAAATTTTCAAA
The DNA here is from genome assembly GCA_035047345.1 of Bradypodion ventrale. Taxonomy (NCBI): domain Eukaryota; kingdom Metazoa; phylum Chordata; class Lepidosauria; order Squamata; family Chamaeleonidae; genus Bradypodion; species Bradypodion ventrale. Next base: position 63,950,639 of record JAWDJE010000002.1, read on the forward strand.
AGCTTGGGAGTGTTTATCCTTTGAAAACCTTCCACTTTGGTGATAAGGCCTGATTGGCAGTGGCGAATCCTAGTGTAAGTCCTTTATCTTGTCATTAAGAATGGTGACATCCTAATCAGCTTGGAACATCTAGGACTGCACTTCTAGAAGGAGCTACAGTATTTCAATTTTCCTTTTGCAGGGCTTCTCAAGGCAGTCCTACAAGAATGAGATTATAGAAGTCATTCTTGTTTGCCTGGGTAGCTTGAAGATAGGATATTAATCACCCCCTAAGCTCAAAGTTAAGAGGCTGAAGTCGACAACTGGAAGGTCGGAGTTCCATTCCCGAGTACTGCACAATGGAGTGAGCTCCCATCTCTGCCCCAGCTCCTGCCAACCTAGCAGTTCAAAAACAAGAAATTGCAAGTAGATAAATAGGGACCACTTTGGTGGGAAGGTAAACAGCACTGGCTCTTTGGCTATAAACAGAGATGAGCACTGAACCCTAGAGTCGGATATGACTGGCTTTCGAACAAGGGCAACTTTAAGCTCAATGGGTTGGGTACTCAGCTGAAGAGCCAGAGATTAGGCATACTCTAGCTGCAATACTGCACTAAGCAACAGGATTTTAACCATTGTCTTTAATAGGCTTAAGACATAGCTTTTAGAAAGAATAATATGTGCATACACAGAAGTCATCCATAACTGATCAATCATAGCATGATACTCCATTATTATGTGCATTCTTAAAAGTTACTTACAATCTCTTCTCTCCAGTACTGTGCATAAAACATAGACATTAATGATTCAACATTTACTCTTTTCAGCAATTGGTGGGAATTACTGTTCTTTGAGGGCCAAATTATACATTAAAGATAAGCCTCCATTAAAACTGCAATCACATTACGTCTGCAAATTATGGGGGGGGGAAGCTCCTGCTATGACAATTACAGATAATAAATTCCTAAGGAATTTCCACTTTTATTGCAGTTTATAGTGGTTCATAGTGGCTCAGAGTATCTAACTAAGAAATCTCAATACTATATCAAATTGAATTTAGTAGGAATTTGGTAGCAAACAGGAAATGTAATAGTGGACTAAAACATCTGTAGAATTGTGGCATGGATATGCTAGTAGTCTGAACTGACAACATCAAAATCCTAGGCCAAAATCCTGTTGCTTAGTTATACCTGCAGAAGATAAGCAGCATTATTGGCTGAGTATTCTTGTGATCTAGCCTCTACTTGAACTTTTAGGCACTCGTGCCTTATTGGGTTCACTCAAGCAAGGAATCATTAGCTGTCTACAAGAGCATGCAAGAAGTCATGCTGTTTGCTTTCTGCACAGATAACTATGCAACAGGATATTGGCCATAGAGTTGGGAGGGATTTAAAAGCCATTAGCCCATCCTCATCTCAACACAGACCATCCCTTGTCAAAGGGCCACACTTTTCTACAGCAGGGGTACTTCCAAAAGCTTGGATAAATTCTGCAAATTCCTTCAGTCTCACTGTATAATTGCAGCTCTTGTGTTCTAAAAAGAAACACAAGTAACACAGTGTTTGTCATGTAGTGTGGCTGTGTTATGGATTTGCTGCTTTTCTCAGTAATCTATCAGTAAATGATATACCAACAAGAACACCTTCATGGCCTGGGCTAATATAGTCCATTCCTATTTCTCTGGTTTGTTTAGGCAGTATAGAAACTTAAGCCCTACTTGGTCTTTATAAAAACCTATGCACTCCACACACAGTATAGGTGTGCACAAGTCCCACCTTTCTATCATTGCTACACCATGTAAAAGAGGCTATTTGAAGATGTGGAAGTTTCATACAAGCCAGGAGGCCATGTGTTCATTTTGTTTTTAAATTGTGAATGACATGGAGTGGAGAGTCTAAACAAACAGGCAGCTTCTTCTTTGCAGGCGCACCCCCCAATAATGGACACAGACAACATTGAAAGTGGATAACAGCATCGGGCCACATTTATTGATTCAATGCCCTAGTCCGAATTATAAATTTGTATTGGTAAAACGACCAATCATAATTCTTAAGGCAAGCAGGCCGAAGTAACACTGGTAAGGTACCACCCCAAAATTGCCAACGGCAATTGGTTACAATGTATCAATTTGTATCAATTTGTTTGTTGACAACAAACAAATTGTTGACCGTAGTCAATATCTAACTCATGACCCCACCCTCTGACGCGTATCCGTGAAATCACGGGGTGATGCATGCTGGTTAGCTATCGCCATCACCCCGTCGCCTGGTTCGTCGTTGACCGGACAACGTTTAACTAATTTATTCCTGTCTAGTGTTGTCCAGTCAATTGCGAACCTGCCGGATACCTGTGGGTCATACTGTTTACCTTACCAGTGCTACCCGCCAATGTAACCAAAGTCAACAGTAGGAACATAAGAAAAAACCCCTATATCAAACCATAGCCACAGTGTGGGATGGGCAAAAAAGCCAGGACCCGAAAGCCAATGTGGGTCCCAGCCAAAAATTCCCACCCGGCCCCGAAGCGACCAAAATATCACACTGTTAACTAGGGAGGGGGTGGAGGGGAAAAGACTTCTCCGCTCCGTCGCTGAGGTAAAATGGCAGCTCGGCTGCTTCGTGGCCACCCCTTTTATAAGGGAGCTGGCCACGCCCCTAACTACCCGGATTCTCTGTCCTGTGGGGGGGGGGGCCCGCAAAGAGCGTGGCGGCCATTTTGGCGCCGCGCTTGCATTGCAGGCGCACCCCCCAATAACGGACACAGACAACATTGAAAGTGGATAACAGCATCGGGCCACATTTATTGATTCAATGCCCTAGTCCGAATTATAAATTTGTATTGGTAAAACGACCAATCATAATTCTTAAGGCAAGCAGGCCGAAGTAACACTGGTAAGGTACCACCCCAAAATTGCCAACGGAAATTGGTTACAATGTATCAATTTGTATCAATTTGTTTGTTGACAACAAACAAATTGTTGACCGTAGTCAATATCTAACTCATGACCCCACCCTCTGACGCGTATCCGTGAAATCACGGGGTGATGCATGCTGGTTAGCTATCACCATCACCCCGTCGCCTGGTTCGTCGTTGACCGGACAACGTTTAACTAATTTATTCCTGTCTAGTGTTGTCCAGTCAATTGCGAACCTGCCGGATACCTGTGGGTCATACTGTTTACCTTACCAGTGCTACCCGCCACACGGAGGGGCTTCAAAGAAGGCCTGACGCCCCCCCCAGACCGTCAGCTCGGTCAACAGGCCTGCTCGCCAATCACCCAACAGGAGGTCCATACCTCCTCGCGACAGATGGGCCCCATCCCCTGCGTACAAGTCGTAATTTTGTAGGCTAATAGCGGGGTGATGACTGACCCGTCCCCAAGCCCTGTCGGCAAGAAACCGCGCCACCGCCCTGTTGACCGTGCGCCTAGCGCGGTCAAGGGCCAGGAGGTGAACGCCCCCTCTATAAGAAAGGTGCGGGATAATGTCCGACCAAACCAGGGTTGTGGCAGGCCAGACATAATGCAAGTAGGCGAGGTCCTCGCAAATCACATGCTTGAGCGATAAGCCGGTGACCTGGCCCAAATCATTGCCCCCCAGGTGGATGATGAGAATGTCAGGCGGGTCAGCACTCAGGCCAGAAAAAAGGAAAGGCCGCAGCTCCCGCCATAACATCCCAGGCTTACCATGCCATGTGAGACTGGCGTGTTCACCCAGTCCCAGTCGGGGTCCCCACTCTGTCGACGCAGCGTAACGCGCTGCCCTGTGCACATAGCTGTGGCCCACCAGCCATACTGTCACCGGTGTAATACGACACCCAGGGTCTGTAAGAAAATTGAGAAAAATTGAGAAAAAGACGGTAAGGTGACTGGATTGGTACTCATGGCGGAAGTGGGCGCACATAAAACTGAAAACATTGCGAGCCCCACCTCCCCATGCTGCGTATGTCAGCCCCAGAGTACCCAAAAGCAGCTGCTGTAGAGGCTGCACCAGTACGGAATGAATGTGTGCCATAACGGGCACCTGGTAGGCCCACCCTGGTGAGGGCTCTGCCTGTCACCTTCCAAAACTGAAATTTAGTAAGGGGAGACCCATCTTGGTGACAGAAAAACGGGCCGTGGTGCATGCCACGCAGTGCCAGGAACTCCTGTAGGGCACCAACCGGACAGATGTCTGCCAAAGAACACCGTAGCAGTCTTACACCACTGCCTACGCCATGCTGATCTGTCTTAGAGGAGCGTATCCTCAACTGGGCCCAGTCTTTGGCAACATAGACATCCTCGAGTTCCAGTGCCCTACAACTTGCATCCGCCTTATACAGCATCTCAAGCTCGCTGGTGCGGAGCGCTCCAAAAAGGCCACCGTTGTAGCCGCATGAAGTGGGCTGCCTCATTTCCAAAACAGAGGCCAGGCCAGCCCCGGGCCAATTGGGTAAAAACCCTGGGAAAATCTTGCATCCGCCTTACTCAGCATCTCAAGCTCGCCGATGCGGAGGGCTCCAAAAAGGCCACCGTTGTAGCCGCATGAAGTGGGCTGCCTCATCTATCAAAACAGAGGCCAGGCCAGCCCCGGGCCAACTGGGTAAAAAACCCCTGGGTAAATGGGGTGGCGGTCGCCCAGGAAACGCCCGCGCACGCGCACCCGCCCCTCCCAAACATGTCTCACCCGGAAGTCATTGGTGCTGTCCACACGACCTCCCACTTTGGCCATAAAAGCCAACCCGACAGCTGAGATGCTATGGTGCGTGGTGCAAGGCCCTGGGCATACAGGTAAACCATGAACCGCAGAACATGGGCTACTAGGATCGGCCAGGTTCCTGGCAGTCGGAATCGGGTACATAATACTCTGAAGGAACTAAATGCGTGGTGATACGCCTTACTCATGGATGGCGCTAGTGACAGGCCAATCGCCCGGTTCACCTCTCCTTGCCAACGTTCCATCTCTCGTCCGGGAGTGGCGAGGGAAATTCCTCCGCATCCGGGGGCCGAGGCACGGAACCGGGAGATCTGCAGGCGGGACAAAGCAGCAGCAATATCATTATCAACCCTTGGGACATGCCTGGCCCTGAAGGGAACGTTGAGGCACAGGTTGCATAACACAAACCAACGCACTAGCTCCATAACCCCGGGCGATTTGGAATTTGTGCAGTGACGATGCGGACAACAGCCGCGTTGCCATGCCAAAATCGCACAACCGAGTTGGCCCACTCCTTGCCCCATAGCATCAAAGCACCCAGGATAGGGAAACATTCCAGATACGTGAGACCATGCAGGCGACCCTTGCCTGCCCAGGATGGTGGCCACCCACCATAGGCCCCCTTCCAATTGAAGTACATCCCATAAACCCAGGAATCCTGAGGCATCGGACTGCATCTGAAAGCAAGGGGGAGCCAGGAGATCAGACCCCAAAATGACACCCCGTTGAACTACCTCTGGATCTATGGCCAGACAAGCACGTCTGCCCCGATACCCCGGGTAAATCTGAGCCTGTGGTGGGGCCTGGAGAATCCCGCCATGGCGTCGCACCAGCGCAGAGCAAATGCCCTGCCCGGTGCGACGACCCTGCCAGCGAAACTGGGGTGACCATGTAGCACCAGAAGTTCCCTCAGTGATGCCATGCGCTCGGCCAGCAAGACCGAGACAAGGGCCACTAGCCTTGACACCTTATCCCGCTGCAACCTAGAATCCTGCGCTACCGTGTTACTCTCCACCCCAGGAATACTAGCTGTGGAGATGGGCCCTCGGTCTTTTCGGGCGCTAAAGGGACACCAAGTTCCTCCATTAGCGTCTGAAATGTGTTGAGGAGACGTGTGTACGTGTCCCAGCCCCATTCAGCCCCGAATAAAACCATCCAGGGAATGGGCTACAGACCGGGACCCTGACCTGCGGACAAAAGCGCAATCTAGGAAAGTGGTGAAACGCTCGAATACCGAGCCCCAATGGAATAGCCAAAAGGCATGGCATCATTGAAATAATATGCTCCCCGGGACGGGGGTGCAGGGACAGGGCCAACGACCCTGCCCGCATAGACCCTATTGTCAAAGCTGGCAGCAGCCACCTCCTCCCTCCCCTTAAGGGATAAAAGATTGGGGGCATCCTGAGGGGACCTATTACCCATGAAAGGGATCCGGAACCCCTGCCTAGAACCCTGAAGGAAAGAACCCGCATCCTCTCCCTTCGGGTACCATGTGAGCCAACGCTCCAACATGTCCACCTTGACTGGGGAGGGAGCCCTTCGGCGAACTAGATCCATCTGCGGCAGTCTTGCCAGCCCCCTGTCTGCCCCACCCTCTGCCCCGCATCCTTCTAGGCCTGGGACAGGCAGAGGCCGCATGGGGGCCAACACAGGTGGGACACTCCTGTCTGTATTTGCAAGTCTTCCCATTAGAGGAGCCATTGGACAAGAAAGTCCAGCACAGCAGGCGGGCTGGAACCCCCCGCCCCGCCCCCTGGCAGGTGACCTATGCTGGGGCCGCCTGCTGAACCGCATGCCCACAATGGTATATCTCCCCGGGCGCAGGGCGCGTGGGCGTCACGTACAAAAGCCGCAGCCTCTGGCCTGGCTCATCCCGCCTAACCTCGGGGTGCGGGGAAATCCGCCTACGGCATTCCTCGTCACAAGCCAACCACGCTGGGCCCGGAAAATAAACCATCGCCCGGTAGACGTTGTCCAAATACTGGACCATCAGAATTGCCAGATCCGGCCGGGCCCTAAGGTACACCGCCATGCATATGATGCAGGCCGGCAACCATTTGGCCCAGATACTTGGTGGCTTTCGACAACGTGCCTGCCACTATCCTTCTCATTCTGCCCCTCCCTCTCTCCTTGGTGGGCACCCTGTTTAGAAGTGAGAAGATATCCACGTACTCCCCCCGCCAAATTTACTCTCTGGCGGCCTGTGCCAAGTGGTCACTCAGTGGTAAGGAATAGGGGCTTGGACCAACCCAACCCAAAACATTCCCCTCAGGGTAGGGAACACCCCCCACCACGGGGCCCTGGGTGTTAACTGTCATCGCCGGGTGAGGCGTCAGCGGGTGCACCGCCGCACCACCCGCGCGAGGCCAAGGCCATTGAAAAGCCCCCCCCCCATATTGGGAATGTGTGTGGATGTACTCGCTTACACCATATACTCACATGCTGCACCCCCGCGGGCCGCCCCCACCGGGGGTTCCGGCCCACTGGGGGCGTCGGAGCTCACGAGCGACGTAGAGCTCATCACCGGGGCCTGACCTGCACCTGGCTGCTGGCTGGGGAGCTGCGAGGCAGTGGCCGAAACCGCGCCACGCGCCTGCAGCAGCTCAACCCTCCCTGTCGGCTGTTGTCCTCCTGCCGACAGCGCCGCAAAAGGAACCCCAAAGGGGGGCCCCCGCCTGACTGGCCCGAGCCAACGATGCTTCAAGGGCCGCAAGGCGGGCCAGTAAGGCTTCCACGTTGACCCGGGGCCAAGGGCCGGCCGGCCCGCACGGTCCAGGCGTGGGTACAGGTCCCTGTACCCCAGGACCCGAATATGGCCATTGGCCAACACCGAAGCCCGGTAGGGTCGGTGGAGAAACCTGCCAAGGCAGGGGGCCGCACCACCCCCCAAGGCTAGAGGGCCCCGGGGGAGGCTGCGACCCAAGAGCAGCAGGCCCAACCTGGTGGGCAGATGCAGGAGCGGTGTCCACCGCTCGCGGGCCGCGGGCCGGAGCCCCTACCGCGCCCGCACTCTGTTCACCCGCTCCGGGCCAAGGGGCGATAGACCCCAGTCCGCCGGTCCCGGCAGGGGCCTGCAAAGGCGGCTGCTGGGGAGGCGGCACCGCGGTCCTCCGACCCGGGTTGCGCCTCCTAACAGCGCGAGCCGCACTCGAAGCTGCCTTCTTCTTCGAAGGCATCTCCACCGGAGTGAAGGGAAGCCAAAAAGGAAAAATCGCCGCCAAAAGGCTTCCCGGTAAGTTAATGAGCGACGGAGACACAGGGGAAAAGACTTCTCCGCTCCGTCGCTGAGGTAAAATGGCAGCTCGGCTGCTTCGTGGCCACCCCTTTTATAAGGGAGCTGGCCACGCCCCTAACTACCCGGATTCTCTGTCCTGTGGGGGGGGGCCCGCAAAGAGCGCGGCGGCCATTTTGGCGCCGCGCTTGCATTTTCAGATGGCTACTTCCACTGTGATTAAAGCAATGACAGGTCAGAATGGGACCAGCAGATTTCCCTAACTTTGTCTGGAAAAGACTAACACACTATTATAATATGTGAATAAGGCTGTGATGAATGTCACTAAAATCACCAGGCACTTTAAGGGTTTATTTAGCAATAGCAATTACACTTATATTCCACCCCATAGCACTTAGTGCACTCTCTGGGCAGTTCACAAATTACTCATTTTACCGACCTTGGAAGGATGGAAGGCTGAGTCAACCTTGATCCAGTCTGGATCGAACTCATAATGTTTTGGCTGCAGTACAGCAGTACTGTGCCACCAAAGCTCCTTATTTCCAGAAACAATTGGCATACAGAATATATTAATAATAGCAAGAGGCTACTTACTTGTTTTCGTTTGTTATATCATATCTGGGAAATGGATCGTGATCATTGTCATTGAAATCATAACTTGCCTCAGGATCCTAAATTGAAACAAGTAAAAGGAGAAAATATATGAGGATACAGAGAGACCTCTTCTGAAATCCATCAGCAACGTGTTGAGGCAACAGGAATATAAGAAGAGCCTTTCCAGATCAGGACAAAGTTCTGTCTCCTCCAATAGCATTCTGTTCCCACAGTGGCCAGCCCAACCCCAATGGGAGGACCATGAGTTGAATACGAATGTAATTTATATTCAGAAGCACACAGTCTCTGGTAAGCTGTATTTTGCTGCCATGAATAGTAGCAATCAATATCTGTGTCCTCTGTTAAAGTAAATACATTAATTGTGGTTTAGTGACCATCCTTGTTTTTATATCATCTATCTATCTATCTATCTATCTATCTATCTATCTATCTATCTAATATATAGATACACACACACACACACACACACACACACGCGTGTGTGTGTGTGTGTGTGTGTGTGTGTGTTCTTTTGGTTTGCTTTTTCAAAAACCAACCCAAGGATCTCTCAGGTTGTCTTGTTTCTATTCTCACCAGATCCTAGTGCAGGGGTGCCCAAACTACAGCCCAGGGGCCAGATATGGCCCCCAAAGCCAATTCATTCTACCCGCAAAGCCCTCATCGCTCCTGGAAGTGGATGTAAAACACAACCATGCAGGCACATTTTACTTCCGCATCCAGAAGCGACAAGGACTTCGCAGGCTAGATGAGTTGGTGTTGGGGGACGGATTCGGCCCCCAGGTCATAGTGAACAGCTCCCTGAACCATGTGACTGGTCCATGGCCCGAAAAGTTTGGGCACCCCTGGCCTAGTGAGCCATGCTTAGCTGCCAGATCATGACTTCACTGCCACCAATTCAGCCTTACTGTTGAGCACAGGGAATAGAACTCAGTATTCTGACATTGAAGCATCAAGAGTACATACAGCCTAACCACTGCTATGGTAAATGGCAATTGACCGATTGCTTCTGCAATATTAAACTCACATAGTTAGGGTAAATGTCTGTATGATTCCACTCCAAGCCATCGTCAAGCACTGTGATGACAACCCCTTTCCCTGTAATTCCCTTCTGCCACACGGGAAGAACATGCAGATCCAATTTGGGCAGAGATGAAGTTATTCTTGTGTCTTGCTAGGAAAAATAAATCATAACAAATGTATATAGTCATGGAACAATTATAAAGCTACCTATATGGCAGGGGTTCTCAACGTTTTCAAGCCGTGGGCCGGCGCATATTCCCTCAAACAGCTTTGGGGCTGGACGGCTATTTTGCCCTGCCTGCCATATATGGCACTTCTGGGTGTAGCGGAGGCGTGGGGGGGGGGGGGAACATGAAATGGTCTGACCTGGTTCTGTGTCAAACTGGATCATTTTGGACCAAGTGGCTAAGATGCTGGCTGGGAGACGGAAGGTCAGCAGATCGAGACCTGAGTGCTGCATGACAGAGTGAGCTTCTGTTTCTGTCCCAGCTTCTGCCAACCTAGCAATTTGAAAGCAAGAAATTGCAAGTAGATAAACAGGTACCACTTTGGTGGGAAGGCAAACAGCATTCCGTGCACTCTGGTGTTTAGTCATGCCTGCCACATGTCAATGGAAACAAATACAGACCCAGACAGCGTTGGCGCTTTGGCTATAAACAGAGATGAGCACTGAACCCTAGAGTCAGATACAACTGGCTTTCGAGCAAGGGCAACCTTTACCTTTACTACGGCAGGACTCACAGACAAACAGTTCTGTAAGGCCAAAGCTTCCCCAGCCCTGCTTTTCTAGCCTATGAAAAACACTACCCCCATGGAATTGTTTCTGTCTCAAAACCAGAAAACACTTTTTCAGAAGTTCTTTCAGAAGTAGTTCTTAACTGTATTACTTGGAAGCTGAGATCTATTTATTAAAATCTTTACAAACTGTTTATGGTTATAGGGAGTAGACAGCTTTGGAAACAGTGTTTGAACATATTTTTCCTAGAAATGCAAATTCTTACCAGATACCATTGCTGATTCCACATAGGGTCATTGAAAAGATTCTCGGCTGAGTCTCTGATGACTGAACGCTTAGTCCTTCTTTTTTCATACTGTTGTTCTGCCCAAGACACCTAGAAAAGATGGACCAATTGCTTGAATACATAAAGACTTTGGAATCTCTAGTTTTTGATGGCCACATCTTATTTATTGCATTTGCTTCCTTATCCCTTGTCTAAAAAGCTCAAAACACCAAACATGCAACTTTTCTGTTAGATAGGTTGCACTTGGAACCACCGATGATCAGAGTGAGATACCTCCTGCTCTGTTAAAAAGCACCCCTGGATCAGTCTGACAGCCTTTCTCTGTTGCTCTCCACCTATCCATCATATGTGTAGAAAAGGTGAAAAGGAACTGCAGTGTTATTTCCTTGCAAGGTCATGTGTAGTACCGATCCCCACCCCTGGAAAGCACCAGAGTGAGGACAGCTGTCTGGTCCTGTTGCTTCCTTCTCTCTCTACAGATGTTATTTGTGAAAAAGGACAAATTGAGTACCCTTGTTCAATATAGTCCCCATCAGATGTTGGCCACAATTCTCATCAATCTAGTAGCACAGGGAGGAGGAGGATAGACATTAGGTAGGTCTAACACTGATGAAGATACACAGTCTAACACCGATGAAGATACATAGTAGAACTTGTAAACCTGCCATCAGTTGTCAGACTTCCATCCTTCCTCAGATATGTTACTATTAGAGACTACAAAACATAATCTCCATACCATTGGCTATATCAACCGAGGGATTCTGAGATCTGTAGTGATTTTCAAATTCTGTTAATGGCCCAGAAAAATTTGTTTTTTCCAAGGAATGGTGTTTTTTCATATATACATGCACATTTTACATATGTCTCCTTCCTTCCTTTAACAGCAGTTCAGCATTTGTTTGCTTGACCTAAAATAAGCAATTACAGCCATGACTTTGGGAACTGCACCCAATAATAGCAGTAAGTGTAGTTGTTATTTACAGTCCTTATGTTCCTCCATGTGGTGCCATTACAGCATCTAGCTGCAAACTATTCACTTTATGAAAACTGCTATTATTGGAACATAACTACGAATGCACTAATGACCATGGTTTCCATTCCAAATAGCATTGCACTGCTGTTTGTGGGGATATGTGATGCATCCTACTTACTGCCAGAGCATTTTCATTATGTTTCTAGGAGATTACTTAATTGTCTTCATGAAGGGTTGTTGTTTACTTTATAAAATTAAAATTAAAATAATTGTTATAAATTTGGAACTGCAGAGATGGATGGGATCTTATGAATCATCAGTTCCAGCCTATGTCACATAAGTACAGTGAAGGAATTGTTTGAAGTTGTAGCCATGTTAGTCTGTGCAAGCATATCAGAGAGTAAACAAAACAGTGCGGGAATTGAACTCCAAACCTCTGGCTCCACTGCCAGCAACCGAAACCACTCAAGTTGTTATAACCCAGCATTAAGTCATTAATGTTAAAAAGGGCTTCCAGGAAGACAGGCCCTCTGGTTCAGCAGCAATTACCCAAGAGTATGACTTAACTGATTGCTTATTCATTATAAATAGCTATTTATACACCCATCTTTTAAGGAAAAGCACTTCAAAAACCATTTACAATTTATTTATTTATTTATTGTTAAATTTTTATACCGCCCACTCAGCCAAAGCCGACTCCGGGCGGTTCACAACAGTGGGTAAAAACAGATAAAAACAAATAAAACAGATAAAAACCAGCAATAAGAACCCACCCCTAAAAAGAGAGGGGTGCAGGAACTGAAGAAACCGTGGGGCAGGCATCCTCCCCTATATTAACCACCCAACGGAAGCCACCCCTCCACCTGCACTCCAAACTTGGCCCGCCAGCCAGGTTTTTAGTTCTTTTCTAAAGGGCAACAACTCCGTCAACATCTATGTATGCTTTTGGTGTACCTTCTTTTTTAATTTTTTTTAAAATAAGAGTTCCATTGGAGAGAGTGTCTAGACCAGGACCTTAGAATATATGGAGAACCTCCCCCTTGCCAAAATGAACAGCAGATGGACGAGAGCATAGCATGGAGCAAAGGATTAATTTCTCATCATGAGTACAGTAAAACCCCAACTTACGTATGCCTCAAGTTATGTAAAATTTGACATACATAATGATTTTGTGCTAAAACCATGTCTCAATTTATATAAATTTATATAAATTATATAGATTTTGCTGGCCAATTTATATAAATGTCCTTATTTATGTAATGCAATTTCCAGTGGGTTTGCTTCGAGTTACGGGGGTAGGGGGTAGATCATTTTTAATATGGGTTTGCTTTGAGTTATGTAAAAATTCATTTTCCCTATGGGTTTGCTTTGAGTTATGTAAAAAAATGATTTACGTAAGTCGGGGTTTTATTTTATTCCTCTCAGTCCTTTGAGTAATTTTTTGCATTGACTTCCTGTAGCATCAACTGTGCTAACAGCACATTGCTGTATACATTTGCCTTATGTATTTCTCAATTTCCTTATTATTTCCACATTGCCTCTTCAATCTCATAGTAATATTGAAAGTTGCAGCATTTAAACAAACTGGTTTCTCAGTGAACAGACCATAGTGTAGAATGTTTAGTATGGTTATGATCTTTTTAATAGGTGTGGAAACATTTCTTGAAGGAGCTTGGACTTCTGCATGCTATGATTTGTACAAGTTGTTAAACAACTTCTTTTGTCCAAACACAAGTCTCTACTTAGCTAAATTCACTATCCAAAAATAAGAGAGACATAGAAGTAAATAGGAAACTAACTTTTACTGAAGTCAATGCAAAGTTCCCTTTAGCTCCATGTCAGCAACTCTGACTAGCTGTAGCTCTCCAGGATTCCTGAGAAGATTCTGTCTTAGCCCTGCTCTTGTACAATTGCAGGGAGTTAGAGAAATGTTTGCCAGCTACTGAAATTCCAAATCACAGCTCATTCTGTTAAGCACTAATTCTGTCAAGCACTAATTTGAATAATAAATGAGACATAAATGCAAGTGGAAGAAATGATATCCCACCCACACCAATATTTTAAAAAATATCCCATTCACACCAAGTAAATACCAGATCATAAATCGGTTTTACAAGGCCTCTAGCATGCTAAAGCTTTCCTATTTAAGACAGAATGTTTTAAAACTAAGACATGCTATTTTGACCTGAAGTTTTAAATAAGAACAAAACCTGGCAGATTTTACAATATAGTCAAGACATGGACAAATAAATACAGGCCTATCAACATACAAAGTTACCAAGATGATACTGGGCTTCCACGTGATTGTGCTACCTTAGATTTCATACTGGTGGGGGACAAAGGCAGATTGTGACTAAAGCAGAGGATTGTTGCCCTGAAAGACTGGTGTGCCCCCAACATGGACCATGAACTGCCCTCCCAATCATCAATTTAAAAGCAACCTGTAGAAGAGAAGTTCCCAACTTTGGGTCCCCAGATGTTATTGGACTAAGACTCCCAGATGCCTTAACCATTGGCTTGGTGGCCAAGATTTCTGGGAGTGGTAGCCCAAGAACATCTGAAGTCCCGAAGTTGGGAACCACTGGTCTAGAACAATGCATCTGCATATATCTCATTTTTTAAACATAGTGGCTAGACTCCTATTACTTATGCCAGCATAAATCCAATGATGTAAATTTTAAAGATGAACTGCTACTAATTAAGCAGTGAAAACCTCTTCTTGTTATGCATCAAGTCTTGTGAGTCCATGACAGATGTGCAGGAAAACAACAACAACAAGTGCCAATTTCTTAACTATAAGCAATTTACTGCTGAGATCTACAGCAATGGATTTATGCCAGCTTGACTAATAGGATTCTAGCCATTGTATCAGTATGATATAACAGGGTGTACAAAGATCAGAGAAATTCCAATTCAAATCTACACCCAGCCATGAGGCTCCCTGGTTGATCTTGAGCCTGGCACTATCTCTAAGAATACAAATAAGGAACTGTTCAGAATAGAATATAAACTTAACTGACAAGTTATTTTCCTCACAAAACCCTCAGCAAATGGGCATGTTAGCTATGGGTCTCTGGATGAACAGAATACAAGAACAAAACTTGTCTTTGTTTTTATTCTGCGCACAACCCTTTGACATTCTTTCTCAGCATTTGCATAAGAAGGTATTCGCTATTCTTTTGCACACATGGAAGCACCATTGTTTTCAACAGGATGACCTCTGGCTCCCACAACTGCATGGTGTGCTATGCCAATAAGGCATTACACCCCATATTTCCTTAAGAGGATTCTGTGCAAATATCAACTTTCCTCAACTCTGTGTCTAATAAACAAAGGAAAAGGCAAGCTAAAAACATTATCTCTGAAACATGAGCATTTCATATGTTGGAAGATTTTTCATATCAGCATCTGACATGTGGGTTGGCCATTTTTTTTATTGGCAGGCAGAACAATCCTCTGTATTTACTCAGCCCTCTGTATTAAGTGGGCCAACTTTCTTGTGTGTTTAGGACTGCAACCTTATGGAAACAATAAAGGCAATACAGTACTTACTCGATGATCATCTGAGAGCCTTTTAGTGATGTGAGTAGCACTTCTCCGAGACCTTCTAGGATGGCTCTTATGTCTAAACAGGTAGTGATTTTCAAGTGATCCAATCTGTAACAACACAGAGGGATTCAAAGGGCATTTGCTGATCATAAACAACAGTCAATAGCAATTGTTTCCTAGAAACATTCTAAATTTAAAGACTTTAAATATTGCATGCTGAATGTTTATTCCAAACAGAGGTACTGTATACAGTTTTGTAGGCTGAAATTATGTTTCATCATTATTTTCATTATATTGTGTTAGGACTCATAAATGAAAGCAACTGTCCATGTGCATGACCTTTGTCTAATACCTGAGTGAACCACATCAAATAATGGGTTGAAAGCATGGACAGAGAGCAGAACTTTTCTGATAACAATAAGAAACAAATATGTCCCAAATATCTTACCCATGTAAGATAAATCTCTCTCTTTTCTTTTTAGAACAAATTATTCCTTTGTCTTTCTCCTGTACTAAAAAATGGTTGAGTAAATGAGGTGAACTCAAATCTCTGCCTGACATCTTGCAGTGGCTTCATATAGATATTAAACAGCACTGGGGAAACGACTGATTCCTGAAAGACCCCATAATGAATTGCCCAGTGGTGGAGACAGCATCTGCATTCTGGGAATAGTCTTCAAGAAAGGACAGGACCCTAAATTGAATAGACTTCCCAGAAGGATGCCATGGTTGATGGTATCTAAGGCCACAGAAAGATCCAGGAGGACCGAACATTTACACCAGTGTTTCCCAACCTTTGGTTTTTTGGACTTCAATTCCCAGAAGCCTAAGTCAATTCCCCAATGCACCGATCAGCCAATGGCTTCTTGGAATTGAAGTCTCCATGTGGGGTGTGTGGGCCCCATGTTGGAAACCACTGATTTACACTCTCCCTTTCTGCCTTTTTTAGACTCCAACCCGGAGTGAGACGGATAACTAATACATCAATTTAAATGAAAATCTAATGCAAATAAAACAAGATGGAACAATAAAATAAAATTGATAGCCCAATTTAAAATAAATAGTTAAATGCCTCAAACCCTCACAATAAAGCAGTTAAAACTGTCTCAGAGCTTGAAAAAGCATCTTTTTTGGAATAAATTCCAGAATCCACAGTTCAAACTGCTGTGCTACCTTGGGGAATTTTAGGAATCATAACCTTTAAAAAGTACTATTTCCAAGCATTGACATTTCCTGAAGAAAAAAAAAATGTAATACTCAGCTTGTAAACGAAGCCTTTTCCCAATGACTAGTTAGTTGCTCCAAATCTACCTGGAAGCCACCTTTCCTTATGTTACCAATAAATAGGTTGCTGAAGGTGGCAGGAATGAGAGTAAGTTCTTTCTTAGGGATTTCAAAAATTGGTTGGCCTTGTATAGAAAGATACAGTCCTTGAAAGAGCTGGTCTGAATTTGAATAAGATTTTGCTGGCCATAATTAGCATTTTTTAATCCTCTATGTTTTGTAAACCTGCTGTCTTCTACATACATGATTCTGTAATGTGCCACGGTAGTACTAATGATACTATGAGCACCATCTCTACCCCCATTAGTAATATTAGCAATAATGTACTACTATTAGTACCTCACTTTTGAAGACTTTAATCAATTGTTTTTGCTGGTGCATACAGATTATTTTAAAACAGTATTTTGTTTGGAAATGCATACTGCCACATCATGCCAAGAAATTATTTCTATTTGTGAAATTATTTTGTTCTCAGTGGAGCAAAACTGGATCAGAGATTCCACTTTTAGACCATTTCCAACTTTCCAACAAACTCTCGCTTCAGTTTAGATCCAATGAGTTTTGAGTAGTCATAACAATATAAAGTCTCATTGTTTAATTTTACCTTCATCTCAAAGTTGGAGCTTAAGGCAAGTCATAAGATTGTGTCAAACAACATTAATAGAAACATAGAATCTGTAATATTATACAATTGTAATTAAAAATTAAGGGACTGTAGCACTTAATCGAATTAAAGGCAGTTAAAAGTGTACTAGCTAGAAAAAGAAAATACAACTCTAAACTCTTTTCTGACAGCCATTCAGTTGCTAGAGGCCTATTGATTAAAAAGGTCTTTGACTGGCAGGACGAAACCAACAGGAGGTCCTCCAAGTCACCTAGTGTATAATCTTACTGTTGTGGATTTCCAGTATCCCATAATTCTCCCCCATTCTTGCTTCAGCATCAGTGACGTTTCTTACATTTCAAAAAGGGATATAACCATTCTGTTCCTTATCTCAGACAGTAAACTATGTTATGTTCTGTTCCTGCTAACTATAGGTGTAACAGGCATTTACTGGATCCAAAAATATATTTTGGGGTTCTACTAGAGCCGTGATGGCGAACCTTGGCACTCCAGATGTTCTTGGACTTCAATTCCCAGAAGCCCAAGCCCCCTTGAATCCACATGAATGGGTTTGCTGCGATTCATCCGGCCCACTCCACCCTCATTGCTCCTGGAAGAGTACATACAGGCGCATTTTACTTCCGCTTCCAGGAGTGATGAGGGCGGCGCAGGCTGGATGGATTGCAGCAAACCCATTTGTGTGGATTCAAGGGAGCTTGGGCTTCTGGGAATTGAAGTCCAAGAACATCTGGAGTGCCAAGGTTCGCCATCACGGTACTAGAGGCTTCATCATGTGTGCTTATGGGTGGCAGCTAAATCAGATTTTTAACAGATGAACTGGGTAAAAGCATTCCACCTGAGTTATATTTATGTCAGAGCACCATCATATTCAGTGCAGCCATTGAAATACCGCATATTTTTAATTAGTGAGGTACCCTTTGTTCTACATTTTCCCCCAATGGAACATACAGTAATTGTATTTTGAAACAGAGATAATAACACTGGCAACAAAAAAAGAGAAAGTCATCTTTGACTGGATGGAAAATGTCTTTTAAAAATTGGGATTCATTTCTTGTCATAAGGAAGGTTAGGCTGGCTAACTTCCAAGCAGTCCTTCTGCTGGCAATTGATTAGCTGCAGATTGGCTTTTAATGGTCAGCTCCTGTACTTTTGTCATTATTTTAATGGTTAACCTTTTAAAACTATTTTAATAGTCAGGTTTTGCTATTATAATACTGTATTTTATACTTGTACCTATTTTCTTATGCTGTGAACTATCTTGGACCTCAGTACTGAGGGGGAAATGGAATATAAAATACACATATAGCAGCATTTGCTGAATCAGTTTCTATACAATCATAACCCTCAAGTGCTATCTAGATGGGAAATTTTGCAAACTTTTTTTTACTTGGTATACATGATTTTGCCATTATACTTGTATATGCTCAGTTAAGATCTTAGGATTCCAAGTCATTAAGTCTGAAATGTCAAAATGTCAAAATGGGAATGTTGCCAAAGGCACTGCATGGTTCAAATTAAATGTATTCAGGGAATGGTTACTTCAGTATGTGATCAGTGAATGAGATCCAAAATTAAACTGATGGAAGGAGAGAGCCACGGAAAACCTATTGTCCAAATCTAGAAATGTATGGTGGAAAAACAGTAGCCTTGCCTTAATTATTACTTCACACGTTTCAGGGATGAGCTCTGAAATTAAATTCTCATGCTCAGCTGTGATAATCGCTAGCTCAAGTTAAGTTCTGTGTATTAAGGAAGTATTATCATGTTCAATGAGGTTTTTTACTATACAAGAACCCTGATCATAGAGATGAACTACTTAAAAAGATGCAGGCCTACACAACCTCAAATACAACACCTTACACAAAATAAGGAGACTGGTTTTAGCTCACTGGTTTTTATCTCATCTCATTAGACCCAACAACTTTGCAACAGCTAAGTATATCTTGTATTCCTGCTATTGACTAATAAACAATACTGATACTGGCTGATGTAGGGTGAGTTTGGTTTCTGGCTGTGGAGCCAGAGATTGGGAATTCAATTCTCTACTGAGCATTCCAGAAGAGCCACCTTGGGTATTCATGGGCAAGCTGCACAGTCTCAGGATACTCATAAATGTTTATTGTTGTATTTGCTTCACACTGTAAGCCACCCTGAGTGGTGCTTGCACCAGTAGGGCAGGGTATAAATATAAAAAATAAAATAAAATAAATAATAAAATACTCCCAGAAGAAGGCAATGATAAATCACTTCTGAGTGCTCTTTACTTAGAAAACCCTAACAAGGGTTGCCATAAGTCAGAATTGACTTAAAGGCAGATGATGACAATGACGATGATGACAATGATTATGTGGAGGAGTACCCTGCTTTGTATCAATGTGGTTAACTCCCTGAAACGTCTATGGAATGACATGTAGATTAGTCTAGTCACCACATTACATAGCAGATTTGGGCACTGATGTTTTCTTTTTGCTGGTTTGAGTTGCTATCAATACAATTTTGTCAACAATCACTGTTTCTGCATAGTCAAAGCAATGGTTTTCCCGGTGGTAATGTATGGGTGTGAGAGCTGGACCATTAGGAAAGCTGAGAGCAGAAGAATAGATGCCTTTGAAATGTGGTGTTGGAGGAGAGTTTTGAGAGTCCCCTGGACAGCGAGGAGAACAAATAGGTCAATCTTAGAAGAAATCAACCCTGACTGCTCCTTAGAAGGTCAAATAGTAAAGATGAAGCTAAAATACTTTGGACATCAAGTGAGAAGAGAGGATTCACTTGAGAAGGCCTTGATACTGAGAAAGGTGGAGGGCAAAAGAAAAAGAGGGTGACCAAAGATGAGATGGCTAGATGGCATTGTGGACGCAGCGGGCACAGAACTGGGTGGGCTGAGGAGGAGGGTGGAGGACAGATGTGCCTGGAGGACGATGGTCTATAGGGTCGCAAAGCGTTGGAATCGACTGTGCGACTGAAAAACAACTGATGACCAGCCTTGCTTATGACAGTGGCAAATGAGGGTAAATGAGGCTAACGAGGCAAATGAGGGGAAAGAGGGAAAGAAAGCAGGTAGTAGACTTTGATCTCCAGTCTTCCTGCTTTGAGTATCCTCACTGCATGTCTTTGGAGAAGCAGACAGATATATTAGGCTGTTTCTTTAGAAACCAGACCAGAGACGTTTGGTTTCAGCATTGTGGAAGTCAATGGCTGGAGCTCCGCACGAACAACAGAAGCAAGCCTGCTGCTATTACATAAATGAAGTTACTCACCCTTGACAACAGTGACGTCATACCACGCCAAAATGGGGGATTGGAGAACATTTTAAAGTTTTAAACGTATGGGGTTTTTCTTTTCCCATTGACATGGCACCATCACTAAAACTCAGGAGCACAAAATCACCATAATTGCAGAGGATTTAAGAGTGGCAAAGCCTCCTTGCCCACACAACTCCATCCTTTTGTTGAAGAAGAAGCGGAAGGAACAACTGGAGACCAATTTCCCCTATAAACTAGGGGAGATTTTTTTTTCAATTTGCACAATCCCAGAAACTTGTGCCTGCCCTGTTAAAGAATAAGAGATACTCTGCACATGTGCAGAGGCACTTCCCTCTGGATTGTTATTTCACATAACACAAATAAAAGAGGTCCTAAAGAAAGAACTTGTTTAAAGAAGATATTGTTCCTTCTGCAGTATTCCTGAAGGGATAACAAAGTTAAGTACCTTACAGGGCTTCCTCCCAGTAAGCATCTACCTCTCCACCTTGCAATTTCCAAGATCTGCAACTGGTTCCACTCCACACTCCAGAGAATGCTCTGAGTCGGGCTTGCCTGAGTGGGCGGCGTATAAATTCAAAAATTAAATTAAATTAAAGAGCAAATTGCTGCAGAGCTCAATGGACTATGTAGCCCTTGTGCCCTTGGCATTAAGCCATTCTTTAGCCGAAGGGCTGCCAATTTCAAGGTGGAGGGCTGGTGGTTCCGCACTCAAACCCCAACAATCCTATGCAAAGAGATGGCAGGAGAGAAGTTGGAAAGCTCTCCGGAGTTTCCCAAGGGACTTCAGTAAGAACCATCTGGGGGGGGGGGGACAACAAGCTGGAAGAAGGGACAACTCTCCAGAGCAAGAGACACAGGGTGGGTCTGACCCAGTCTGATCAGACAGATCCTAATGACAGTGCTGGTTAATTATGCCTTTAGTTAATTCCACAGGGATGCCTACCCATCCTCTTGGGTTTGGCAAAGCGGGAGAAATAAACTTGCCTGGTTTGCCCTCAACCCATCCAGAAGAAGAAGAAGGGGGAGGTTGGAGATGGGAAGAGAGTCCACCTTACCTGCCCCAGAAGCTCATATTCCAGTTCCTCTGCTATGGCCTTTGCTGCTTCTGGACCTCCCGGGATCTCGGCTGCCCATTCATTGAGAAACTGCCTCTCGGCATTCTTGGCCAGGGTGGCCCCCATCCAGGCACAGAAGAGAGCCACGGCGATGCCCTGCCCTGCCCAGCATCTTCTTTCCATGACTCCGGGAGAGTGAGGGCGAAAAGGGGAGAAATAGAAAGAAATACACAAGGAGGAGGAGAAGGAGGAGGAGACTCCAATACTGAATGTCGAGATATAGATTATTTTTCAAAAAAAAAAACCACTAAACAGATGGAGAAATCGAGACTGTATAGTTGTCTTTCTTTCTTTCTTTTTCTTTTTTAAATAAAGGCGAACCTAGGGCTCTCTCTCTCTCTCTCTCTCTCTCCCTTGTTGCTACGCGATCAGGTAAAGGGAAAAAACCAAGGGTGTCCTGCATCGACCGCAGGTCTTGGCGCATCTGCCTGGCATCGATCTCAGGCTTGAACGGGACTCCAATCCGCCACCGCTAGGATGGAGAGGATGATGGCTTTACGCGTCAAAGCGACGACAGCCATCCCTGACGTCAGATCTCCCGGACTCACGGGCTCAAAGCCTGGTTGTTCCCAAGGGAGAGGAGGCGGAACGGGCGAGGCGGAACGGGCGAGGAAGAGGAGGAGGAGGAAGGAAGGAAGGACCCCCCGGGGAACGCGAGGCGCTGTCCATGGTGGAGATCGCGGGGCTCGGGGCCCGCCCAGTGGAGTCCCTGGAGAGCAGATGACGCTCTGGCTGCCTCCCCAAAGGAAAGGGGCGCTGGAAGGGGGGCCAGCGAGCGTTACGTCGATTTGTGTTGCCACCAAGGGCCGTAGCCAGGATTCGGAGAAGCAACAATCTCTCTCTCTCTCTCTCTCTCACACACACACACACACACACACACACACACACACACACACACACACACACACACACACACACACACACACACACACACACACACACGTCTCTAATCTCTCTCTCTCTCACACACACTCTGTCTCTCACTCTCTCCTCTCTCTCACACACACACACTCTCACACGCTCTCTCTCTCACACACACTCTCTCTCCGCTCTCTCTTTCACACACACATTCTCTCCACTCTCTCTCTCTCACACACACTCTTTCTCTCTCACACACACAAACTTTCTCTCTGCTCTCTCTCTCACACACACACACACTCTCACACACACACACACTCTCTCTCTCTCACACACACACACTCTCTCTGTCACACACACACACTCTCTCTCTCACACACACACTCTCTCTCACACACACACACTCTCTCTCTCCGCTCTCTCTCTCACACACACTCACACACACACTCTCCGCTCTCTCTCTCTCACTCTCTCTCACACACACTCTCTCTGCTCTCTCTCTCTCACACACACACACACACTCCTCTCTCACACACACACACACACTCTGTCTCTCACTCTCTTCTCTCTCACACACACACACTCTCCTCTCTCTCTCACACACACACTCTCTCTCATACGCTCTCTCTCCACTCTCTCTCTCTCACACACTCTCTCCGCTCTCTCTCTCACACACACACTCTCTCTCTCCGCTCTCTCTCTCACACACACTCTCTCACACACACACTCTCTCTCACACACACTCTCTCTCACACACACACATACACTCTCCGCTCTCGCTCTCTCTCTCACACACACACACACACACTCTCTCACACACAATCTCTCTCTCTCTCACACACACACACACACACTCTCTGCTCCAAGGACATTGGCATTCGACTTCCTTAGTGAAGCCTTCTATACTATTAAGCGTGATGTCTGGACATCCACTCTCCTTGATGATTCTCCGCAATTCGTTTGCATGGGTCTTTTGCCCTAAAGAAAGTTCCCCCCCATACTCACAATCGGGAGCTCGAAAGCTGAGGGAGCCTAAAAAGGCTGTGGTGCACCAGGGGACTATTCCAGCCGGTGAGTCGGGGAGTTGGGATCTAGCAATCACGACGCGGGTCACCAGATGTTGTGTTTTGGGATCAAGGAGACAGCGGAGGCTTGATTCATGAAGAGGCAATAGGGCAAGATAGCCCGGTCGGAGTTTATTAGGAATAACAGGACAAAGACATTCCAGAGAAGAGTATGCAATCTATTCTTATTGGTTACCTGCGATAACATAAAATTACTTAATTGGCTAAATATCAGCATGTCTGCCTCATGCTCACCTTGCTAATTGGAAGAAAGCTGCGTGCTAGCTGAATGACTGCGTGCCATCCCTGGGCATAGTGGGGAGGGCCAAAAGCCTTGAGTCAGAGGCCCAAACTGGGGCCTCTAAGTTACGGCGTAAAAACAGATGAGGTAAGGAGAACAATCACCCACGATTTATGACCATGCCGTGCCAATGAGTCACAGCGATCGTGCTGTGAAACTCCTCACAACTAGCAGTTTGAAAGCAAGAAATTCCAAGTAGATAAATAGATGCTGCTTCAGCAGGAAAGGTAAAAGCGTTCTGCGCACTCCAGTGTCTAGTCATGCCTGCCTCGTGACCATGGAAACCTCTGCAGATGCAGACAGCACTGGCTCCTTGGCTGTACACAGAGATGAACACCGAACCATAGAGTCAGACACGACTGGCTTTTGAGCAAGGGCCACCTTGATATTTATAATTTAGACACAAGAGTCACAATGATAATACCACCACCCATGCTTGGGGAAGTTGCAGTTACTTCGCAGGAAGGTTGTTCCTTGGACAAAAAGACAGGGGGAGATTCTCCAGGGAGGGGGGGCTGGAGCCAGGGTGCATTCCTTGCACAGGGGGTCAGTTGCGTAGTGGAGTCCAGGCTGGTGGGATGGAAGCAACAGAGAGGCTGCCATTATCCACCCAGCCTTCTTCTCATCTTTTCTGATCCTTGTGAGTTTTGATGCAGTCCTCAGAGTAGAAGGAGGTAAGATGGATTTGACCAGGACCAGGACCTTGTTGCAAACTATACCTGGTGCAACGTCAAGTATTTGAGGATGGTTTGGCCTTGAATAGGCATTTGCAAAGCATATATAACAGACATTCTTTTCATTTGTTGTCCATGATGGCGGACCTTGGCACTCCAGATGATCTTGGACTTCAATTTCAAGAAGCCCCCTGTGAATCCACATAAATGGGTTTACTGTGATTCATCTGGCCCGTACTGCCCTCATCGCTCCCGGAAGCGGAAGTAAAATGCGTCCATCTGGGAATTGAAGTCCAAGAACATCTGGAGTGCCAAGGTTCGCCATCACGGTTATAGATCAATTCCTTTTCCTGTATTTTTGGATTTTTTGCAGATGTGGGGGAGCTGTCTGGCTATGGGTCAGGTTGAATACCTTTTCTTCTCAGCCTCCAATTGCACTGCTGACGGGGGTGAATTTGGGATGTGGATGGTGAAGATATAATGATGGAAGAACTATACACCTACCCCAGCCAGACATCCTCCATTCTCTGACATGGCATGCATTCTCTATCATAAAGTATTTCCTAGAATTTCATGGATGGGAGTGAGGAGCTTGACATATTTTAGGTAGTTGTGGGGAATTATGTGCCTGGGAGGGGCAGGGAGGAACCTTGTAGTTTGCCACTGTCTAATTCAGGGTGGAAAATGACTTCCTTTATTTCTTGGTCAGTAACGTCCTGTACTTTCAGTATCTATGCTTAGCTTTACGAACTGACATTACTTGTCTTTTCAGCTTTCTTGACCATTACTGAAGACCAATCAACCCACCTCTTTGGATGTCGGGATTTGTAAGTCATTCTCAATACTCTAATGTAGGAGTCTCCAGCCACTGGGCCACAGACCGGTACCGGGTCGTGGGTTGTCCCAAACTGGGCCACAGGTTTGGGTGATGCTGGGAGCCCTGATGATAGCCTTCTGCCCTCAATGTGCTCCACTGGGGCTGCCTGGTGAATGGATCGAGAGCATAGGCTTCAGGCACAGCAGATAGGCAGGTGGCTGTGCCCTTTCTCCATGTTGTTAAACTATGGTGGGGCTCTGCCCCCTGCCTGTGTGTAGTGTGATACCTGACTGTCCAAGTCGAATGGTGTGGCTGGCAGGCTGCTTGGCCCCTCCTCCTTTATCATATTTTATTATGCACTTGCACCATCCAATCCCACCACCCGCACTACTTGGTTCATGGAAAAATTGTTTCACATGAAGCAGGTCCATGGCGCAAAAAGGTTGTGGACCTCTGCTCTAATGGCTTCATTGCTTCTGCAAAATATCTTTCCTATATTCTGGAGAACCAGAAGCCCTCTAGATGTTGGACTGCAACTCCTATCAGCTCTTATCCTGCATACCCAGTGGTGAAGGGTGAGAACAACTGCAGTCCCATAGCATCTGGAATGCCTTCCCTTCTCCTTCTGTATCCTAGGAGGATCTTACAAAACAATTACCTTACCACACTCCCTGTGCTGCCCAGAAGAGGCTCATCTCAAGTTTGGCCGAGGTATAAGTGAATGGCTGTAAGTGAATGGAGAATGGGGGGTCTATTTTCCTGGTCTTCAAGTGCTTAGAAAGTATTATGTCAACATCAGTTGAGCACAGCCATGTGTGCTTAGAAAGTGGGGAAAATCCAGACTGAATCCATTGTTCAATAGTAAATCAGCACTTCTTTATTTGTATCAACACTAATGCAAATCATGCTGTTTCAATGGTTTTACTCTAGTTAGGACTAAGGTAAAGGTAAAGGTTTCCCTTGCTCGAAAGCCAGTCATATCTGACTCTAGGGTTCAGTGCTAATCTCTGTTTCAAAGCCGAAGAGCCAGCACTGTCTGCTTCTGCAGACATTTCTGTCGTCATGTGGCAGGCATGACTAGACACCGGACTGCATGGACTAGTGAGTGGAGTTAGGTCATTGTCAGTGCCATCTGATGTCTGTCTGGTTGTTACTGCCAGATAAGCATGTAAAGGATTGCTTCCTGGATGATTCCTATGCTATTCTAATTTCTGTGGCTCAAGTGGTTAAGATGCTGACTGGAAGGTGGCAAGTCAGCAATTCGAGACCTGAGTACTGCATGGCCGAATGAGCTCCCGTCTCTGTCCCTGCTCCTGCCAAACTAGCAGTTCAAAATGCAAGAAATTGCAGTAGATAAATAGTTAACACTTTGGTGAGAAGGTAAACAGCATTCCGTACACTCCGGTGTCTAGGCATGCCTGCCATATGTCCATGGAAATGTCTGCAGACGCAAACAGCACTGGCACTTTGGCTGTAAACAAAGATGAACACTGAACCCTAGAGTCGATATGACTGGCTTTCGAGGAAGGGCAGCCTTTACCTTTATCCCCAAAACTGTAGTTCCAGTGATCCTTTGAAATGTTTTTCTTCCCCTCAATGCATCCTCCATAGAACAACCTTTCCAGTAATTTTTCAAACATCTTTCCGACTGTTTTCAATATGCTGTTTCATCTTTTTTAGTGTATGAGAACCAAGACAATAGAAACAGCCGAAAGGTTGGCTTAACACATCTTTATTGCATGATGGTCCGGGGGAACATGTGGTAATGGCGGATGAACAGCTCAATATATACTGTGGCTATACATTTGAATGTGGCTCCTCGATAGCCCATTGGCTACTGTCTGCGTGACATCATTCCCCGTCACGCCCTTCTTGTCCAGGTGAGGTGGTGGCGGGAATCTTCCCGCGCTGTAGGTATTTGGGGAATTGGAACCATGTGAGCCGGGCGCTCGCTATTGCCCCTAGTGGTCACTAGCTCGCGTCCTGATACAGAAGGTTACAGTGTTACAGCTGGTGGTTATTATATCCACTCATTCGAGTGTTACATTACTTAAAGGCACAATATTCCAAACACAACATCCCTCCCCCCTAGGATGAGACGAAGTCTCTCATCCAATATGGTTTATTGCAAGCGCGTTTTGGGTGCAAGGCTGGCTGGCTTGTCCCGGGAGCGCTATCACTTCTGTGTTCCCTGGTCTCTTGTCCTGCAATGGGAGAGGGAGACTCGTTAGTGACTTGCCGCGGTTCCGCGGCTTTCTGGGTAGGGGTAAACTCCATTGTGGGAAAACCGGGGGCACTGGGGGCTAACGAAAAACCCCGCTTCTCGCCTGGATGGGTGGGGGACCACTCCAAAAAAACCCCCCGGTTTTGTAACTCAAACTCAAAATCATCTTCTGGGGTATCTGTGGGGGTATCCCTCAGGATATCTATGGGGACAAACTTATTCCCTTCCCCCCTTGGTGGGGACCACTGGCCCCCCTCTCCTCCCCCTTGGGCTGAACGGGTGGGGGAGAACCCT
Source organism: Bradypodion ventrale (assembly GCA_035047345.1). NCBI lineage: Eukaryota > Metazoa > Chordata > Lepidosauria > Squamata > Chamaeleonidae > Bradypodion > Bradypodion ventrale. The sequence continues at coordinate 63,978,242 of JAWDJE010000002.1, forward strand.
AACATTGAATCCTGTTCCGCGCTGTCCGTGCTCTGGTTTCTGGAGACCCGGCGCCGGAGTTGGTCCGCGTGCCGCCTCCAGAGTAGACCTGTGCTGGTCTCTACGCAGTACGACACTGGACCCGTTTGCCCAATGACTACGCCCGGAACCCAGGCTGGCCCTGCGCTAGCGTAGTTTCTGCAATGGACCGGGGCGCCTATTTCGAAACTCTTCGTGCCCACTAACCCGATGTTCCTCCCAGTGTCTTCCACCCTCGTAGGGTCTAGCCTGTTCAGTACCGTAGTCAGTTTTCTGCGCATTAGGAGCTCTGCGGGCGAGTATCCTGACGCTAGGGGGGTCACCCTATATCCCAGCAAAAACTGGCACAACTGCAGGTTTAAATCCCCGGGGCCCATGCGCCTCAGCGCGTCTTTGGTGGTACGCACGAGGCGTTCTACCTGGCCATTCGTCGCCGGGTGGAAAGGCGCGGAGGTAATGTGCCGGATGGCGTTGATGTCGGTGAATGCCCTGAATTCGGCAGACGTGAAGCAACTAGCGTTATCGCTAACAAGCGTGTCGGGTATACCGAATGAACTGAACACCCTGCGCAATTGTTTAATTGTTGCGGCTGAGGAGGTGTTCGCAACTGGGATAACCTCTAACCACTTGGAATAAGCATCCACTATGAGGAGAAAAAGCGATCCTCTGAAAGGGCCCGTGAAGTCAATGTGGACGCGGGACCACGGCACCTTTGCCGCATCCCATTCCCTGTGCGGAAGTCGAGCCTCTTCGGGCCGGGAGCTTTGGCAACTCTCGCAAGTGCCCACCATGTGCTCGATATCGGCGTCCAACTGGGGCCACCAGAAGTAGCTCCTGGCCAGTGCCTTGGAGCGGACAATTCCCGGGTGGCTGACGTGCAGCAGCTTAAGCACCCTTGCTCTCAGGGATCCAGGGACGATTACCCCCTGGCCCCACAGGAGGCAACCCCTCTCCATGGACAGTTCTAACTTTTTCCTAAAAATGGGGCAAACTCCGCCGCCGGGGAGGACGTTGGCCACCCTTTCTGCACCCATGAACTGACCAGGGCCAACGTCTTGTCCCTGCCCGTCGCCTTCGCGATCTCTGCGGGCACTATGGGGGGTGAATCTAGGACCTCTATCATGAGCACTTGGTGGTCTTGTTCCACCTCACACACGTGGCTGCCCGTGTGGGGGAGGGGTGACCTCGACAGGGCGTCCGTGTGGCTTATGTCCTTTCCAGGGCGATACACCAGCGCGTTCTGGTACGCGTTTAAAAAAATGGCCCACCTGAGCATCCTAGGGGACAGAATCTGTGGCGTGGGCTTGTCTGCGGTAAAAATGCCTAGCAGGGGCTTGTGGTCAGTCACGATGGTAAAGGGGCGGCCATAGAGGAAGTCGTGGAACTTCTTCGTCCCAGCAATTATCGCTAATGCCTCCCTGTCTGTCTGTGCGTAGTTACGCTCTGCCTTAGACAGGGACCTGGAGTAGAATGCCACCGGGGCCTCCCGCCCATTTTCCAACACGTGGCACAGGACCGCCCCCACCCCCACTGGAGATGCATCACATACTAGAACCACTGGTTTCTTGGGGTCAAAATGGGTTAATATGGAGGATAAGAATTGTTTCAGCTCATTGAATGCCCTCTCCTGGCTCTCGCCCCATTTCCACGCCTCGTCCTTTTTTACTAACTTATGAAGCAGCTCCGCTACCGACGCCTTCCTAGGCAGGAAGGAATGGTAGAAGTTTAAGAGCCCCAGGAACGACTGCAATTCGGGCTTGGAGGTGGGGCGAGGAGCATTTTGAATGGCGGCCACCTTTGATTCGGAGGGTTTGATGCCTGCAGGGGTTACCCGGAAACCCAGGAACTCAACCTCTTTTGCGAAGAAGACGCATTTGTCTTTCCGCAACCTCAACCCCGCCTTTTCAAATACCGTCAGTACTTTGTCTGGCCTCTCAGCCAATTCTGACTCACTCCCCCCCCGTTATCAATACGTCATCAAAGTATGGCAAGACCCCCTCCAGACCCTTTAAGAGGCATTCCATGAGCGATTGGAAGATGCCTGGCGCCGAGTTCACACCAAACTGTAGACGCATCACCTGGAACGCCCCCTTATGAGTGACTATCGTCTGCGCAGCAGCTGCAGCTGGGGTTACCGAGAGCTGCTGGTATGCCTGCGCCAGGTCAAGCTTTGCGAAACACTTTCCCCCATGTAACCTGGCCAACAGGTGGCTGACTACCGGCACCGGATACGCGTACATTTGTACATTAATGGTACATTTGTAATCAGCGCATATTCGAACCTCCCCGTTGGCCTTAAGCGCTGTTACAATCGGAGTTTCCCACTCCGCGGAATCAACAGGAACAAGGATCCCCTGGCCCACCAATTTGTCCAGTTCCGCCTCTATCTTGTCCTTAAGTGCAAAAGGCACTCTCCGCGGTTTGAGTCTTATTGGACGGACCTCCGGGTCCAGGTCGAACGCAACTGGGGGCCCCTTGAATTTTCCGAGTCCCTTCTTGAACACTTCAGGATGCGCATTACACACCTCCTTATTAATGGTACATTTGTAATCAGCGCATATTCGAACCTCCCCGTTGGCCTTAAGCGCTGTTACAATCGGAGTTTCCCACTCTGCGGAATCAACAGGAACAAGGATCCCCTGGCCCACCAATTTGTCCAGTTCCGCCTCTATCTTGTCCTTAAGTGCAAAAGGCACTCTCCGCGGTTTGAGTCTTATTGGACGGACCTCCGGGTCCAGGTCGAACGCAACTGGGGGCCCCTTGAATTTTCCGAGTCCCTTCTTGAACACTTCAGGATGCGCATTACACACCTCCTGTATTGGGTCAGTCCCAACGGCATGCACCCCCCCAATGAACAAACCCAGGGGCTTAAACCATTGAGTCCCGAGGAGGCAACAACTCCCCCCTTGAGAACAACCAGGGGAAGTTCCGCGGCGTGTTGCTTGTATTGGACCTTGAATTTTCCAACCCCCAACACCAGAATGCTATTTCCCTGCACGTCCCGCAGGGTAGACCTCAGTGCTTTGAGCTTGGGCCGCACGTTGGGGGAAATTCCCAAAAACTCCCTCTGGGAAATGATTGAATATGAGGAACCCAAGTCTATCTCCATCTTAACGGGGACCCCTTGCACCAGTACCTCAACAAAATAACGGGGGTGTCCTAAGGACATGCTGTGGACTGCCGTGTCGTCGTTGCTGTCGTCGGAGATGCGGCCCACGCCGTCCTGCTTCTTCGAGGGCCGGACGCCTTCCTGGTTTTTCGGTGAGCGGTCTGTTGAGCCTTTCTGGTCTCTGTGCCGCCGTCTGCAAACCTTGGCTATGTGGCCTCGGCGCCCGCAGTTGTGGCACTCGGCCTTCCGGAACGGGCACTTGATGTGGTCATGGGACGCCCCGCAGCCATCGCAACGCCGGCCATCCTTCCGCACCTTCTGGATGTCCTCGTCCTCGCTGCTCTCCGTGGAGGAGTGTGGTGCCCGCCTGGCCGCTTGCACCGAGCCCGCTGCCTTGTCGGGTTGTGGGGGCCTTGCTCTGAACCCCTTAACCCCGGCCCTCATGGCTTCCGCCGCCTGCGCCTCCTTCATGACCTCTTGCAGCGTCTGGGGCGGCTCCTTGTTCATCAGCTTTCGCTGAACCTCCTCGTCCCACAGGCCGCACAGCATGCGGTCCCTGAGGGCGATTTCCAGGTTCTCCCACTTGCATGGGCCGGCGGCCAAACGGAGGGCCGCTGCAAAGGCAGCCACGGACTCACCAGGCGCTTGGACTCTCTTCCAGAACGCGTCCCGAGCCGAAAACATTGAAACCGAGGGCTGGAAATGGTCGCGCATCGCTTTCAGGAGCTGCTTGACCGGCACCTCGTTCACCTTCTTCGGAGACACCAGGTCCGCCAATACCTTCATGGCGGGGAACCCGAGCATCCTGATAAGCATGGCCCTCTTCTTCCCCTCGTCTGAGATATCGGACACCATCAGTGCGCTTTGGAAGTCCATCTCGAACAGCTCCCATTCTTCCGGTTTGTTGATGTTGAAACCGGCCTGCGTTGTCTTGATTCCGTGGGGATCCATTATCCCACCTTCGTCGCCAATTTAGTGTATGAGAACCAAGACAATAGAAACAGCCGAAAGGTTGGCTTAACACATCTTTATTGCATGATGGTCCGGGGGAACATGTGGTAATGGCGGATGAACAGCTCAATATATACTGTGGCTATACATTTGAATGTGGCTCCTCGATAGCCCATTGGCTACTGTCTGCGTGACGTCATTCCCCGTCACGCCCTTCTTGTCCAGGTGAGGTGGTGGCGGGAATCTTCCCGCGCTGTAGGTATTTGGGGAATTGGAACCATGTGAGCCGGGCGCTCGCTATTGCCCCTTGTGGTCACTAGCTCGCGTCCTGATACAGAAGGTTACAGTGTTACAGCTGGTGGTTATTATATCCACTCATTCGAGTGTTACATTACTTAAAGGCACAATATTCCAAACACAACATCTTTGTTCTCCTTCTAACCCTTTGTTTCATTTTTGAGCATTTTTTCTCTCTTTTGGTGTGAAATTCATCCTTAGATCTTGTTGCCTTCTGAGCTAACAGCAAGGAGAGAAGATCCTTGCAAAAGGGGCTAATAAAGGTAAAGGTTTCCCTTGCTCGAAAGCCAGTCTTATACAACTTTAGGGTTCAGAGCTCATCTCTGTTTTAAAGCCGAAGAGCCAGCGCTGTCTGCAGATATTTCCGTGGTCATGTGGCAGGCATGACTAGACACACCGAATGCTGTTTACCTTCCCACCAAAGTGGTCCCTATTTAGCTACTTGCAATTTCTTGCTTTTGAACTGCTAGGTTGGCAGGAGCTGGGAAAAAGACGGGAGCTCATTCCATCCTGCAGTACTTGGGAGTTGAACTGCTGACCTTCCGCCTCCCAGTCAGCTTCTTAACCACTTGAGCCACTGCAGTCCCTAAAGGGGCTAATAGGCATGTTCAAATGAAGGTGAAGACTTAGTGTATATGCTGGTTTATAACAGAAGCCCATATACTTTGTTAGTACAGAAGACTTTGGTGGGCAGATGTGCCTTGGATTGTAGCCTATGTTACTGGGTTGATTTAAATTTAATTTAATTTAATATTTCAACTTGTTCACCACCCACTCAGGCAAGCCCGACTCAGGGCGGCTTACATAATATAAAACCCCCATATAATAAAAGCAATTAAATAATCCCCGTCCACATTAAAAAAAACCACCCACCCCGAGAAGCAGAGAGAGGGTACATCTCATGGTAAAAGCCAGCGGGCAGGAGCCACATTGCCCTCTGGGCTCCATACCTGCCCCACCAGCCAGGTCTTAAGTCCTTTCCTGAAGGGCAGCAACTCCTTCTGCAACCGGAGCTTTATTGGCAGGAGGTTCCAAAGGGCCAGAGCGAACACGGAGAAGGCCTTTTTTCTTGTGCCAGAGAGGTTGGGTCCCCTGGCTGATGGAACAATTAAGGAACCCCTTCGGTCCGCTCTGGTTGGACGGACAGATGTTCTTAGGGTGATACAGTCTCTTAGGTATTGTGGCCCACTACCATATAGGGCTTTAAAAGTCATAACCATCACCTTGAATTGCACTCAAAGGCAAACTGGTAACCAGTGCAGCTCCTGGAGCAGGGGCGAGGCATGGGCATAACACCCACACTCCATCACTACCCAGGCTGCTGCATTCTGGACCAGCTGCAGCCTCTGAATGGTCGTCAAGGGCAGCCCCATGTAGAGCGCATTACAATAGTATAGTCTGTAGGTGACCAGGGCATGTGTGACCATAAGCAAGGAGTCCCTATCCAGGAGTGGGCACAACTGGTGTATCACACGTAGTTTTGCAAAGGCCCTCCTGGCCACGACCGCCACCTGCTCTTCTAGTAGCAGTCGAGAGTCCAGGAGGATCCCCAAGTTAGACTAAAATATTTAGTCTAAAAATCTTAATTTATAAATATGGAACAATCACTTTTTTTGAAATTCCATTTCTCATAGGATACAAGGGAGGGATTTAATATTCCCTGTATATTTGGATACTTTATAGGACAGATGATGGATAGCAAGCAAATGTAACCAAAAAAACCATATTTCACAAGCTTGATTTCATTTACTCCTGGACTGCAATGCCCATCAGCCCAAGTCACTGCAAATAAAGAGAGATTATGAGAGTCATGGCCCATCAAAACATCTGTAGAACCACATTCACTCCATCCTTTCTTTTTTAAAAAAAACCATATATAAAACAGATCCTGATCATATTATCTCCCATGATATCCAGTTGAAACCTTATTGAATTATACATTTTCTGCTCATTAGACAAAGGTTCGCTATACATACACATTTAGGAATGGCACCAACTTCTCTTTGCTTTGCCATTTTAATTACTTAGAGCTATAAAATGAGATGAGTTGGAAAATGGATTCCTTGTGTCATATCCTCCAGAAAAATATATGCTGCTGTTATTTTTATACACAATGATACCTCCGCTTCATGCTCGAAGTAAAGTGGAGAAGGATACAACTGTGTAGGGCAATGTACAAGAAGCATGTAGTGAACTGGAGCACTCCCGGAGGGAGAAAAGAGTTCAGAGTTTGTTTTTTCATTCCAGCTAACAACAGAACACTTTTAATCCATGCTTGCCTGGCACAAATGGGAATTTTGGGATTAATGAATATATGGGCAAGCTCCTTGCCCATATATTCATTATGGGCATCATAATGGGGGGGGGGGAGGTAGCCCTTTGCACCTCCAGCATTTCAGAACCTCTGTTGCCATCTTTGTTGCTGAAAAACCACCAATTAGTTTTGTGCCTTCCCCTGCCCATCCCTTCCTTTAGTGGCAGACAGGGGAAGGACATGCAACTCTGGGATTCGGTTTTATGGGGCCATTCAACAATTATGTGATCCATTTTGGGGGGAAATTAACCCCCTCCCCCCATGTAATCTGACCGTAATTTTTGCTTCAACCCCTTCTCCCTTTTTTGTTGTTCAGTCGCACAGTCGACTCCGACTCTTTGCGACCCCATGGACCATTGCTCTCCAGGCACCCCTGTCCTCCACCATCCTCCTCAGTCTGCACAGCCCCATGCCCTTTGTGTCTACAGCACCATCTATCCATCTCATCTTTGGCCGTCCCCTTCTTCTTTTGCCCTCCACTTTCCCCAGCATCAAGGCCTTCTCAAGTGAGTTCTCTCTTCTCATTTGATGTCCAAAATACTTCAGCTTCCTCTTTGTTATTTGTCCCTCCAAGGAGCAGTCAGGGCTAATCTCTTCTAATATTGACCTATTTGTTCTCCTCATTGTCCAGGGTACTCTCAAAACTCTCCTCCAGCACCACTTCTCAAAGGCATCTATTTTCCTGCGCTCAGCCTTTCTAATGGTCCAGCTTTCTCAACCATACATTACCACCAGGAATACCATTGCTTTGACTATGCGGACCTTTGTTTGCAGTGAGATGTCTCTACTTTTCACTATGTTCCCCAGGTTTTTCATAGCTTGTCTCCCAAGAATCAGTCGCCTTTTTATTTCATGGCTGCAATCTCCATCTGCAGTGATCTTAGATCCTAAGAAAGTAAAATCTGTCACTGCTTCTACTTCTTCCCCATCTATTTTCCAGGGACTGATATGGCCTGTTGCCATTATCTTGGTTTTCTTGATATTGAAATTTATGTAATCCAGAACTTTTGTATTGAAACTCTAATTTAATGCAGAACGTATTGGTGAGAATTCTCAATGCAGCACACCCTTTGTGAAGAGACTTTTTTTTTTTGCAGGGAGGAATGAGGATGTCAGGTAAGTTCCGATAGTGTTCTTCTACTATCTTCTTTATAAGGATTAAGAGTCATTGTTGTCTCCTGCCGGGGGGTACATCAAGATCATCTTCCCAAATCGGATCAAAATCCCCAGAGATCATTTTTAAACTTTAAAAAGTGCCACGTTTCGAAACCACAACAGCTCCAAATGGATTACGTGATCTTTGAACTGACCCCCACCCCACCCCCATGTAATTTTCCATAATTCAGATGGCAGACCCCCTCCCCTTGAGGATCACATAATTGTTGAATGGCTCCTATGTGATGATATTCTGACACCTTATCTGCCATAACTGCCACAAAGGTGATGGAGGGGAAATGCAAAAGGGCTCAGATGCAGCCAAGCCTTCCACAGATAGAAGTTGTGGAAGTAGAAACTAATTTTCCCTTTACTTTCTTTTAATATTTAATTTTGCTTTTAACCTTTGCCTTCCTCTCTGTACATTCTTATACTGCCACCACATTTTTTTTAAAGGGAGGGGTTTCTACATTTTCTAGCAGTGAAGAGGGAAACTGTAGGGCAATTCTGGGACTGGTTTGTTCCTTCAGACATTTTGATTGATAACTCCCCATTAGCCATGATGTGATGGGCTGAAACACGCTGAGGGCAAACACTTCCTAGTCATGGGGTAGTGCATGGAAAAGAAAAGCTAAGACCTGATAAGGCCCCATTTATTTCTTCACTCATAGAAGTCTGAAATGAACCCAATGCCCTCTTTATATTGTGTATATCACACAGACTCTGTAAACAGTTGGTGTCATAAGGCAGAAGATAATACACATGCAAAGATGTCTATGTTTTCTCATGTCCAGGCCTGTCTCCACTGTAACCTTCCTTCTTCAATATTTTTGTTCCCCTTGTTGCAGTTGCAACAGTGCACATCATAACATTGTGCTAATAGTTTCATCTTTGCTAATTGTTAGTAATGTCAGGGTGAAAACCCTGTAGATTTTTGTTTAAAAATCATATTCTTAATACCATTTTCCCCTTGGTGTAGGTATGGAAAGGGCCAGGAGCACCTCAATTCCCCCAATTTGGGATGCCTGGCCCCTCCCCCCATCCTGGCACAAGCCCCCTTCGCTATTGGTCTGTAATGCAGTTAATTGCAGTGCACACCATTGTGAAAATAAGCCTTTATAAAATTTGCTGGTACTTTTTTTTGTTTTCTTGTCAGTTTAATGGCAGATTATAAAAACAGTAACCCACACTGCAACAGCAGGTGAAGATGAGTAAAGTGTTTTCCTGTTCCATAAATACCATTCCTGAAAAGTTGATTCTAAGTGATAGATTTGTTTATGCTGAGGCATACCCAGTGGTATTATAGCTATTACACAATCTACTGCAGAGGAAGCAATGTGGAAAGAAACATACTGTACCACCAAATGCACAGCATGAATGTGATAAATATTGGGTATTGTCTTGCTATAGTTAAATACTTTTCAAGACCCAGAAAATTTCAGTGGTGGAAAAATGTTCTATTTAAGCCTCCTGCTTAAAACATCATTTTACTTGGTATTATGCACTATTTCCTAATTCTATTTTTCCTATAGGAAACCAGATGACAGATATAGCCAAAAGGGCAGAAGAACAAAGGGGTCAAATCTTCTCTTACTTTTCTATTTTCATTAAACTGCAAAACTGATACCTGGATCATGATCTTTTAATCCTGCTCACAAAAGCAGAGGGTCCTGTAGGAAGAGAATATGAAAATATTACTAAATTATGTGACCAAATTTCTACTGGTATTTCCAACCAGAGTAGAGTCGTTGAATCAATGAGATTTAAATATGTATTTACTGACTTTAACAGCAATTGATTAAATGCATCTATTTCAATTTGGACTAGCAATAAGACGTAGGGCATTATTATTTTTTATTTTAGATGACTGAAAGGTCAGCAGTTTGAGACCTGAGTACTTCACAACAGAGTGAGCACCCATCTCTGTCCCAGTTCCTGCCAACCTAGCAGTTCAAAAGCAAGAAATTGCAAGTAAATAAATAAGTACTGCTTCAGTGGGAAAGATAACAGCATTCTGTGTACTCCATTGTCTAGTCATGCCTGCCACATGACCACGGAAATGTCTGCAGACACCGTGATGGCTCTTTGGCTATAAATGGAGATTAGCACAGAAACCTAGAGTCAGATGCGACTAGCTTTTAAACAAGGGGAAGGCAACCTTTAATGCAGACATAGCCATATTAAACCGTTGCAGTTAAAACAATTCTGTTTTCTTAAAGACTAATCAGTTTTACTCAACCTAAGCTTAGACAGTGGAAAGCTAAAATTCAAGACCACATGTTGTGTTCTATAAAGTCAGAACTTTATAGTTCTGGTGGGAAGGTAATAGTGTTCCATGCACTCTGGTGTCTAGTCATGCCTGCCACATGTACATGGAAATGTCTGCAGACACAGATAGCATCTTTGGCTGTAAATGGAGATGGGCACCGAATCCTGGAGTCTGATATGACTGGCTTTTGAGCAAGGGCCCCTTTACCTTTACCAATTCTACACCCTGGTTAGTTTCAATGGTTGAGCCGGAGAATCGACTCCAAGTCTCTCGGATCCTAGTTGACTACTCAGACCAGAGCAGCACGCGTGGTACCCCAAACACCTCTCACTGCATGTTTATTTAGTATATGTCATAAAATAGGTTGCAGTCCCAAAATTATTTATTTGCTGATTACAAGTATATCCTGCTTTTTACCTAATTAACTCAAGGTGGCACACAAGACTTGTTATGTATGCATGTCAATGTTACTGTAAAGACAAGAATGTATCCACTCCAATTACAATGTATCACAGCTGTAAAGGAACGCGAGCAAGCAACCCATAGAGGGCAGCTGCGAGTGTTCAGTCTCACATGGTTCACATTGCTCAATCACGGACAGCCGCGGGAAACGTCCCCGCATTAAGCAGGAAGAGAAAACAACTGCAAGAGTGAGGCGTGCCGGGGCGAGGCCACGCCGGTAGCAGCCAATGAGCTACCGTGCTGCAAGATTCAAATGTATAGTCCTACTGTATATAATGAGATGTACCTCTGCCATTACCACATGTTCCTCCGGATCATCATGCAATAAACCTGTGTTAAGCCAACCCTTCGGCTGTTTCGTTGTCTTTGGTCCCATACACTAAACTGGCGACGAAGGTGGGATGATGGCAGCCCACGGGACCAAGACATGCGCCGGCTACGAGATCAGGAAGCTGGGAGATTTAGAGCTGTTCGAGATAGACTTCAATGGGGCGCTGGTGGAGCTCGAAGTTACGGACGAGGCCAAAAAGAGGGCCATTTTTGTCAGGATGCTCGGGCACGAAACCAAGAGGACCTTGGTGGACCTGATCGCACCGAGACGGGTGAGCGACTTCAAAGCTAAGGAGCTCCTGACGTTGCTGCGAAACCACCTCCGGCCCGCGATAGCGATGTTCCCCGCTCGGAGCGCGTTTTGGAGGCGAGTCCAAGCGCCCGGGGAGTCGGTCGCCGATTTCGCAGCGGCCCTGCGACTGGCCGCCGGCCCATGTAAGTGGGAGAACCCAGAAGTCACCCTCAGGGACTGCCTGCTGTGCGGCCTGAGGGACACCGAGACTCAGCGCGCGCTGATGAAGCAAGAGCCTCCCCCCACACTACAAGAGGTCCTAGACGCGGCACAGGCCGCGGAAGCCACGTTGGCCAGGGTGCAAGAGCTCCAGGACTGGCGGCCGAGGACGGCCAAGGTGGAAAGCTCGGTGCGCGCAGCCCGGCGAGCTTCAAACTCATCCGCGGAGAGCGGAGACGACGAGGACGTCCAGAAGGTCCAGAAGGAAGGCCAGCGTTGCGACGGCTGCGGAGCCGCCCACGCCCGCACCAAGTGCCCGTTCAGGAAGGCCGAGTGCCACAACTGCGGCCGGCACGGGCACATCGCCAAGGTCTGCAGGAGACGGCGCGAGACCAGGAGGAGTTCGCCAGACCGCTCAGCGAGGCAGAACCGCACCACGAGGCCCAAGGACGAGAACCGCACCACGAGGCCCAAGGACGGCACCCGGACCACGTGGAAGCAGGACGGCGTAGGGCGCATCTCCGACGACAGTGAGGACGACGCCCCGGTGTTCAGCATGTCCGCGGGACACCCCCGATACTTTGTTGAGGTAGTAATTCAAGGGGCCCCTGTTAGGATGGAGGTGGACTCGGGTTCTTCTTACTCTATCATCTCCCAGGGAGAGTTCCTGAAAATCGCCCCCCACGTGCGGCCCAAACTCAAAGCGTTGAGGTCCACGCTGAAGGACGTACAAGGGAACCGCATTCCAGTGTTGGGGGTTGGGAAGTTCCAGGTCCAATTCAAAAAGCACGCCGCAACGCTCCCCCTAGTCGTCCTCAAGGGAGGTAATTGCAGCCTCCTCGGGACTCAATGGTTCCAGCCCCTGGGTTTGTTCATTGGGGGGGGGTGCACACCGTCGGAGTACATGCCGCCGGGACTGATCCAATATAGGGTGTGTGTGACGCGCACCCCGAGGTTTTCAAAAAGGGACTGGGGAAATTCAAGGGCCCCCCAGTGACTTTCGACCTGGACCCGGAAGTACGACCAATCAGGCTAAAGCCGCGCAGAGTGCCTTTCGCACTAAAGGACAAAATAGAGGCGGAACTGGACAAATTGGTGGGTCAGGGGATTCTTGTGCCTGTCGATTCTGCGGAGTGGGAAACTCCAATTGTAACAGCACTGAAGGCCAACGGGGAGGTCCGCATATGCGCTGATTACAAGTGCACCATCAATAAGGCGATTCGCCCTAATGCGTATCCGGTGCCGGTAGTCAGCCACTTGCTGGCCAGGTTACACGGGGGGAGGTGTTTCGCTAAGCTTGACCTAGCACAAGCATACCAGCAGCTCCCGGTGACCCCGGCCTCAGCCGCGGCACAGATCATAGTCACCCACAAAGGGGCGTTCCAGGTGACGCGCCTTCAGTTCGGCGTGAATTCGGCGCCCGGAATCTTCCAGTCACTCGTGGAACGCCTCCTAAAGGGATTAGAGGGGGTGTTACCCTACTTTGATGACGTATTGATAACGGGGGGGGGGGAGCCGGGCTGAATTGGCGAAAAGGTTGGGAAAGGTCCTGACAATATTCGAAAAGGCGGGGTTGAGGTTGCGGAAAGACAAATGCGTCTTCTTCGCGACCGAGGTTGAGTTCCTAGGGTTCCGGGTGACTCCTGAGGGAATAAGGCCGTCCCAATCCAAGGTGGCCGCCATCAAAAAGGCCCCTCGCCCCACCTCCAAGCCCGAGCTGCAGTCGTTCCTTGGACTGCTGAACTTCTACCACTCCTTCCTTCCTCGGAAGGCGGCCGTGGCGGAACCGCTACACAAGTTGTTAAAGAAGGACGAGGCGTGGAAGTGGGGCGACGATCAGGAGAGGGCATTCAACGACCTGAAACGACTCCTGGCATCCGATGCCGTCCTGACCCATTTCAATCCCAAACACCCGGTGGTCCTGATATGCGATGCATCCCCAGTGGGGGTGGGGGCGGTGTTATGCCACGTGCTAGAAAACGGGAGAGAGGCCCCGGTAGCGTTCTACTCCAAGTCCCTGTCCCAAGCGGAGAGAAATTACGCCCAGACAGACAGGGAAGCGCTAGCGATAATTGCGGGGACCAAGAAATTTCATGATTTTGTGTATGGCCGCCCCTTCACCATAGTGACCGACCATAAGCCCTTGCTAGGCATTTTCACCGCAGATAAGCCCATGCCACAAATCCTGTCCCCGAGAATGCTCAGGTGGGCCATCTTTCTCAACGCGTATCAGCACGCGTTGGTGTACCGGCCAGGGAAGGAGATCAGCCACGCGGACGCCCTGTCGAGGTCCCCCCTTCCCCAGAATTGCAGCCACGTGAGCGAGGAAGAGAGGGACCACCAGGTCTTGATGATAGAGGTCCTAGACTCGCCCCCGGTAGTACCGGCCGACATCGCCAAAGCGACCGGCAAGGACAAAACGTTAGCAACAGTTAGCTCCTGGGTGCAGAAAGGGTGGCCCGTGTCGTCCCCAGCAGCGGAATTCGACACATTTTTCAAGAAAAGAGTAGAGTTGTCCCTAGAGAGGGGTTGTCTTTTGTGGGGACAGCGGGTAGTGATCCCCACGTCCCTCCGGCCGAGGGTGCTTAAACTGCTGCACGTCAGCCATCCGGGGATCGTCCGCTCCAAAGCACTGGCCCGCAGTTACTTTTGGTGGCCCCAGCTAGACGCCGATATCGAGCACATGGTCGGCACTTGCGAAGCTTGCCAAAGCTCAAGGCCAGAAGAGGCTCGCTTGCCACATAGGGAATGGGACACAGCAAGGGGGCCCTGGTCCCGGGTGCACGTAGATTTTGCTGGCCCGTTCAGGGGAGCGTTTTTCCTCCTTGTAGTGGATGCGTACTCCAAGTGGTTGGAGGTCATCCCAGTCTCGAGCACCTCCTCAGCCACAACAATTAAGCAATTACGGAAGGTCTTTTCCACGTTCGGTTTACCCGACACCCTCGTTAGCGATAACACTAGTTGCTTCACGTCTACCGAGTTCAGGGCATTCATGGATCTCAACGCTATTCAGCACGTCACCTCCGCCCCGTTCCACCCGGCCACCAACGGCCAAGTAGAGCGCCTCGTGCGCACCACAAAGGACGCGCTGCGGCGCATGGGTCCCGGAGATCTCGACCTACAAGTGTGCCAATTCCTGCTAGGGTACAGGGTCACCCCATTGGCGTCAGGGTACTCCCCCGTGGAGCTGTTAATGCGCAGGAAGCTGGCCACCGTAATCACCAGGCTAGACCCCACAAGGGTGGAAGACAAGGGGCGGAACGTAGGAATGGAACCCACAAAGAGTTTTAGCGTAGGCTCCCCCGTGCATTGCAGAAACTACGCCAGCGCAGGGCCAGCCTGGGTGCCGGGCGTTGTAATAGAACAAACCGGCCCCGTGTCGTACCGCGTGGAAACCAACACAGGCCTCCTGTGGAGGCGGCACGCGGATCAGCTCAGGCGCAGGGTTCCCGAAGAGCCGGACGATAACGGAAGTAACCACGATTCAGCGTTAGGGTACTCCCCCACCCGTTTAGCCCAAGGGGGAGGAAAAGGGGGCCATGGGTCCCCACCAAGGGGGGAGGAAAGGGAATCTGTCCTCTTAGATATTCTGCGGGAGTTTTCGGCGGAAGGGAAGAGCCCCGATCTCATACATATCTCGAGGAAGTTTCCCTCAAATACAGATCCCCCAAGAGACTTAGACTTTGATTTGCAGTACCAGGGGGAGTTAGCGGAGTGGTCCCCCACCCGTCCTAGCGAAAAGAGGGGTTTCAGTTCAGCCCCTGGTACTTCCAGCCCCACTAGCCCCTGTGAGTTAGAGTGTAACATAGTGCCAGCTCCCCGGAGACCGACACCCCCAAGACAGGAGACGACGGCGAATCCGCCCACCACAGTCTCAAGGTCCCCCGAACGGATAGCAGAAGGTAGCGGAACCACAAGGGCATCCTCGTCGGTCCCGAGGTTCACAATGGGAGGGTCCCCGGGGTCCGCAGGAAACAGGCAGGGGTTCACCTCCCAGCTGTTCATTCCATTCCCGTCCCCCAGCGCAAAGCGGGCACAGACACCCCACAGAGCCATTAACGAATCCCCATTTTCCGTTGCAGGACAAGCACCCACGGAACCAGGGACCACAGGCTCCCCTGCACTAGGTCAGGCGCCAGCACGCCCCAAGCGCGCGTGCGGCAAGCCACATTGGTTGCGGGACTTCGTCCCATCCTAGGGGGGAGGGGTGTTATGTATGCATGTCAATGTTACTGTAAAGACAAGAATGTATCCACTCCAATTACAATGTATCACAGCTGTAAAGGAACGCGAGCAAGCAACCCATAGAGGGCAGCTGCGAGCGTTCAGTCTCACATGGTTCACATTGCTCAATCACGGACAGCCGCGGGAAACGTCCCCGCATTAAGCAGGAAGAGAAAACAACTGCAAGAGTGAGGCGTGCCGGGGCGAGGCCACGCCGGTAGCAGCCAATGAGCTACCGTGCTGCAAGATTCAAATGTATAGTCCTACTGTATATAATGAGATGTACCTCCGCCATTACCACATGTTCCTCCGGATCATCATGCAATAAACCTGTGTTAAGCCAACCCTTCGGCTGTTTCGTTGTCTTTGGTCCCATACACTAAAAGACTCTTCTTCCTTTCTCTCCACAATGGCCCTGTGGGTCGGCTTGGCAGTGATTGGCACAAGGTCTCAGTGAGTTTTATGGCTTGACAAGAATAAGAAAATGAATTGCCCCAGAATCCCAGTCCAGTACTAAAACAGCCACACCCTATTTGCTGCCACTTACTAGTCTCTCACCACACTGATTTTAATTTAATTGTCTGATTTTTTTAATTGGCAGTTTCATTTTACATCCAAAGATCCAGATTCAGGGTCTCACTAGAGGAAACACCAATGCCCATATCTAGAAGCTGTGTGCACTTAAGAGAAAAAGTCTAGGATTCTAAGACAAACATGCATCTGGCAAATTAGCTTGCTGTTGTTCTGTAATTGGCCAGGTGGGAGATATTAAGTTCTTAATTCCATGTCTGATATCTTAGGCCTGTGGCACTGAAAGATGTGGTGCTCAGGGCAGTAATGTCCATAAGAGGGAGATGTTAGCATTTACTTTTCTTTTGTTTTTTGGTATGACCTGAACTTCAGAGGATAGCTCAGTGTTTCCCAATCTTTAGTTTTTGGACGCTACTTCACAGAAGCCTAAGTCAATTCCCCCAAAGCGCTGATCAGCCAAGGTACTGACTTAGAATTCTGGGAATTGAAGCCCCCCCTGTGGGGCATGGGCCCCACATTGGGAAACACTGAACCATTAGTTACAGAAAACAGACAATAGGGAATGTGTCCTTTTGTATTTAATCACTCATTTCTATTCATATGAAATGGTCAAGAATCCAACAGGCAGAAGAAATATCCAGTTTACAATTTCTATATGGTCAAATTATTTGTCAGGTCAACATACCCATCAAGTGTGGCTCATTAAAATATGGGAACTGCTCCGGCCCGGGTGCGCATGCACCACAACAACTCATCTGTGCATACGCAGAACCCCTTTGCGCATGTGCAGAGCCCATTTGTGATGGGTGTGCATGTGCAGTAACCCCATTCTCCACCGTTCAAATACGGGATGGTGGCGGAAAAGGGGAGGAACAAGTGGAGAAATACTTGACAGGTATGGGTCAATTGAACCATCAAATAATCTGTCTTTCCTTACCTATGCATTCTGGCCTACTGCTCCTTCTTCTCAGAGATAACTCCCCTCAAAGTGTCTGTCTATCTTATCCTTCTGTTTCGACACTCACATGCTTTTCCCCTTCAGTAGCTGTTTCAAACCTCAGCTACTGCCCTCAGCTGGTGGGGGCATGGGGGCGTGGGGGCAGGGGAAGCTGTTCAAGTGTGGATGCTGAATGGTCTTTGTTCATGATATTGTATCCTATGACCAGAGTCTGAGAATTAGCAATGTGTGCTTTCCTTAGGGAAAATAAAACAGAATTAGAGATATTTGTATGGTTTGGAATGTGGAACAGGGAACTAGTGAAGTAACACCATAAAGGACCTTCATATCCTATGAGGCATTTTGGAGAGCAAAGACGTGATTTGGATTGAGAAAAGGTGAAAGATTTATGCGATCTGAAGAGAAACTGATTCTTCCCTTGATCAGGGGTTCCATGATTGCTTTGATAAAGATTGTCTTCAGTTTCTGCTCAGGGATGAGCAGAGTGTGGTCACGGTTCCGGTGGCCAGATTCTGCACCTCGGTGCTAAACGCCTCGCAGGAATTTTAAAACAAATCCTTAACAAACACTTAATGACATATTTATTGTCATATTCTATAATCGTATATGTCACTTACACTGCATTGGTCTATGACCGTAATAAATGTTGTTGTTGTTGTTGATTGAGGAAAGGGGAAATTGAAAGTATCATACTTGCTCAACTGCTGGACGAAGGTGAGTGAAACTCAAAAGTTCAAGATCCCCTCTGGACATCCCAACCACTGAAGCTCCAAGGGAGGCTCAGACTTACAGCTACTCTGGGGGTGTCAGAGTCTGTGATGTAAATAGTCAACTAGCGCCACAGGACCCAGGGCAACCAAGCTAAAGGTCAAAAGCAAACCTTTGGTCAAAGCAGACAGGGGAACAAGGGTAGTCCAGCAGACAAGGCACAATCCAAGCAATCAAGGAAGCAACTGAAGCAGGATACTTTAGGATTGGAGCAAGAACAGGATGTTCACACAAAGGTCCACAACAAATTCAAGAGCCTTTGTTGCTGATGCAGCTTCTAGAGGGAGGGGATGGTTTTTTTATAGGTCTTCCCACAGGGTTCTCCAAAGGAGCTCATTAGGGTCTCAGCAGTTTCAGCAGGCTGTGAGGCTCATCAGAACTGCTTTCCCAGTATCTGAAGCCATGAAACTGCCTCAGAACCTGTCAGGCAGCCATTTCATAAAGCTGCAAGACAAAAAGCAAGATCTGTTTTGCTGATTAAATAGCATTTGGGAGTTCTCCAATAGTCTTTTTCTTTCTCCTCTCATTCAGCTTAAGGCATGCCCATTTAGAGGTGGATTGGATCACCCTGAAAAACATTGTAAACAATGTTTTTCAGGGCGATCCTGCCCATACCTGAACATGTTTTTATATGATTGATCCTGCTGTACATATTAAAAAAACTTCTTTAAAATTGCAATTTCCTGACTGTCCAGAGATGTTCAGTGAAAGTACAGTATTCACTTTGCCAATATCTGGAAGTGCCACTTCAGACACTTTACAATACTGGCAGATTTTCCTGATAGAGGAATTGCTGTGGAAATCAGTTCCTCCATTGGGAATACACACACACAGGTGAAAGCTGCTTCCTTTCTTGCATTGCTGGCTGTTGTGTATGCATGCAGTTCAGCTACTCGCCATTAGCGCAGCTGATGGAGCTCATTTGGCCCCAATTTACCCAATGAGTAACTAGCGCAGGAAACCTTCCCACCACAGTTGAACTATGTCAGGTATGCAGTACGTCAGAAAGACGTCACCGATACTGCAACCAATAGGCGCCTTTGGGCGAGATTCAAATGTATTGTGTACCATATATTAGGTGGCAAGGCTCCGCCATTGTCTCATGTACAGATTGACCATGTTACAATAAAATAGTGTTTAGCCCATCTGCCGGCTTGTGTGCAATCAATCTGCCTACAAATTGGTGATGAAGGTGGGATAATGGCGTCCCACAGGGTCACCCTCTCTCCGTTCAATACCTCCCAGCTGGAGTCATGGGTCCTCTACGAGGAACAGTTTCTGTATGCAATGGATGCGGAGAAGATCGAGGGCGAAGCACAAAGGCAAGCCTGCCTACTGGCTCAGTGTGGGTTGCCAACCCTGGAACTGGCAAGGAACCTTCCGGTGCCGAGGGTACTCAAGATGATACCACTGGCCAAAATCCTCACTGCCCTGCGGGCAC
The DNA here is from genome assembly GCA_035047345.1 of Bradypodion ventrale. Classification (NCBI taxonomy): domain Eukaryota; kingdom Metazoa; phylum Chordata; class Lepidosauria; order Squamata; family Chamaeleonidae; genus Bradypodion; species Bradypodion ventrale. The sequence goes on from JAWDJE010000002.1 coordinate 63,997,520, forward strand.
ATTTCCGCCCAAAGGTGTCTGTGTTCCTGGCAAGATAGGCGTTTAGCCAGCAAGACCAATGGCCTGGAGAAACTGTGGCGGAGTACGGCTGGCGGCCATTCCATGCTGGTGGGGAGCCTTCCTGGCCAAGGCATTGCGAGACCATCTCCTACTCGGCCTGCGGGATGAAGAGGCTCAGCGGAAACTGTTAGCCTGAGACAAGGACATCACGTTCGAGCAGGTCTTGTGGGCCGCACAAGCTGCTGAAGTGGTAAAGGATGGAGTACGGGCATGCAGGACGAGGTCCGCAGCCCCGGGAAGCTCGGCATCCGTGGTGCAAGCCCACAGTTGTTCGCCACACCGTGCACGAGAGTCAAGAGCCGCCGCAGCCGCAGCCATGTCCTCTTTGGGATCCAGCGAGAGTGAACCAGAGGTCCAGAAAGTGAGAAAAAGGCCATCCGAAAAGAGAGACACCACCGAAGCAAGCCAACTCTGCAAGGGGTGTGGGGGCTCACACGACCGGAAGAAATGCCCCTTCAGGAAAGCAGAGTGCCACAACTGCGGGTGTTTAAGAACATAAGAACATAAGAACAGCCTTGCTGGAACAGGCCACAGCCCATCCAGTCCAGTATTCTGTCTCACACAGTGGCTCACCATTTCCTTCAGGGTATTCCCAAGCAGGTGCCTGCTTAGGATTCCCTGGAAATGATATTGAGAGATATCCTGCCTATCTCTCCAACCCGGAGGTTGTCCTTAAGTATCCATAATTATAGCCATTGATACTCTTGTCCTCCATGAACTTGTCTAATCCTTTCTTAAAGCTGTCAAGACTGTGTTTGGGACACATAGCAAAGGTGTGCAGACAATGCAGAAGCCGAGACCCTGACCGGACCAGCCGCCACGGGTGAAAGGACGAGGCCATCCGGAAAGTGCATGCAGGGGACACAGTGGTGAGATGTGTGTCGGACCGACGCACCCTTTTTTGGTGAAGGTACTGTTGCAGGGGGTCCAAGTAAAGATGGAGGTGGATTCAGGGACCGCCTATTCCATAGTCTCGCAGACGGAGTTTCTGCGAATTCCCCCTAGGGACCACCCCAAACTGAGAGCCCTCAGGACGAACTTGCGGGACATTCAGGGTAACTACATTCCGATCCTGGGGGTGGGAGATTTCACTGTCCATTTCAAAAACTTCATGAGGAAGCTGCCCTTGGTGGTTCTTAAGGGGGGGTCCAGTTGTCTTCTAGGGACCAAGTGGTTCGAACCACTGGGCATTGCACTGACTGGCATCAATGCCGTCCGAGGTGACACCAATCAGGATGTGTGCAATGCACACCCCACAGTCTTCGAAAACGGACTTGGGGAGTACAGGGGACCTCCAGGGGACTTTGATATTGACCATTCCGTTTGCCCCATATGGCTCAAGCTGCGAAGAGTGCCTTTTGCACTAAAGGACAAAATTGAAGCGGAACTGGACAAACTGGTGGGTCAGGGGATTTTGGTCCGGTGGACTCCGCAGATTGGGAGACACTGATTGTAACTGCCATGAAATCTAATGGGGAGTTTAGAATTTGTGCTGATTACAAGTGTACTATCAATAAGGCAATTCAGCCCAATGCCTACCTGGTGCCAGTAGTTAGCCACTTGCTGGCCAAGTTACATGGGGTAAATGCTTTGCGAAGTTGGACCTAGCACAGGCTTACCAACAGTTAACGGTTACACCTGCGGCCGCAGCTGTCCAGATGATATTTACGCACAAGTGTGCATTTAAGGTGACACACCTCCAGTTTGGTGTGAACTCAGCCCCCGGGATATTTCAGGCGCTTGTGGAATGCCTCCTTAAGGGTCTCCCTGGGGTCTTGCCATATTTTGACAATGTACTGATAACAGCTGGGGATGAGTCAGAGCTAGCCCAGAGGTTAGACCAGGTATTATCTGTGTTCGAGAGGGCTGGGTTATGCCTGAGAAGGGACAAATGTGTGTTCTACACAAACGAGGTTGAGTTTCTGGGGTTTCGAATCACCCCCGATGGGGTAAAACCATCGAAATCCAATGTTGCAACAGTACAGGACACCCCCAGACCAGCCGCTAAACCAAAGCTACAGTCATTCTTAGGGCGCCTGAACTTCTATCACTCCTTCCTCCCACGGAAGGCATCCGTAGCAGAGCCACTGCACCACTTACTGAAGAAGGATGCAGTCTGGCAGAGGGGGGAGGGTCAAGAGCGGGCGTTTAATGAGTTAAAGCGGCTCCTCTCTTCCGAGGCAATATTAACTCATTTCGACCCCAGAAAGACCATAGTACTTGTGTGTGATGCCTCACTGGTGGGGGTCTGGGCTGTCCTCTTCCACATGCTCGAGAATGGGAGGGAGGCACTGATTGCATTCTACTCAAGATCCCTCTCGAAAGCAGAGTGTAACTATGCACAGACGGATAGGGAAGCCCTTGCAATCATCGCAGGGACAAAGAAATTCCATGATTTCTTATATGGGAGGGAGTTCACCATTGTCACAGACCACAAGCCCCTCCTGGGAATCTTTGTCATGGCCAAGCCCACTCCCCAGATTCTATCCTCACGATTGTTACAATGGGCAATTTTCTTAAATGCGTACCAGTTCACACTGGTACATCGCCCAGGAAAAGATGATGAACAAACCAGCCCATATCGTACCAAGTAAAGACAGGGTCGGGGTTGCTGTGGTGGAGACACACCAATCAGCTTAGGAGGAGAGTCACGGAAGCCATGGGGGAAAGTGGGTATTTTGACAAGTCAGCATTAGGGTTGCCCCCCACCCACGTAATCCAAGGGGGAAATACAGGAGTCAGCTTAACAGGCCGCATAGACCCACAGGAGACCTTCTCCCAACCCGGAGATGAACAACCCCAGTTTGATTTTTTATTACAGGATGAGGGGAGTTTTCGTGAGTGTTCCCCCACTCATCCCAGTGAGCAGCGGAGTTTGAGTTGTCCCAGAGGTCCCCCCATCCTCCCCTACACAGAGATACCCCATCCCTGCTCTTGCCAGGATTCGATGTGACACTGCAGTTTTCCCGGGGGGAAAGTTCAGGTGCAACAGTTGATTCTGTCAGCACTGCTGAATTGACCAGCTGACCGCAGTGCGCCCGCAACCCCCACAATGGTTGAGGGACTTTGTCCCATCCTAGGGGGGGAGGGATGTTGTGTATGCATGCAGTTCAGCTGCTCGCCATTAGTGCAGCTGATGGAGTTCACGTGGCCCCAATGTACCCAATGAGTAACTAGCACGGGAAACCTTCCCGCCACAGGTGAACTATGTCAGGTATGCAGTACGTCAGAAAGATGTCACCAATACTGCAACCAATAGGCGCCTTCGGGCGAGATTCAAATGTATTATGTACCATATATAAAGTGGCAAGACTCCGCCATTGCCTCATGTGCAGATTGACCATGTTACAATAAAGTAGTGTTTAGCCCATATGCCGGCTCGTGTGCAATCTGCCTACATCAAACTGGCATCACAGCCTCAATAATGCAAAAGGGAGACAGTTTGTGCTTCTTTGCCTGCATGTCTGTTGCAACACACGCACACACACACGCACAGGCAAAGAAATTTCCTGCTGGCAGTCAGTTATTGATTTTAGTAGCATCTGGTTTACTATTTCACTGAACAGATGTTGACAGCAGAAGCAGTTATCAAAGCTGCATGGTTCCCTTTTCACCCTAATCTTAGTATCATATATGCTGGGAAGAGTGTTCCCCCAAAAATAGAACCTCCTGGATGGGGTCTAAAAGTCACTTTGGAGTCACTGGATCTACTCTGACTTCCAATGTGTCTGGATGCTGGAAAACAAAAAGTGGACCAGTCCACACGAAAACATCATGGAGAGTGGACAATGCCTTTCTATCCAGCTCTTAATTTACTAAACTTTACTGAGAGATAGTTACACCATTGGGATTGAACTGTGAAAAGATTATTGTTTTTGGCTTTGGGTGACTAGGTCACACAATTATGGCTTTGCATAAATCTCAGGTTATAGCCATTTGAGCTTCTCCCCTTCATAGGAACTTTTTAAAAATGGAGATACTGAAACACTGAGAAAGGCCCTGGGATACGTTGGGATAGTTCCCTTAAAAAATACAGGGTGGGTTGCCCCCAAAACTGTATATTCTTTATTTGGGTACAGAACAGTCAAGAAGCTTTCGCACAACCACATTGGAAATACAGTAAAACCCCTACTTACATTAAAAGTCTGTTCCATAGGCTTTTGCTTAAATCAGTTTTTTACATAACTCGAAGCAAACCCATAGGAAAAATAATTTTTTTTATGTAAATCGAAGCAAACCCATAGGGAAATGAATTTTTACATAACTCGAAGCAAACCCATAGGAAAAATGAATTTTTTATGTAATTTGAAGCAAACCCATAGGAAATCGTGTTACATAAATTGGGACATTTACGTAAATCAGGACATGGTTTTAGCACAAATTCATTATGTAAGTTGAATTTTATGTAACTCGAGGCATATGTAATTTGGGGTTTTACTGTACTACCTTTTTAAAACTATAACTCAGGATGATTTGGCTGTTGCAAATAAGCTCTAAGACTGCACTACTAATGGATTTGGAAGATGTAAATGTTTGAAAAATACAAGAAGGATTTTATTATTATTATTATTATTATTATTATTATTATTATTATTATTATTATTATTATTATTATTATTATTATTATTATTATTATTATTATTATTGTGACAGCCGGGAGACTGTTAATAGCAAAGAATTGGAAATTATATAAGTATGTTGGAATTGTCGTCAGCTGCTACTCGCATACATTTTTCCTGGAAGTCATTTTCACAGTTGATGGATGTGTCTCTGGTGATTTAATCAACTGATCCTAATATGAAACATGAGACCACATACATTACACTGAATAGATGGTGGAGGGCGTAGTTGAGTTTGATGAAGCTTCCATGCTTGTTGCTTAACCTCTTCATGTCTGCGGGGTTCTTCTTAGAAGTGATTGGTAGCAGCAGAGATGGTTTGGCACCAAAATGGGAAATCTATGGTTTCTGTCTCCCAGGTTTGTGGTTTATACCTAACACTTTCAAAGTATGTTTCAGCTGGTATTTATAAAGCTTCAAAGGAGCTCCATGTGCTCTTGTACCAGAGCTAAGTTCCCCATAAAGAATTTGACAAGGAAACCTGGAACTATCTATATGACAGACATGCCCTATCTTGTTGGAATAAAGGAGTGGTATAAAGAACTGTGGGACGTGGCTATAAATGATAAACTGATGTGTGAACTAAAATTGAAAAAAGTGTTACAAAAATAAATAAGTTTATGGAAATTTGGGGAAACTTTATGGAGTCTGTGTTTGAAGAATTTAAAGGAGTCAAGCCTTGTCAAGAATATATGACATTCTGGAAATGGGGGGGTAGGGTATATATAAATGAACAGATTATTATATTTTAAAAGGTATTTTTTTTATAAAGCAGGAATCCAGGGTGGAGGGTGCACATTGTGTAAAAGCTTTTATTTTGTAATTGGTAACAAGTGTTAATTAATATGATTTATATGTATGTATGTTTTATAAAATTACTTAAAGCATTTTTTAAAAGGATGATTTGGCTGGAGAATATGCTAAATGTAGATGAAAATACACTGCAGATGGAAAATACTGATTTGTTCAGTGAACCCTTGCATGGAGTAGTTCATTTACATTAATTACTTAAAGAGCAGAAAATAAAATTTTAATTTGGTTTTAGACCAAAAGATCTTTTTTTATTAAAAAAAATCAGATCACTTTAATCAGTACTATTCTCCCTTTTTCATCCAGTGTTCCTATTTCCAAGTAATTGAAAGCTAATGCTTCTATGTGTACAAGCAATCACAATAACTATAGCAAACACCTGCTTTTCCTTCAGTTATTGCCTACTAACTAATAGTGTGTGTTTATTTTTGAGACATTACATCAGTTTGTGTAATAGAGCATGACACATTTTCTGTTTTACTGCAACACAGTGGAAATGGCAGAGGGTGTCTCAACAGATGAAATGCAAATATTTTCTCCCAGTCATTCAACCAGCTGAAAAGCAGTATAAAGACTCCACACATTATCTCTTCTGTCCATTGTGGATAGGAAGCAGGTGGTGAATGACCCTCATCTTGCCATTCTTAGCAACCTAACTAGAGCTGTTCACCTGAACTCTCAGGTTAATTCAACCAAAGAAAATGCACAGGTAAGACAACCAGAAGTAAAAAGGAGACAAGGATCAGGGCTGCCATGGGGGGGGGGGGACCAACAGGACTCCTGTCCCAGCCCTGGAAATGACGGGGACCCGGCACCACCGGGAAACCACTGATGTGCATATGCGCAAACAAATGACGCATGCACAGGAAACCACAGGGGCGTGGCGGTGGCAGGAAACCTCTGATGCGTGCATGTGCAAAGAAACAAAGCATGTGCAGGAAACCACAGGGGCGTGGCCAAAAGGGGGGGCACGTACAGGGCCCGGAAATTTATGATGCCGGTGCCGGCCCTGTCAAGGATAGGTGATCATTTTTTACAGCAGAGAGCAACAAATTCCAAGGTATATGTTCTGCCAGTCATTGTTTGTCCTGGCCTTTCTTCTTTTAAATACCATCTCCACCCACCCATTTCTGTCCATTTCTGTCACTTGTTACTAAAGAAGAATGAATAAGGATTCACACCATTCAGAGTTCCCTTTGAAGACCCATTTCTTTCTTTCTTAAAATAAGCTGCTTCATTTAAAAGAAATATTAAAAAGAAACCCATCTACTGGAAACTCATCTACTGGAGTTTCTCTGCTCCAGCCCCCTTTTTTTGGAGGACGGAGAGCTAATGGAAAGCTTCTGACCAGCACCCATCTGTGCAGACATCAACTGGCAATGGGATGTATAAACTCAACCCTCGCATGAACAAATATTAAAAATAGACTGTGCTTTAAAGAGGAAGCCCAAGGACTGGCCAGCCATGAAATAAAGATGGAGAATTTCCCATATACGTGTTCTTAAAAGGACAATGGACTCACTACCCTTAATATTCAACACAGTTCTCTTTGGGCTTTATTTTGCTCTCTCCTGCCTATCAGATTCAATTCTGTTTTACTCTTATGAAGTGTACACTGATTTGGGACAATGCCCCAGATGGGGTTTTCACCAAGGGTCCATAATTTGTTCATGGGAGGGCCCTGCTAAAGCTCACAGAACATCATCTAGATCTGGGTTCCTCAAACCTATCTATCCAGATGTTTTGGACTTCAATTCCCAGAAGCCCAAGTCAGCACACCTGCTGGTCAGGGCTTCTGGGAATTGAAGTCCAAGAACACCTGGAGAGCCAAGGTTGAGGAACCCAGATCTAGGTGATGGGGGAAAGACCAATAAAATCAGTGCAGAACCTGGCACTATAAAAGAGCAAATGCTGTTCTGGAAAAAAATTCTTTTCAATCAAGATTAAATTTGATACTTTTGTCAGTTGGCCAGTGTAGGTCTTTGAGTCATAGAGTAAAACCAGCAAATTATCAATTCTATTAATTTCCATAAAGAACTTCCAAACCTGGCCTGCAAAGAATAGATCTTAGAAAAGTCATTTTCATGTACCCACAGCCTCCAGAGTACCAGACCATGTTTTAAGAGCAAAAATATTAAACATATATCTTAACTCAGTGGTAAGAGAGTTGAATGAGGATTCAATTCAGTTTTCATTCATCACAAAACACATTATATAAGTAAAGAAAAGAGTTTTAAAAGGCTTTAAAGGAAAAGACTAACTGCTTCTAATTGTCAAGTCTTTTTGGAGTTTATTAGGTTTTTTTATATATAAAAAAAAAAATAATTCCCTAGAGCACTACTCAGTCAGGCTAGACTGAGAGTTTTAGGAGGGAAATTATTCCAGTGAGAGTATATAACAGTGATGGTGAATCTTGACAATCCAGATGTTCTGGAACTTCAATTCCCAAAAGCCCTGATCAGCAGGAGTGCTGACTTGGGCTTCTGGTAATTGCAGTCCACGAACACCTGGAGTGCCAAGGTTTACCATCACTGATATAACCTTCATCACATACTGGTTCCTCTCTGGGCACTCTCATTCCAGTATAAGAAAGGAGGGAAGTTTGGATGAGGGGTTATACAGAGGTACCTTGAACCTAGTAATTGTAATATTAGGGCTTCAAATAATCAGAAATAACCATTCTCTTCTTTAGACTGCCTATAAGGCATTTGATTGCCTCTTTTCTTTTTGAAAAGAACTGTTATAGTCAGTATGTTTTTCCAGGCTGTTTTCCACACACTCATTCTTTTGTTCAGCATGTTTACCATCTGTGACATATTTGAACAGAACTCCATTGAGGAACCTGTTTAGTTCAATTAAATTATGAGCCCTACTCTGTGTTCCAAAGGGAAAAGTCTGTTTAAATGTTTGCTATTCAATTAGCTTAGGATACATATTCAAGGTGGATTGAGTTACAAAACTCATTAGGATTTATTTAGAAAATTCATTAGGATTTATTTCAGGATGCAAATATATCTATATAAATATCAATACTTACATATGTACTTATCTTTATATCTACATCTTTATTTGTATATACCAGTGTGATAGCTGGACAATACATTGACAGGAAAAATTGATTCATTTGAAATATGGTGCTGGAGGAGATAGTTTTGTTCATACCCTGGAGACTAACAGAAAGATAAATAAGTGAGTTATAGAGCAATTCAAAGGTGCTGCGGTGGCTTAGTGGTTAAGATACTGAGTTTAATGACTGGAAGGTTGGTGAGTCAGCAGTTCAAGAACTGAATGCTATGCAATGAAGTGAGGTCCTCTTGTCTGTCCCAATTCGTGCCAACATAGCACTTCAAAAGCAAGAAATTATTATTCTTCCACGTCTAGGCTAGATGTGAGACGAAGTGGACTTGATCTATGAAAGCTAACATTAAAATATAACAGTCTTAAAAGTGCTACAGCATTTTTGTTTTGTTTTGATATGCTTGAAACACAGACTAACATGGCTACTATTTTTATATTTAAAAAAGCCAGAATGAAGCCACCTTTTAGTGAGTCCATTCTGCAGTTCCTTTGGCCTGACCTAGTATGGGAAAGATTAGCTGGCAACACAAGGTTACTGTTACCAGGATATGCCCAATTGTGGTTAAAAAATAACAGTCTTGAGAAGGCTATTTCTGCATACCTGTACCATGAAGACACTCTGTGGTGAGTCACTGGCAGTATAGTCTCCTCTATTACCATAGCAGGGCAACCTGGCCAGAAAGTCAAGAAATTGCAAGTAGATAAATAGGTACTACCTATGCAGGAAAGGTACCAGCATTAATGTGCTTCAGTGTCTAATATTGCCTTCCACACAACTATGGAAATGTCTGCAGGTTCAGTTAGCACTGGCTCTTTGGCTGCAAACAGAGCACCCACCCCTAGAGTCGGACATAACTGGGTTTTGAACAAGGATGACCTTTAACTTTAGAGCAAATCAAGCCTGAACAGCTTCTGGAGGAAAAAGTTATGAAGATGAGGCTGTCCTACTTTGGGCACATCACGGGAACGGAAGATTCTCTAGAAAATAGGATAATGCTTGGAAAGGTAGAAAGAATGAGATGAATAGATTCCTTAAGGCTACAAACTTACAGCAGCTGTGCAGGACTGTTGAAAACAGGATAAATTGGAGATATTTCATTCATAAGGTTGTCACATGACACAGAGAGAGATCTGTGACCTTTATCTGGGCAAATAAATTGCAATCTACAAAAGTTCATATTGACATAAACCTATTAGCTTTAAAAAGTGCTGCAATACTTTTGTTAGTTTTTATAATTGTATTGTTTATTCTACAAATTGCTTTTATGTGCACAGCTACAACTTAAAACAAAAAACTATGGGAGAAGGATGATCCCTAATAAATCTCTTCTCACCTCTTTATTTACTATACTGTAGTATGCATTCTGAAATGCTCACATTCTTTTATGCAAGCTTGTGAAAAGAATTGCTTCCTTTTTGAGGATTAGCAACCTTAATCCTCAAAAGTGATAGTCGGTAGGAAGAGTGGAGGTATCAAAGCTCAGCTTTCCCAAATATTAAGTTGATGATTCGTTCTTTAATCCTTGCGGGTGAAATTCCATGCCTGGAAATTCCTGAATGCACAGTTATACACACTAACTATGGTGGAATGATTAAATGTCATGAGAGGACTTTACTCCAGAGTAAGCCTTTTCATGCTTCTCTGCTGTCGCCTCCTGGCTGAGCAACCCAGGACTCGAGATTAGTGTAAATAAGGTAATGTGAGCCAAGTAACTACTCCAGGCCTCTTCAGGTATTTTAAAAGTATATTGAACTCAAAAGTAAGTTACAGAATAAAGTTCAGTAAAAGTTCAGAAAACATATTAAAATAAAGAAAGCTGCTCTTTAGGGAAGAGCAGGCTACATGATTGCAGTTAGGATCCAAGAGAGTCTCTTCGGCCCCCACTTTCAGTGGCTTTTATCTCCTCCCTCAGGGTCTGTCTCCCAACCATTCCCCTAAGGGATTCCAACCAGTGGTGGACTTCAAAAAAATTTACTACCACACTGTGGGTGTGGCCAACTCTCTGGGTGTGGCCAACTCTGTGGACATGGCCAGGTGACTGGGTGGGTGTGGTTAAACTGCTGTATTTTAAAGTGAACTTTTGTGAATCGAGTCCACTTCGTCAGACCATTAGTTAGCAATTACACTTTGATACTCTAATTTTCCTTTAAAGAGCAACTGTAGCAGAGTAACTTCTGGCTCAGCCTTACCCCACTCCAGGCACCTGGACCCAGCAGCAAGCATGTTGGAGTCGCATCCGGAGTGGGGTGAGAGGAGGTGGGTGGGGCGGGGCGGGGCAGGGCAGTAGGCGGGGCCAACCAGTTTTACTACCGGTTCTCCTGAACCTGTCCGAACCTGCTAGAGCCCACCACTGATTCCAACCAATGATCTTACAGCATGACATGTCCATCACACGTTAGATTTCGTTTCTCCCAACTCACAAGGCTAACATATTTACACATACCGATGCCTTAGGTATGTGAGAAAGGGGTCTCCCCCTGATTGTAATCTGCATCTTGGATTGGACTAAAGCACAGTTTTTTTTAGTGAGCAAAAGCTCGTGAAAAAGTGTAGCCCAAAGCTAGGTTTTTCTCATGACTGTCTTGAACGCTCAACCGGGCACTGGCTTACAGGAGGCATGTACCGATCCTTTAGGCTGCAATAATTTCCTTTATCCGCACACTCCCAGTGCAGCCTAAGGTTGCCTCACCATACCACGCCACAATTGGCTTCAAAGAACTCCACCTGTCACTTACAGGGAGAATGTGGTGGTTTAGCATATTGGTAGCATGTGGGGGCATAGAACAAAGCACTTGGATATAGCCTGATAAACTGACATCCACTCAGATGGTATTACTCACAAAGAGTTTTATTTTCCACTAGCATTTGAAAAAGAACAGAGACAGAGAAAGACAAAGTACATAGCAATATTTCGTTAGTAGGGTTCCCTTTGATCGGAGGGGCTCATCTCGCATATGAGCCATGCCCCGATGGGAAGTTTGAGTCCAGCCTGGAGAGACAGACACATCTGCCTTCTATCCAAGGGGACTGAAGAACTGAGGGAAAGGGCTCTGCTTATATATACAAAAGGAGCAGATTTCCCTCCCACCTTTGCATTCTTGGGATGACCTAACTGCATGTGTTACAGCAGCTGGGTTCTGTGATTGACATGAGAAGAGACATCATCTCCCTCGTGGTGTAGTCAGCTGACCTAGCTGTCACTCAGTACCCTTGTGGGACTGCAAGTACAGTAGCTGTCAGTCACCTCCCTCGTGGGACCGCAGCTGTGAAGAACTCATCCCAAAGGAATGTGAGTGCGTGAAAGAGCTCTAGTAGCTTCAGATAAGGTTGCCATGGATCCTCAAGATCATGACAATGACAACCCTCACAAACTAAATACTTGTCCTGTCAAAGAGGCCTAGTAAATGTGAAAATCATGCTCAAGATGGTCAACAAAACCGTATTGATCAGGTAAACACTACTATTCATAACTGAATGTACACAATGATCTGTGTCCCCATGTACATGTAAAGGAAAAGCAGCAGATATATGATTCTGGGGGTTCGTGAACTTACTCACTGCTACCTAGAAGTGACTCCTATGAATTTGGTGATTGAAGAAGTTGACCAGTATATTTTATACAAGTAGAAACAAATAAGATCAGGACAAAGCACAGCCCTTATTCTGGACTGGTACCACTGAAGTGTGTGAGGATCAAACTACTTAGATAGATCTTTGCTTTGAGCATGCAGTGTTTTTTCAAAAATCCAAATTGCATTAAATACAGCATTTCAGGAGATCAGAACAGGGATTGATGTTGTCCTTCTACTTTAGTCCTGAGGAAAATCCATTCTCCAAATATAGGCTAGTATTTGCACTGGGGGAAAGCCTTCAGTTGAACTATTTGTAGTTTGGTCCTCATTTCTTGACTTCAGTGGCTTAGTGGTTAAGAAACTAAACTTGAAGACTGGAAGGTCGGCAGGTCGGCAGGTCGTGACCCAAGTGTTGCATGATTGAGTAAGCTTCTGTCTCTGTCTCAGCTTCTGACAACCTTGCAGTTAGAAAGCAAGAAACTGCAAATAGATAAATAGGTATCACTTCGTTGGGAAGGTAAACAGCATGCCATGCACTTCAGTTTTCATGTCTGCCACATGTCCATGGAAATGTCTGCAGATGCAGACAGCGCTGGCTCTTTGGCTATAAACAGAGATGAGTGTTCTATCCTATCAGATACAACTGGCTTACAAGGAAGGGCAAAATATACCTTTACCTCATTTCTTGAATGTCAGCTGGTAAACTTATGACTAAGTGGGCAGAAGAAATGGTGACTCTTCTTTTTTAAAAGTGTCTTTTAAAATAGTTGTGGCCAAGTGCCTATCTTTTTTTTTGTTTGTTTGTTTGTTTGTTATCAGTGTGGTATAAGAACCAGAGAGTTATAGTGGCTAAAGTGTGTGCTTGAATTTGGGAGATCATAGTCTAGCCCCCATGGAGCCAGGGCACTCACTGAGTGACCTTGTGCCAGTCACTCTTGCTCCTTCATCGCAAGGCTGTTGTGAGAACAAGGAGAAGAGCCATGTAACCTGCTATTTCATTTTATTTTATGTCTTTCCCTTCCTTCGTTCATCCAAGATGAGGGCTTGATGGCTCAAATCCAACTGGAGACAAACCAAGAACCGAAGGGCAATTTCAGAGTAGCATTTCCCTTCCTGAAGGCTTTATTTTATGCATTTGGGTGGGTGCCTGGGAGCATGTCCAATTTTGCAACCTGTGCCAGATTGAGAGTATGAAGAAGAGCTTGCTGGAGGGCAAACAGTTATATAATTGATTTTGCACAACCATTTAAGTTAGTAGAATTCTGGTAAAGGAAGTTCAGAAGAAGAATAGAATTAAGTGGACAAAGCAGGTAAAAGTGGGAGCAGATATAAATGACAAAAAGTTACAATGATAAAGGACAAGTAATTTAATTTAATTTAATTTACGCACTTGTATGCCACCCGACTCAGGGCGACTCACATTGTAAACAAACAACATACACAATATAAAATACACTTTATACACACAAATTAAAACCAATACAAAACAATTAAAAACCTTTAAAAACATAACAATATGTTATGCCAATTTTAATACCAAAATGCTATTGAGGTTAAATGCAAAATGCTCAAAACACATAAATAAAAAACATTTTTTTTAAAAAAAAACCACACACCAGTATGACACATTATGTAGCACCATTGCATTATATTTACTGTTTCAACACACATTCAAGCAAACAAAAATGTGATATCTGGCAGAAGACAGTCGTTTCCTTCTGAATCAGTGCAAGACTATTTTGAAAGGAATGTAGAAAAAGAAAATCAACAGACGTTTTGTCTTTACAAGGCCATTTCATTATTATATTTTCTCTTACTGTCAGTGCAGAAGCTTTACAGTTCTATAAATTGTATGTGGCATTTCCAACATCACTAGTTGCCACTACAACTACTAAGTAACATTTCCAAGGTCACTGGTTGAGTTCCATCATTTCCCACCAAATTTCAGCTTCAAAGTTAATACCAGAACCACTTCACTATATGTAAAAATGCCTCTTCCCATTCCAATCTTTGTCAAATAAAATGGCCACAAGAAAAATCTGTGGAAAGCTGTCTTTGCAAGTCACTCACCTTTTGTGCACATATTGCCTGGATAAGTCATTTTTCTTTTCTTTTATTAACTTTTAAAACAAAATCTTAAAATCATTTAATTACCTGCCTCTTTTGATGACAGTTTTTATTTTTAATGATTTAACTTTAGCCATCTTCTTCCATATCTAGGCCAGGAGTGAAACTGCCAAAATGAAGCCCCCTTTTGGTGAATCCATTCTGCTGTTCCTTTGGCCTGACCTAGTGTGAGAAATATTAGCCAGCCACAGGGTACGCCCGATTCTGGTTCAAAAATAACAATCTTTGAGGAGGCTCTTTCTGTGTACCCGTACCATGAAGACTGTCTTGAGAATATACAGGTAATCCAGTGGCCCTTCATCTGCCTTCCGCATCGCAGCATAACACCCATACCACTGTTCCAGCTCCACGTGTCGCTTTGCCGGTGCACCCCCCAATAAAGGACTCAGACACTGGTAAAAGTGGATAACGGCATTGGGCCACATTTATTGATTCATGCCCTAGTCCGAATTATAAATTTCTATTGGTATTCAACCAATTATAATTCTTAAGGCAAGCAGGCCGAAGTAACACTGGTAAGGTTCCACCCAAAATTGCCAACGGCAATTGGTTACAATGTATCCATTTGTATCAATTTGTTTGTTGACAACAAACAAATTGTTGACTGTAGTCAATAATCTAACTACTGACCCCACCCTCTGACGCGTATCCGTAAAATAACGGGGTGATGCATGCTGCCTAGCTCGTGCCATCACCCCATTGCCTGGTTCATCGTTGACCGGACAACGTTAACCAACTTGTGCCTGTCTAGTGTTGTCCAGTCAATTGCGAACCTGCCGGATACCTGTGGGTCATAAATGTTTACCTTACCAGTGCTACCCGCCACACGGGGAGGCTTCAACAAAGGCTCACCGCCCCCCCCCCAGACCGTCAGCTCGGTCAACAGGCCTGCTCGCCAATCTCCCAACAAGAGGTCCATACCTCCCGGCGACAGATGGACCCCATCCCCTGTGTAAAGCTCATAATTTTGGAGACTGATGGTGGGGTATCGTATGACGCGCCCCCAACCCTTGTCCAGAAAGAACCGGGCAATAGCCCTGTTCACCGAGCGCCGAGCCCGATCAAGGGCCTGGAGGTTAAACCCTCCCCTGTAAGCGTGCCGCGGTATCATGTCCGACCAAAGCAGGGTTGTGGCAGGCCACACATAATGCAAGTAGGCCAGGTCACCGCAAATTGCATGCTTCAGCGATAGGCCCGTGACCTGTCCCAAATCATTATCCTCAAGGTGTATAACAGGACATCAGGCGGGTCAGCATTCCTGATGGAGAAAAGGAATGGCAACAGTTCCCGCCATAACATTCCGCACTTACCGTACCACCTGAGACTTGCGGATGCACCCAGTCCCAGTCGGGGTCCCCACTCTGTCGCCGCAGCAAACTGCGCTGCCCTGTGCACATAGCTGTGGCCCACCAGCCATACTGTCACCGGTGTAAGACGACACCCAGGGTCTGTCAAGGAAAAAAGGAAACAGGGCAGTGACTTAACTGGTACTCACTGTTGAAGAGGGCGAACATACAACTGAAAACATCGTGATCCCCACCTTCCCATGTTGCGTATCTCAGCCCCAGAGTACCCAAATGCCGCTGCGGTGGAAGCCGCCCCTATCCTGAATGAATGGGTGCCGTAGCGAGCCCCAGGGAGGCCAACACTGGCTAGTGCCTTACCGGTCACCCTCCAAAATTGAAATTTAGTAAGGGGAGACCCATCTTGGTGACAGAAAAACGGGCCAGGGTGCGTACCATGTAGTGCAAGGAACTCCTGTAGGGCACCAACCGGACAGATGTCTGCCATGGAACATCGTAGCAGTCTTACACCACTGCCTACACCGTGCTGATCAACCTTAGAGGAGCGTATCCTCAGCTGAGCCCAATCATTGGAAACATAGACATCTTCGAGTTCCAGTGCCCTACGACTCGCATCCGCCTTAGACAGTAGCACCAGCTCACTGATGCGGAGCGCCCCAAAAAAGGCCACCGTTGTAGCCGCATGAAACAGGGCTGCCTCATACCTGTCGAAACACAGGTCATGCCAGCCCCGTGCAAGGTGGGTAAGTACCCCTGGAGAAATCGGGTGGCGGTCGTCCGGGCTGCGCCCACGTTCCCGCACCCACCCTTCCAAAAATGTCGTATGCGAAAATCATTTGTGCTGTCAGCAAAACCCCCACCTTGGCCATGAATGCCAGCGCTGACAGCCTGGATGCTATGGTGCAGGGAGCTAAGCCCTGGGTATGTAAGTAAACCATAAATTGGAGGACGTGAGCCACTGGGATAGGCCAACTTTCAGGTAGCCGGGATCGGGCACAAAAGGCCCTGAATGAACTGAATGCATGGTTATACGCCTTACGCGTGCGGGGCGCGAGCGACATGCCGATCGCCCGGTTCACCTCTCCTTGCCAAGCGTCCATATCTCGTCCGGGAGCGGCGAGGGGAATTCCTCTGCGTCCGGGGCCAAGGCACGGAACCGGGGGATCTGCAGGCGGGACAAAGCGTCAGCGATATCATTATTAATACCTGGAACATGTCTGGCCCTAAAAAGCACATTGAGGCGTAGGCTGCGCAACACAAACTGGCGAACCAGCTCCATAACCCTGGGAGATTTTGACGTCTGTGAGTTGACAATGTGGACAACTGCCGCATTGTCACACCAGAAATGAACGACCGAATTGGCCCACTCCTCGCCCCATAGCATCAAAGCTCCCAGAATGGGGAAAAATTCCAGGTACGTGAGATCGCGCAAATGATCCGTGCCCCACCAGGCTGGCGGCCATCTGCCGTAGGCCCACTTCCCTTCGAAGTAAATCCCATAACCCAGGGACCCTGATGCATCCGACTGAACCTGAAAACGAGGGGAAACCAAAAGGTCGGACCTCCAAAATGACACCCCGTTGAATTCCCTCAGGAACTGAAGCCAGATGAGCATATCAGCCCTCATGCCCTTGTTCAGTCGGACCCTGTGGTGGGGCCTGGCCAAGCCAGTCATGGCATCGCACAAGCGTCGAGCAAATGCTCTGCCAGGTGCGACGACCCTGCAAGCGAAATTGAGGTGACCATGTAACACCTGGAGCTCCCGAAGGGACACCTTGCGTTTGGCCAGCAAGTCCAAAATGAGTGCAACGATCCGTGAAACCTTATCAACAGGTAACCTGGATGCTTGCACGACCGTGTCAATCTCCACCCCCAGGAATGTGAGCATGGTAGAAGGGCCCTCGGTCTTTTCGGGCGCTAAAGGGACACCAAGTTCCTTCATTAGCATCTGAAATGTAGTTAGGAGACGCGTGCACGTGTCCCAGCCCCGTTCACCCCCAAATAAGAAATCATCAAGGTAGTGGGCTACAGACCGAGACCCTGACCTGCGAACAAAGGCCCACTGCAGGAAGATGCTGAAGCGTTCAAACGCCGAGCATGAAATGGAGCAGCCAAAAGGCATGGCCTTGTCAAAATAAAATTCACCCCGGAACTTGAAACCCAGCAACTCAAAGTCACCCGGGTGCACCGGCAGGAGACGGAACGCGGACTTAATGTCGCACTTAGCCAGTAGTGCACCCGGGCCACATGAGCGCACCATGCGCAGGGCCTGGTCAAAAGATGTATACCTGACCGAACAGAGGTCATCAGGGATAGCATCGTTGACCGAACGGCCAGCCGGGTAAGACAAGTGGTGTATCAAACGGAATTCCCCCGGTGACTTCTTGGGCACTAACCCCAACGGGGAAACCTTGAGATTGGGAAATGGTGGGACAGGGAAAGGGCCAGCGACCCTGCCAGCATTAACCTCCTTAGCAATGCTCATGGCAGCCACCTCCTCCCTTCCCCTGAGTGACAACAGGTTGGGGGCATCTTGTGGGGACCTGTCCCCTGTGAAAGGAATGTGAAACCCCTGCTGGAAACCCTCAAGCAGGTAAGCTGCATCCGCCCTCCTCAGGTACATCGTGAGCCAACACTCCAACATGTCCACATTAATTGGGGAGGGGGCCTTTTGCTTGACCAGCTCCCTCCGGGGCAGTTCTGCCCGCTCCCTGTCCACCTCTACCTCTGCCCCGCAGTCCGCCTGCCCTAGGACACGCGGAGGTGGCATGGGGGCCAGCACAAGAGGGACACTCGTGCCTGTATCGACACTGCTTCCTGTTGCACGCACCATTGGCCGAGAAGCTCCAACACAGCAGGCGGGCTGGAACCCCCTGCCCCGCCACCTGGCGGGGTGCCTGGGCTGGAGCAGCTCGCTGGACCGCATGTCCACAATGGTACCTCTCCCCTGGCGCAGGGCACGTGGGGGTCATGTACAGAAGCCACAGCTTCTGGCAGGGCTCATCCCACCTCATCTCTGGGTGTAGGGGCACTCTCATACGGAATTCTTCGTCGTAAGCCAACCACGACCGGCCAGGGAAATCAACCATCGCCCGGTATATGTTGTCCAAATACTGGACCATCGGAATCGCCAGGTCAGGACGGGCCCTGAGGTACACCACCATGTATATAAGGTACACGGGTAACCAGTTGGCCCACGTGCGTGGCGGCTTACGTCGACGTGACTGCTCCTTGTCCTTCTCGTCCTGCCCCTCTCTCTCCTCTTTGGTGGGTTCTCTATTCAAGAGGGAGAAAATGTCCACATACTCCCCCCGCCAGATCTTTTCCTTGGTGGCCTGGGCCAGATGATCCCCAAGGGGTAACGAATAACCTGCTGTCGGAAACGCCGACACCGGCACATTGACAGTGCTGGGCACCATGAAAGGAGCCTGGACCAGCCCCGCCACCCCCAGTAGGTTCCCTGCAGGACAGGGTGCCCCGCCCCAAGTGGGGCCTTGGAGTGGTGGAGCCGTCCCCGGATGGGCCGGCGGCGGCTGACCTGCCGCCCCAGCCAGGCGAGGCCACGGCCACTGTACGCCTCCCCCCGTTGTGGGTTGTGGTGTGGGTGCACTAGCTTGAACCGTATACTCACAAGTTGCACCCCATGGGCCGCCCCCACCGGGGGTTCCGGCCCACTGCGGGCGTCGGAGCTCGCGACCGCAACCGAGCTTGTAGATGGGGCCTGAGAGGCCGCGGCTGGCGCCGACCTACGTGCCTCAGGCAGCTCAACCCATTCGGCCGCCTGCCGAGGACCGGCAGACGTTGCGTTGACCTGTAAACTAAAAGGTGCCCCGGATGGATTAACTATCCCCAAAGATGCCTCCAGGGCCGCTACGCGGGCCAGTAGGGCATCAACGTTTACATAGCCCCCAACGCTGATGGGGGGCATAGGGCCGGCCAGCCCACTAGTCGCAGTTCCCGGGCCAGGTCTCTGGACCCCGGGCCCCGAATATGGCCATGCCCCAACCACCGGCCCCAGAGGGGCCGGGGGCATGCCCTGCCAGGGAAGGGAACCCAGCCAACCCCCTTGGTTAAAGCCCACCGCTGGAAGCTGCGTGCCAAGGTCCGAAGGCCCAGCCTGGTTATGCGCCAGGCCCGGGCCGGTGGCCGCTAATTGCGGGCCGGGGGCCGCAGCCCCTGCCGGGCCGGTCTGAGGCTGCCCAGCCTCAGGCCAAGGAGCAATCGACCCCATCCCACCGGTCCCGGTGGGCGCCCCCGGAAAGGGGGCCTGCTGAGGGGACGCAGTCGCGGTCCTCCGACCCGGCTGGCGCCTCCTGGAAGGGCGAACCGCATTCGCCATCGCCTTCTTCTTGGAAGGCATTGCCGCGAATTGTTGGGAAGCCGAAGAAAAAGGAGCGAAGAAAAAACCGCTGCCCTAAAGAGGCTTCCCAGCTAAAGTGAAGAGCGACGGAGCAATTGGGGAAAAACTTCTCCTCTCTGTCGCTTCGCAAAATGGCAGCGCGGCTGCCTCGTGGCCACCCCTTTTAAAGGGTGCTGGCCATGCCCCCCTAACTACCCGGATGTCCAAGTCCGGTGGGGGGGGGCAAAGAGCGCGGTGGCCATTTTGGCGCCGCGCTTGCATTCTTGTCCTGAGTCCTTTGGGCACACAAAGTCCTCCTCAGCCCCAGCCCCAGCCCCAGGCCAGTATTGAGGAATCTGCTGCCCTTCATCAAGATGGATTCAAGTGGGATTAAATCCACTTGGGAACCATCACCCTTCCCTGTGGACTTTGGCACCCAAGGTCCTCAGAGTGGTCAGGTGAGTTAACTGCCGCCTGACACTTGCCATTGAATCACTTGGTAGTATGGTCTACTCTATTACCATACCGGAATAACCAGGCTAGACAGTTGTCTTTAGCCATAAGGCAAAATAATCCTACCAGCAGTGGCAAAAATCCAAATAACCTTTAGCAATGGGTTTTGGACTGAGTCCATGGAATTGAGTTTACTTGTGGACCTTCTGGCTGAAATATCTGGGCATATTTTTGTTCTTTGGTGTCTCTTCCCTTCCTGTTTCTTTTCTTTTTTCTTAACCACCAGGCTTGAAGACAAATTCAGCAGAACTCAAAAGCTTACACTATTATGGAATTATAAAATGTCTAGTTAATGGTTAATTGTACAGTGAAGTGTTTTCATTTATGCTGTGATGTTGGAGTGGGCCAGATATGGCCCACTGGGTTACGGAAATGGCCCACTGAGGTTGGAGTGGCTGGACTCAAGGAAGGCACACGAGGCAGAAGATGGTGAAAAGTCCAGCCTCGACTGAGGTCTGGATTGTGATATTTATTACTCTGGAGTTTGTACACGTGGGTTCTTTATGACTTCATTCAGACAGCTCTTTCCCCATGGAAATTTATTGACCAGCTACATTCACAAAGGCTGCCCTGAAGAACTGAGGCTTGTACGTCATCAGGAAGTTTGGTTGCCCCTGACAACTGGGACTGGTGAGGACTATTGTTCTCCCATTATCTGGGGATCTTCTCGGTCTGACTTAAGGTCATTATGTTTACTACAGTTTTACCTTACCCATGACCTGTGGGCATGAGTCATGCTATTGTGTGTTCTTATCAGCTTTTGCCACCTTGTGAGAGTTCGCCTGCTTCTGTCCAGGTCATTCAACCATGGTTTGTGGGCGAATTAATAACACTATCAATTAATCACCTGAACCCGGTTTCTGTTCCCTAGGGGTCAAGGTGGTTCTTGAGGCGGTTTTCTCTGCTGAGCAAACCCTGCAGGAACAGTTTATGCCAATTGTGTAAGCGGGCTATCCACATCCCCTCCTTTTCTATTAAGTAAAGAAACTTGGCTCAGAACCTGTTGGATGCAGGGCATGAGTTGATGAGGCATGAGGAGATATCTAGGTCCCTGCCAAAAGGTACTCCTTGACAGAAGTGAAGGAGTGCATTTGCGCAAGGCAATAAAGCATAACCCCCACTGCTATGGGCTGCACCCACCCCAAGGCGACTCTGGACCACGGTTTTAGCTTAACTGTGTGTCTGAGTTATGCAAATGCTCTCTCACACTAGAGAGGTGCAATTGACACTGTCAAAAGGTAATTGATGAATGGCAATAGCCAGGGTTTTCTCAGGCTGCCGGATGCTCAACCTTGTGGCCCTATTTGGATTCTCTTCCTCCCCTATGACCAAGATATGCTTCCTAGCGAGGGGGTAATATCGTGAAAGGAAAATGTGAGAGTGATATACAACCATGTGTGTACAGAAACCATATATCCCCTGAAGATCCCAACTCTGAACATGGTACCAAGTCATGAAAATCAATGATATGCCAATACAAATAAGTATAGCAATGAAACATAAACATTCAGCTGCTTGGCTGGCAGGTACTGACTGGTTGCAAGTCCGATATATGTGTCCTGTGTCCAAGCAAGGCAAATGGGGTTATATGTGGCAAGGCCAAGAATTGTCCCCATAGTTCTCTGGTGCATATATAACTCAAAATGTCCATCGATAGCTTGAAAAGTCTATTGTGTGGCAGTCCGAACTGGCATAAGCAAAGCAATATTGTGTATTTAACAGAGAGTCTTTTGAGGTCATCAGGTGTCCTTGTGTGTGTGTATGAGGTGTCCATGTGGTCCCCAAATCCTCCCCCCCAAAGACATGCCGAAGTCATCTTAGGGGTGGGAACAAATGGACAGCTGATGTCATCACTGGCAATATCTGTGCTTGGCATCTGGGCCTGGTTCTGGCTTCCTGGAATCAACCCTGCATAGGGGAGAAGACTTGCTGCAAAGCAGCTTTTTGGAAACAAAATCTGAGAGAGTTAGTTTTGCAATTTATAGGATAGCAATTTACAGGACAGCAGTGTGGATAGCAATTTACAGGACAGCAGTGTGTGTGTTGGGGGATTTTCCCCCTTCCTGTATTAAAAAAAAGAAAAAGTAGATTAGAATGTCACACTGGCTGGATCTGACCTCGAGCCATTCAAAGGCAGCATTTCCTGCCAAGAGGGCCTGTTTGCAGACAAAAATGTTAGACCCCGAGAGAAGAAATTTTCTTTGCAATGAAATCCACGCCTTTGAGGGAAAGCTGTGAACTTCAAAAATCAGCCATTAGTGTAGAAGAACAGATAAGCTTTAAAAAAACCAATCTGAATGTACAACACTGTGGTTTAGAAAACCTCAAAAATGAAGCATATTCTAAAGATAAAAGCATGCAGAAGTTCCTGATTCCTGCCAGAAGCAAGAATGAGAGACACCTCGAAACCTGTAAGTGTTGAGAGGCTCAATAATTAGAATCCGATTGGGAATCCTTGATTGTGTACAATTGCTTTAGGTGAATGCTTTAAAGCAAGGCTTTCCTGCTGGCAGATCAGCTTTGATAGTGAAAACTCTGTGTGTTTCAGACCAGTCTGAGGTCCCATGCATACCTGTCAACCTTCCCGATTTGGCCGGGATTACCCCATAAATTGACGTCAATTGACGTCATAACCCGGCCCCCACTGCCAAAACCCCGTAATTTGGCAATGGGGGAAACGCTTTCCGCGCATGCGCAGAAGGGTTTTACCCCTTCCATGCATGTGCAGAAGTGCTACGCCGCTTGTGTAAGGGCTGTGCAAGCGGCGTAGCGCTTCCGCGCATGCGTGGAAGGGGTAAAACCTTTCCACGCATGCGTGGAATGCGACCTGCGCACAAGCAATGTGCGCAGGTCCCGTTTTTCCGGAGCCACGGGTTGACAGGTATGGTCCCATGGCAAACCTTGGCACATGGCATGCTAGGCTTTTCCTTTGGGTGAATTTCTCATGAAGGCCCACCTTCGCTGTCCTGCCCATGTCGTGCGTGCGCACATTTCTCTGTGCTAGTGACACTGGCAGATTAGGCTGCCTTGGGCATTCTAGACATGACTTTTGAGTGGGGGTCATTTCTGGTGTGTCTCTTTGAGTGGCTAGATCAGCCCTGCTGTTGCCCATGGGATGTGATTAGGCAAGTCCTGGTGGCCAATGTGGGCTGCATGCAGCGCTTCCCTGCACAACTGAAGCTGCATAACTGTTGCATTTTGCTCTTTATCGAATGACCTGACTATTTTGGCCGATCCTTTTCGCATATGCCTAGACTAGCTGCAAAAAAAGAAAGAAAGAATGGCCTGGGGAAGCCAGTATCTGATCAAAAATGTGGCCTGGCCCAGTTAATGCTTACTACTGGCCTGGCTGCCTTCTTAAAATGGATCCTAGGCAGCCCTGGCTGCCCAGCTAAGGTTTGGCACTCTGCACATTCTCAGGAGCCCAATGACTAATCTTTTCCCCCCCTGGCTCTGGAGGTTGCAAAATGTGTCACTGCCTAAACTGGCAATGTGTCATCCCAGAAATGGCAGACTAAGAATTAAAAGGACAATACAATCTAAAAACAATCTTAACGCACATGGTAGACTTTTAAATGAAGAAACAAATTAAACATGACAAGGAAAGAATTCAGAGGGAAAAAGTTAAGGGTTAACTCTTTATCAGATCATGAAAAGGCAACAACCTCTTTATCAGTTAATTAAAACAGCTTGCAGGGGTTCCCCTCCTGTGGAAGAAATTCTACCAATGGAAGGTTTAATCAACTCAGGAAGCTGTGAAAAAGAAGGAAGTAAATTGCTTCCAGGCCTGACGCTGCGGAAAGAAATTTGTAAGAAATACAAAAGTCATTCCTGTAAAGGGGTAAGACATTAAACATAAAAGGTACTCTGCGTAGAATTGCTTCTTCACATAAATTGATTCCAAATACCAGAACACAAGCTCTTTTATTGGAGCAACAACTGAGCATTTTCTAAATAACTAATGAGAGAAGGATCTAAAGCAATTTCAAAAGAAAAAAAGGAAGAAGAGCTAGAATAAGGATTCTCAACCTGTGGCCCAAATGTGGCCCACAGCATTGTTTCATGTGGCCCACCACCACCTCCGCCACACCAAGAGGTGCCACATGGAGAAGGGAGGGCAAGATGGCCATCAGGACCTCCGAAGCTGTCTGAGGCATCGTAATCTGGCCCCTGACTCTAAAAGGTTGAGAACTCCTGGGCTCTAGATGATTAGTTAACATATTAAGACAATGCTAGACAATGCTAGACAACTCTTACATTACTGATGAGACATGTGATTCAAAGGCACTTCAAAGACATTTAAAAACATTTAAAAACATAAGGGTTTGAGAGACATAGACATAGGGGGCCCCACAGTTTATGAAGATGAATTCTAAAGAATTCTCTTTATTTTGTTTGAACACTCTGGTTGGTTAAGAACATAAGAACAGCCTTGCTGGAACAGGCCACAGCCCATCCAGTCCAGCATTCTGTCTCACACAGTGGCTCACCATTTCCTTCAGGGTATTCCCAAGCAGATGCCTGTTTAGGATTCCCTGGAAATGATATTGAGAGATATCCTGCCTATCTCTCCAACCCGGAGGTTGTCCTTAAGTATCCATAATTATAGCCATTGATACTCTTGTCCTCCATGAACTTGTCTAATCCTTTCTTAAAGCTGTCAAGACTGACAGCTGTCACCACTTCTTCTGGCAGGGAGTTCCATAGACCAGTAATCCTCTGGGTGAAAAAGTACTTTCTCTTATTTGTTTGAGAACTAGTACCCAAAAGTTTCATGGAGTGTCCCCTAGTTCTAGATTTATAAAGAGGCAAAATGACACTTGCTGACTTGTTTTCTATACCCTTCCTAATGATCCCTAGCATTGAGTTTGCTTTTTTCACTGCTGAGGCACACTGGGTTGACACCTTCATTGAGTTGTCCACCAGGACACCAAGGTCCCTTTCCTGGTTTGTCGCAGAGAGTTCAGACCCCATCAGTTTATAAATGTAATTGGGGTTCTTTGCCCCAACATGCATCACTCTGCACTTACTAATGTTGAAACTCATTTGCCACTGTTTTGCCCACTCCCCCAGTGTCGAGAGATCCCTCTGGAGCTCCTCACAATCTCTCACAGTTTTCACTACCCTGTATAATTTAGTGTCGTCAGCAAATTTGGCTACCTTGCTTTTTACTCCTACCTCTAGATCATTTATGAAGAGGTTGAAAAGCAGGGGTCCCAGTACTGAACCTTGGGGGACCCCACTCTTTACTTCCCTCCACTTGGAGAAGTGTCCATTTAGTGCTACCCTCTGTTTCCTGTCCCTTAGCCAGTTGCTGATCCAGGACAAGACCTGTCCCTTTATTCCATGACTGGTAAGTTTATTCAAGAGCCTTTGGTGTGGGACCTTGTCAAAAGCCTTCTGAAAGTCCAAATAAACAATGTCAACTGGATCCCCCTTATCCACATGCTTGTTGACACTCTCAAAAAATTCCAACAGATTAGTGAGGCATGATTTGCCCTTGCAAAAGCCATGTTGGCACTCCTTTAGCAGCGCCTTCTCTTCTATGTGCCTATTAATTCTATCTTTTAGGATGGTTTCCATCACTTTACCTGGGACACATGTCAAACTGACAGGTCGGTAATTCCCTGGATCACCCCTGGATCCTTTTTTGAAAATTGGTGTTACATTCACTACCTTCCAGTCATCAGGCACAAAGCCTGATTTGAGGGAAAGATTATATATTTTGGCTAGAAGATCAGCAATTTCATCTTTAAGTTCCCTGAGAACTCGTGGATGGATGCCATCTGGTCCTGGTGATTTGTTAGTGTTTAGTTTAACAAGACATGCAAGGACCTCCTCCCTGGTTATTTCTATCTGGCTTAATTCTTCGGTTTCCCTCCCTACGAAGATAGGCTCTGTTTTGGGCATGTGGTCTCTGTCTTCTTCAGTGAATACTGAAGCAAAGAATTCATTGAGTCTCTCTGCAATCTCTGTTTCCTCTTTAATAACCCCTTGCCTTTCATTGTCATCTAATGGTCCAATGGCCTTCCTAGTTGGGTTCTTACTTCTAATGTACTTAAAGAAGTCTTTGTTATTTCTCTGAGTATTTTTAGCTATACGCTCCTCAAAGTCTTGCTTTGCTTTCCTGATTGTTGCCTTGCATTTGTTCTGCCAGAATTTATGTTTTTGCCTGCTGTCCTCATTCGGACAAGCCTTCCATCTTCTAAATGAGCTTCTCTTGCTCTTGATCACTTCCCGAACAGCTCCTGTAAGCCACATTGGAGTCCTCTTGGATCTGGCAGTGCCCTTTTTCCTTTTGGGTATGCATTCCAATTGAGCCTCTGTTATTGTTTTTGTAAACAGCCTCCATGCCTCTTGGAGTGTTTGGACTCTCTCAATTTTCCCTTTCAGCTTCTTTTTTACTAGTTTCCTCAACTTTGGGAAATTTCCTTTTTGAAAATTTAAGGTCTCTGTGTTAGATTTTATCAGTGACTTGCGGTCTATGATCAAGTTAAACATAATTGAGTTGTGGTCACTGTTCCCTATTGGATCAGTCACATTAACATCTTGCACCAGATCCTGAGTATTACTCAGGATCAAGTCAAGGATTCTTGTACCTCTAGTTGGGTCTTCAACCATCTGTCCCAGGGAACAATCATTTAGCATATCTAGGAACTTTATCTCTTTATCATGTGCTGAACAACAGTTCACCCAATCTATGTGAGGGTAATTGAAGTCCCCCATTATAACCAGGCTTCCCTTCTTGGATGCCTCCTTTACAACATTCTCCAACTGCCCGTCTCCCTCAAGAGTTTGGGTCGGAGGCCGATAGTATATGCCTACTGTTAGACCATCCTTGTGGCCTGGTACTCTTACCCACAGAGCTTCTAATGGTGACTCCAAATCACCTAGATATTCCAATTCATACGATTTTATCACTTCTTTGACATACAAGGCCACACCACCTCCCATTTGTCCCTTCCTATCCTTCCTGTACAGTTTGTAGCCTGGGATAACTGTATCCCATTGGTTATCATCCGTCCACCAGGTTTCAGTGATACCAATAATATCAATATTCTTATCTATTGCTAAGTATTCCAGCTCCCCTATTTTGTTCCGGAGGCTTCTGGCATTTGTATACAAGCATTTATATATGCTTTTCTGACACAGTCTTTTGTGTCCAGTTGCATTGTTAGACTGCCTCTTGCATTTTTCTGCTAGAATGCTAGTGACTAGCTCCTCGCTCTGCTCAGTAAATTTGGCATCCTCCTCACTACTCAAGTACACACTTTTCCGAACCGGATGCTGCCCAGCTCCTGTCGGCTTTCCCCCAGTTATCAGTTTAAAAGCTGCTCTGCAGCCTTTTTGATGTTGAGTGCCAGCAATCTGGTCCCATCATGGTTCAAATGCAACCCATCCCTCCTGAACAGATTTGGCTTGTCCCAAAATGTTCTCCAGTTCCTGACAAATCTGAAACCCTCCTCTCAACACCACCGCCTCATCCACGCATTGAGGCTTCTGAGCTCTGCCTGCCTGGTAGGTCCTGCGCGAGGGACAGGCAGCACTTCTGAAAATGCTACCTTGGAAGTCCGGGACTTCAATCTTCTTCCTAACAACCTGAATTTGGCTTCCAGGACAGACCGCTTGGCCTTCCCAACATCATTGGTACCAACGTGTACCATGACAACTGGTTAAAAAACTTCAGAGGCGATTTTCCTTAGCTTGTGATTCTGAGGAAAATGCTTCCTTTCAACACATTATTATGCCAATTTTTCATGAGGATCATTCATTAACTCAATTATCTGTCCACCTACAGCAGCACTGACAATGAAACAACAGTATGGCTCAATCCTTTGACAAAGAAAAAAGCCTCCCGAACGCACCCAAGGTCAGGTTTTGGCTGAAATGAAAAGGGTCACTTTTGCCCTATTTTCGGGCTAGGATTGCCCCCTCCTGCTTCTGTCGCCCTTGGTGCCTTAAGCTGCTAAGCAGGCGGCAAGGCAGAGATGCTTTGCTCACTGTACTTTCTCATACTTTGAATTTGTCCTACCCATGAACAAGTCTAGACTGTCTAGCACACGATACCCGGAATCTCATTGTAACACCACCATGCACATACACACATGTAGGACATTCAGCATTCATTCCAGTGCACCGCAACTCATTCACACCTTAGATAAAACATCCCTCCCTGAGGTGTCTTTCTTCCCTCCCCAGGTCTGCAATGTTTCACTCTTACTCACGAGGAGATGGTTACTTGCTGCTAAATATTTAGGCTATACGCAGGTGGCTTTTACAGCCATCTGGGCACTTCTGCTTAGGAGTGAGTTTCTCTTGGACTACTCCGAGGCAAGACAAGTAGTTTCTGCCTGTGCCTCGGAAAAACTTGGGGTACTATTGCTGGGATGGTTTTTCTGGCGTAGCCAGGGCGGTGACTGCCTCCTTTTGAACCTGGGCCAGATGCATGCCCATGGGCCGGATTCCCAGATCTGGGTGCTGTCTGGCCCACCGGTGTGGGCATTTGGTATTAGGCTTATTCAGACGGCTTTTTGAAGAGCTGCCTGGTCTGGATTAGCATTCTCTTCTAAAGTGTCCCATCTTTCTGCACTAAAAGCAAGTGCCTTTGGGTTGTGGCACTGCTTGTTCCTGCATTTGCTAATGGACTTGCTCTGGAGCCCTGCGTAGGCTAGTGGTTGTGCAGGTTTCTGTGAACAGCGTGTGCAGGGTGCGCAGGTAGACAATGTTCTGTCTGCTCAAAAGTTCATCTGCCCCTAGGCAGGCTGGACACTGCAGCTGGATCTTAGCTAATTGTACTGCTGGCAATTTCCCCTTACATTGATCTTTCTCACTCCTCTGTTGGGGAGAACTTCTGATTGCCCTTAAAGGGTCTGTGCTCCCTAAGTTCTCCCCACCCCCATGCTGGTGTTGACTGTTTGGGCAGAGATGCACTGGGGCATTAACTGGTGGATTTCTGGTCTCTGCATGGACTGGACTGACTGCTGCTATTACTTGTCTACACTTATCCCATGTCCCTATGATCTTTGAGGGCACTCTAGGCTCTTGTTTTAGGCAGCTCCCTACTCTATCCCAAGTTCCAGGATCTAAGGAGTCTGTCTCTGGGTGGGACAGACAATGCTCTCTAATGTACACCATAAGGTCTGCTAAGCTTCTGCTATGAATGCGAATGCGATTTACTCTGGCCAGGTACTTGAGCTCCTCCTCATGAGCTCTTCACTTTGCAGATGATTCCTGCCCCTCCAAGCAAGAGCCCATACTTACGTGACTGGAGGTCCTTTGAGGTTTTGTAGGGTAAGGTTGTCTGAAGTAGGGCAAGTGAGTTTATGGTGTGAGATCCCTCGGGTCTGAGTGGGAATCGCGGTCTGGCTACCACCTCTGCCGATGGTCAGGGTTCACAGCTCACCCTGCCGTGGAACGCGCGTCTGATTTCTTTCTTCTCTCCAATTTCCGATGTGCAAGATGCCGTAGAGCTGTGGGGTTTGCCTCAGGATGGTGGTGGCTGTCACCGTGCCAACCTTGCCTTGCTGAGTTCCGACCGGGAAGCGTTCCGATCAGAACTTCTCCATAGCCTCAGAGAAGCTGCCATGACTCTTGAGTAGAATCATGTCGGCCTCTGAGAGATATCACATCGACGTTACTTGTGAGTAGACTCATAACATTACTCGCAAGTAGACCCGCGATGTTACTCTCGAGTAGAATCACGTCAGGGTCACCAGATGTTGGAGTGGGCCAGATATGGCCTGCTGGGTCACAGAAATGGCCCACTGAGGTTGGAGTGGCTGGACTCAAAGAAGGCACATGAGACAGAAGATGGTGAAAAGTCGAGCCCCGACTGAGGTCTGGATCATGATATTTATTACTCTGGAGTTTGTACATGTGGGTTCTTTATGACTTCATTCAAAGAGCTCTTTCCCCGTGGAAATTTACTGACCAGCTACATTCACAAAGGCTGCCGTGAAGAGCTGAGGCTTGTATGTCATCAGGAAGTTCGGTTGCCCCTGACAACTGGGACTGGTGAGGACTATTGTTCTCCCATTGTCTGGGGATCTTTCGGGTCTGACTTAAGGTCATTATGTTTACTACAGTTTTACCTTACCCACGACCTGTGGGCATGAGTCATGCTATTGTGTGTTCTTATCAGCTTTTGCCACCTTGTGACAGTTCGCCTGCTTCTGTCCAGGTCATTCAACCATGGTTTGTGGGTGAATTAATAACACTATCAATTAATCGCCCAACCTGGTTTCTGTTCCCTAGAGGTCAGGGTGGTTCTCGAGGCAGTTTTCTCTGCCGAGCAAATCCTGCAAGAACAGTTTATGCCAATTGTGTAAGCGGGCTATCCACACTGTAAGCCACTTCAAGTGGTAGGTTTTTGGAGAAAAGGCAAAATGCAAATCAGATCACAGAAAATCAAATCAATCTTGACAGAAGTATTGACTACCTGTGGATTTTGTTTTGCTGTTCTGAACAAACAGAACTGTACTTGGTTTTGTTTTTACTATGAAATGGAAACCCCTTTTCCTGGCTTTTCCTAATCTTGTATCTGACTGCAAGAACACAATTTCAAAAAAAGCAGTGTGTTCTCTTGTGACCTTACCAGATCACCCTTTGTCCTTTTACAGCCGTACCCTTACAAGACATCCTTCTGAACTCTAGGTCTAAGGTGCCCAAACTTTCCAGGCTGTGGGCCGATCATGTGGTACAGTGGGCCAGTCACATGGCTTAGCAGGCCGGTCACATGGTTCCTCCCACTGAAAGTGGAAGTAAAATGTGCCTTGCAATCTGTTTTGCAACAGATGAAATAGATTTTTAGCCACCATTTTCTCTGCTTAAACCAGGGATGCCCAAACTATGGCCCATGGGCTGGATCCAACTCCTGATGCCAATTCATCTGGCACACGCTGCCCTCATCACTCCTGGAAGCAGAAGTAAAACACACCCATATGGGTGCATTTTACTTCCACTTCCGGGAGTGGCGAAGATGGCATGGGCCAGATTAATTCGAATTGGGGGCCAGATCTGGCCCACAGGCCATAGTTTGGACACCCCTGCTCTAGGTTGTCTTTGGCCTTTTCTATAGTCTTCTTTCTGAACTACCTGTAAAGTTCACATCTCAGTTTGCTTTATGCATTACAAACTTTGAAAGAAATGTCACCCATTCTTTGCTTCATAGTCAATATTTCACCTTGAGTCACCCTGCCTAGACCTTTGGTCTACTCAACTTAGTGCACAGAGAATACTGTCAAGAAAGTACTCCAGGTCTACCAGGGACATCATTAATGCTCTCTGGCTGACTAATACTATTTCTTCTTTCTGTTTTGAAAAGCTATGGATTGTGTCTAAAAGAAGAGCCCTACTGGATATAAATGCAAATAAATAATAATACAAATTAAAAATAATGCAGAGAAACTGGGACAAGTTCAGAGGTGGGCCGCGTTATCCCAAGGACATCTGCCCGTCCCACCAGAGCAAACCAGAGGGGCTCCCTAATGGTTCACCAGTCTCTTCACACAGTGGTCAACCAGATGCTAGTGGGAAGCCCTCAACCATATTTTGAGTGCCTTAGTAGACATTTTTCTGTGTCTCCCCAGCAAGTGATTTTCTGAAGTATGCTAGGATTCAGTCATTGGAATTATAGGCAAGGAATGGCCATTGATTCTGTTATGGAATTCTGAACTAGACAAAATCACATTCCACACGCATTCCACACGCTAAGACAGATTTAGGAGTTTTATTAATATTAATATTAACAGATTCAGGAAAGCTTTACCAAGCTAATATTCCCTGAATGAATATACATTTTCAGAGCCATCCTTTTATAGCATAAAATTTGGAAATTTCTACACATTACATCACTATGGGTAAAGCCAAAATTATTAATTAATCTTCTGACATTTCATTAAGTTCAGGTTAGAACATTCAGTGTTTGTTGTTTAGAACATGTCATATAAGGAACATGTCTCATGTCACATCATGTCATGTCACAGAAATATTATTCACGTTTCCCTGTCAGCTGTACAAACTGTGCTGAGCTTGTACTTTAGCCTCGTCATCAGATTCTACGTGGCAGGTCAATCTGATCTCTTTAACTTTACAGAGAACTGAGAAAATATTTTTTACTTTTAAAACAGAATTAATATTATCTTAATATCTTAATTCTTTCACCCCTATTTCATTCCCTCCTGATTTCTTGAAAATTATTAAAGTTTAATAACTTTTCACATTCTTGCAATAAATAAACATTTCTATCATCTTGATTGCTGATTCCTCAAGCTTCGGCTGGGCGTTGAAAGACCGCTTCCAGGTTTTCGGTCTTAGCCAAGCTTCCGTCTTCTCTCCTGCGTTGATTATTTAAGCAAAATCTATGCATTCCAATCTTTCCAGGGTCTTAAACTGCAAGAGAAAAGATACTAATATAGTTCTTTTCGGTTTTGCAATAATCCATCTTATCAATGTTTAACTATCGATCTCCTGGCTCAGAGCCAGGTGTTGCCGTGGAGATGGGGAGGGCAAGCCTCCTGCACTGATTCACATTATTGATTTCTACTGCAGTGACTAAGTTAATAATTTCCTTCCAGCGGGCCAGATCTGGCCATCTGTATATGTTTAGGACAGAAATTCAAATGGGGAAATCGGATACTTTGTACAGAGGGGAGTTCTCATATCATACATTGCCATTGGCTAAAAAAAAAAACTGGACTTTGATTTCCTTTTCTGCAATGCTTTCAACAATCCCACTTGCTTTCTCAACCTCTTCCTAACTGTGGAGTAAATGAACGAGGATGATTTCCCTAAGCCTCCCTGCTTTTGTAAGTGTTTCTTACTGGCTGTTCATATTTTTTTTCCGTGTACTTCAGATGTTTTGTATTTTCAAGTCCTCAAATTCTTTAATCAAATACAACTCCTGTGTTTGTTTGGCTGTTTAAACATAGCTGTTTTTCGCTTTGCTTCTTCTGCTCCCTTTTGCCAACTGTGAGTCTTTTGTTTTCTGCTTAATTGCAAGGGGTCTAGGCATCCTGGGCAGCTTTTGATACTGGCTTTGATTACTAACCCATAAATGTCCTTTGTTTTCCAAATCATCTGGAGGGCATGGCCAGTATGTACCTGTAAGTCTGCAGAAAAAAATAAACTTCTTGCGCAGGCCTTCAAATTCCTCTAGTGTTAGGCAACTGGCCTGTGACATTTACACTTTTATTTCTGCGTACTTTCACATACTGCCTGAAAAAGTTGAGACAAACCTAGTAGCCTTGTAGCTTGGGGCTGACTAGGGATTCAAAATCTTGGGGTTAGCTATCAAGTGCTCAGGTGTTTGTTTGTTTGTTTTCTGGGATTTCCCAAATTCCTCTGGTTTCTTCAATCATCTCATTCCTCTTGCTTGCAGTAAGCACTACTGATTGTTGCCTCTTCTCAAAGCAAGGGCGATCATCTCAGCTCTTTTATATTTTCTTATATTCTCCTTCTTCTCTTGTTCTTTATCCCTATTAAAATAAACTTTCCTTGCCACCTCAACCAGCTCACAAGTGTTTTTCCCGAGTGCTCCTTCCAGTTTTTGTAACTTTTTCTTTATATCTGGTGCACTCTGTGTAATGAATCTTTCATTCAACATCTGGCGGTTTTCAGGATCTTCCATATTAATCCCTGTGTTCACTTTATAAGCCTCAATTAACCTTGCTAAGAAACTTTCAGGGGATTCTTCTTTCTCTTGAATTATATTAGCAGGTTTGCAAAAATTGACAGGACCTTTTGCTGCTTCCTTTAAGCTTTCCAAAATCAAATATCTGTACTGTTGAAGACTTGTCCTGTGTGTTGAATCATTAGGATCCCAATTTGGGTTTTGTTCAGCAGCTGCCGCCATACGCACTTCAGTCTGATTTGTGTCTGTGAAATTTCTATGAAGGATCTTGTGTTTTGTCAGTTTCAATTTTGGCTTATCTTCCATATTAAGGAGCGTATTTATTATTTGCTGCATATCATTCCACGTGGGGTTATGCGTCAGGGCTATAATTCCAATTAATTCAATCACCTCATTCGGCTTGGTACTAAAAGGTCCATAATGCTGTTTCCAGTTTAATAAGTCTGTTGTGGTAAATGGTACATATTGGAAAATTTACTGATTTACTTGTTCATCATCTTCCCTCATATGGCTGGTTATCATTTCCCTCAATGGGGCCACTATCTCTTTTTTTTTTCATCGTTGGCATGACGTGTGCCATTTGGGTGTTCGAAGGTGGCTCCGTTCCAGCTTCATTGTTATAGGGAGAAGATTGGCTGTACCTTTCGAATTTTCCTTCTCCCTGTTCAATTACATCTTTCAAGATTTCAGTTGCTTTTCTTAGTTTCTCTGTGGTTGGGGAAGTCTCACTTCTGTCTGGGGTCTGAAATCTTCCTGCAGAGTGACTGCTTCCTGCATTTGCCAATGCAAGGTCTGGATAAATATGTGGGACTTGGCCATCCTGTGGCGCTGATTTTGGCATGACATAAAGTGGAGGTCTTTGAAACAGAATTTCATCTTTTTCATTTCTGTTTAAAATTTTAAATCTTTCTTCTGTCTGCCATTCTATTTCTGGGGTATTGGGTGTTCTGACCACTTTCCTACCTAATTTAGATTTCTTATCTTTGGATTTCTTTTCTTTCATTAAATATGCCTTTACACATTCAGCCTGGCATTTCCGTAGCCAAGGTGGCCATGGTTTCTCTGCAACTGTTGCCTGCCATACAGACATATAAGGATACTGATCCCATTGTTTATTCTGTGTTATTCTTCGAAACACTCTATTTATAAGATCCAAATCTAAGGAGCCTTCCGGAGGCCACCCTCCTTGGAAACTGGGCCATTCATATTCACAAAACTTTCTTAACTCAAATTTTGTTAAAGGGGGTTCATGTATCTCTGGTGTAAATATCTCAAAGTTCTCAAGGAAACACCGTAGTGGCGTTCTTGGAACACTACTACCACCACCCATTCGAAACTAAACACTACCACTGGCCTGGGGCGCCCAAAAATCAAGGTTCACCGTCAGGAACCGCAATGGTTTAACCACCCACACAATATAAATTTTACACACACAAAAATCAGGTTCGCCGCCCTAATTTTTCCAGGAACACTGGGTTACTGCCCGTGGTTCATTAAGGACTTAGGAATCGCCGTCCCATCCCCTTGAAGGTGATCAGGCTCCACTTCCACTTCTCAAATGAGTGGGCACACATAAGTATACTTATTCTTTGCTTCAGTATTCACTGAAGAAGACAGAGACCACATGCCCAAAACAGAGCCTATCTTCGTAGGGAGGGAAACCGAAGAATTAAGCCAGATAGAAATAACCAGGGAGGAGGTCCTTGCATGTCTTGTTAAACTAAACACTAACAAATCACCAGGACCAGATGGCATCCATCCACGAGTTCTCAGGGAACTTAAAGATGAAATTGCTGATCTCCTAGCCAAAATATATAATCTTTCACTCAAATCAGGCTTTGTGCCTGATGACTAGAAGGTAGCGAATGTAACACCAATTTTCAAAAAAGGATCCAGGGGTGATCCAGGAAATTACCGACCTGTCAGTTTTAGGAAACCATCCTAAAAGATAGAATTAATAGGCACATAGAAGAGAAGGCGCTACTAAAGGAGAGCCAACATGGCTTTTACAAGGGCAAATCATGCCTCACTAATCTGTTGGAATTTTTTGAGAGTGTCAACAAGCATGTGGATAAGGGGGATCCAGCACATAATGCGCAATGCAGGGATGGAGGAATCACCATATGGGATCAAAATTGCTGGGAGAAACATCAACAATTTGAGATATGCAGATGATACCACCCTAATGGCAGAAAGTGAAGAAGACCTAAAGAAGCTCCTGATTAGGTTGAAAGAAGAGAGTGCAAAAGCTGGCCTGAGACTCAATATCAAGAAAACCAAGATAATGGCAACAGGCGCTATAAGTCCCTGAAAAATAGATGGGGAAGAAGTAGAAGCAGTAACAGATTTTACTTTCTTAGGATCCAAGATCTCTGCAGATGGGGATTGCAGCCATGAAATAAAAAGGCGACTGATTCTTGGGAGACAAGCTATGAAAAACCTGGGGAACATAGTGAAAAGTAGAGATATCTCACTGCAAACAAAGGTCCGCATAGTCAAAGCAATGGTATTTCCAGTGGTAATGTATGGCTGTGAGAGCTGGACCATTAGAAAGGCTGAGCGAAGAAAAATAGATGCCTTTGAGATGTGGTGCTGGAGGAGAGTTTTGAGAGTCCCCTGGACAGCGAGGAGAACAAATAGGTCAATATTAGAAGAGATTAGCCCTGAGTGCTCCTTAGAAGGACAAATAACAAAGATGAAGTTGAAGTATTTTGGACATCAAATGAGAAGAGAGGATTCACTTGAGAAGGCCTTGATGCTGGGGAAGGTGGAGGGCAAAAGAAGAAGGGGACGGCCAAAGATGAGATGGCTAGATGGTATTGTAGACACAATGGGCACGGGGCTGTGTGGACTAAGGAGGATGGTGGAGGACAGAGGTGCCTGGAGAGCGATGGTCCATAGGGTCGCAAAGAGTCGGAATCGACTGTGTGACTGAACAACAGTTGACAATGTTTATCTGGACTTTCAGAAGGCTTTTCACAAGGTCCCACACCAAAGGCTCTTGAATAAACTTACCAGTCATGGAATAAAGGGACAGGTCTTGTCCTGGATCAGCAACTGGCTAAGGGACAGGAAACAGAGGGTAGCACTAAATGGACACTTCTCCAAGTGGAGGGAAGTAAAGAGTAGGGTCCCCCAAGGTTCAGTACTGGGACCCCTGCTTTTCAACCTCTTCATAAATGATCTAGAGGTAGGAGTAAAAAGCAAGGTAGCCAAATTTGCTGACGACACTAAATTATACAGGGTAGGGAAAACTGTGAGAGATTGTGAGGAGCTCCAGAGGGATCTCTTGACACTGGGGGAGTGGGCAAAACAGTGGCAAATGAGCTTCAACATTAGTAAGTGCAGAGTGATGCATGTTGGGGCAATGAACCCCAATTACATTTATAAACTGAATGGGTCTGAACTCTCTGCGACAAACCAGGAAAGGGACCTTGGTGTCCTGGTGGACAACTCAATGAAGGTGTCAACCCAGTGTGCCTCAGCAGTGAAAAAAGCAAACTCAATGCTAGGGATCATTAGGAATGGTATAGAAAATAAGTCAGCAAGTGTCATTTTGCCTCTTTATAAATCTATGGTGAGGCCCCATCTGGAATACTGTGTACAGTTCTGGTCGCCATACCTCCAGAAGGATATTATGGATCTGGAAAAAGTGCAGAGGAGGGCAACCAGAATGATTAGGGGACTGGAACACCTTCCTTACCATCTGAGGCTGCAACGGTTGGGCCTCTTCACTCTTGAACGATGACGTCTAAGAGGTGACCTGATTGAAGTTTATAAAATCATGCACGGTGTGGACAAAGTAGATAAGGAAAAACTGTTTTCCCTATCGCATAACACTAGAACTAGGGGACTCTCCATGAAACTTTTGGGTACTAGTTCTCAAACAAATAAGAGAAAGTACTTTTTCACCCAGAGGATTACTGGTCTATGGAACTCCCTGCCAGAAGAAGTGGTGACAGCTGTCAGTCTTGACAGCTTTAAGAAATGATTAGACAAGTTCATGGAGGACAAGGGTATCAATGGCTATAATTATGGATACTTAAGGACAACCTCCGGGTTGGAAAGATAGGCAGGATATCTCTCAATGCCATTTCCAGGGAATCCTAAGCAGGTGAAGGCATCTGCTTGGGAATACCCTGAAGGAAATGGTGAGCCACTGTGTGAGACAGAATGCTGGACTGGATGGGCTGTGGCCTGTTCCAGCAAGGCTGTTCTTATGTTTATGTTCTTATGTTCTTATACAGTTTCATACAGTTTCATATAGTTTCATACAATTTTATACAATTTTATACTTGCCTGCAGGCTTTTGAAAATCCACCTTCTAGAGTTCTCTGTCTGTCTTAGCCTTCCGGATCCTTGACTGGTCTGTTTCTTCTGATAGTTACTCGTCACCTCTTCACTGATTTCCTAGAGTAGATCAAAGGTCTACTATGCCGGCATTTTAGGTTATCCCTGGGGAGGCGTTGTTTTTTCCCATCAAGAACAGCCGTCTAGAGTGACAATGGCACCTGCTATTTGTCAAGAGTTCACCAAAAATGTTATGGAATTCTGAACTAGACAAAATCGCATTCCACACGCTAAGACAGATTTAGGAGTTTTATTAATATTAATATTAACAGATTCAGGAAAGCTTTACCAAGCTAATATTCCCTGAATGAATATACATTTTCAGAGCCATCCTTTTATAGCATAAAATTTGGAAATTTCTACACATTACATCACTATGGGTAAAGCCAAAATTATTAATTAATCTTCTGACATTTCATTAAGTTCAGGTTAGAACATTCAGTGTTTGTTGTTTAGAACATGTCATATAAGGAACATGTCTCATGTCACATCATGTCATGTCACAGAAATATTATTTACGTTTCCCTGTCAGCTGTACAAACTGTGCTGAGCTTGTACTTTAGCCTCGTCATCAGATTCTACGTGGCAGGTCAATCTGATCTCTTTAACTTTACAGAGAACTGAGAAAATATTTTTTACTTTTAAAACAGAATTAATATTATCTTAATATCTTAATTCTTTCACCTCTATTTCATTTCTAATTATCATTGCTTTGAAATTAACAATTACACTTATATACTGCCTCATAGCACTTAGAGCACTCTCTGGGCAGTTCACAAGGTAATTAGCATTTTATCTGCAATAAACTGGGTACTCATTTTACTGATCTTGGAAGGATGGAAAGCTGAGTCAACCATGCGTCTGTTGGGATCAAACTCAGAGTCTGTTGGTATCAAACTCAGATTATGAGTAGAGAATTGACTGCAGACTGCAGCTTAACAACTGTGCCATGGGAGCCTTTACTGCTCCTGAATATCAAAACAAACAACAAGCTCTAAACATTTATTTTCAGAGTAGCAAGCAGAATTTTAAGGGCAAGTAAGCCAGAGCAAGAAGAAAGAATCTAACTTAGGGTGTGACTACATTTGGATTTAATTCACAGCCTATATCTGTGATGGCGAACCTTGGCATGTCAGATGTTCTTGGAGGCGTTTTACTTCTGCTTCCAGAAGCAACGAGGATGGTGTGAGCTGGATGAATCGCAGTTAAACCCATTCATGTGGATTCATAGGGCTTGAGCTTCTGGGAATTGAAGGCCAAGAACATCTGGAGTGCCAAGTTTCACCATCACGGGCCTATATTAAATCACAATCAGTGTTTTCACAGGGGCTGCAGATTGATTCAGGTGTTCATTATTCATACTAAATGCAATGCTATTTGCATTCCAGCCCACAGACACACACCCTTCTTTCCTTCCTCTGGTCTTGTCTCTGCTAATTCACTTAATAATAATAATATGACCCGGTGATAAGGTAATAGGGTGATCTAGTACAAATCTCATATTTTAAGCACTGTTTAAATTTTAAAAATGGAGAACAGCCAGGAGAGAAGAAATAATGTGGGGGCATGTTTCCCCAGTCCTGAACATGATGCCTTAGTTGCCTTTGCCACTTAAACACTAGCTACAGACGTCCCCATTTTTGGAAGAACATACCACAAGTAACCGCATGGAAAAAAGCTTGTTCAAATTGTTCTGGCTTGGGGAGGAAATAGAATTCCCCCATTGGCACAGAAAAAAATGCTGTTTGAAAGCAAAAAGGGCTGGGCTACTTCTAATCAGCCTTTATACTATGTGGTCAGTTTTTTTAAAAAGCTTTGAATACGGATTTTATAAACACAGCAAATCTGGTGGGTTTATCTCCAAGTAGTCATAGCCTTAGGGTGTGATACACAAGGACATAGATTACAATATGGACAATGTGGAATGATTCAACATGAACTATTTCCTGGGATTCACAGAACACACAGAGAAATGCACTCAGACCAATCCCAATCCATGTCCAACCTGGACCTTTTTGGTTCAGCTTCA
The DNA here is from genome assembly GCA_035047345.1 of Bradypodion ventrale. Classification (NCBI taxonomy): domain Eukaryota; kingdom Metazoa; phylum Chordata; class Lepidosauria; order Squamata; family Chamaeleonidae; genus Bradypodion; species Bradypodion ventrale. The sequence goes on from JAWDJE010000002.1 coordinate 64,037,952, forward strand.
GGGCTTCTTATTTTGGGGGCTGAGCTGAAGCAATTCAGCTCCCTGAAAAGCAATCCTTTTGAGTGCAAACAGATGAATGACTTTAAAGATGGCCTCTGTATGGTTGACATAGAATCATAGAATAATGGAGCTGGAAGCAAACCATAAGGTCATTCATGCATGGCAGGATGATTGTTATTCAGAGGAGAGGCAGGATCTGTTCTTAGTCTTTCAAGTACTTGAAGAGTGCTATTATATTTCTCTTCAATGCTAAACATGCCTAGTTCTTTCAATTTTTCCTCATAGGGCTTGGTTTCTAGATCCTTGATTATTATTTTTTGCCCACCTCTGAACTTGTCCCAGTTTCTCTGCATTATTTTTAATTTGTATTGTCATTATTTATTTATTGCATTTATATCCCATCCATTGGGGATATTTTCTTACTCTGGGCACCATACAACATATTAAAAAATTAGACAATATTTTTTTTTAAAAAAATGAGTAAATTATAAATATCAGGAAGACCAAAAGTAATACCTACACATTAAAAAAGTAGTGTCTAGAACATGGTACTAAAGATGAGGCCTAAGTAAGGCTGAATAGAAGTGAAGTAGTAATTCATGGGATTTGGAAACTTCGGTTAATGCAACCTGAAATAGCATTGATCTTTTTTCCCAGCTACATCACACTGTTGGCTCATATTCAGCTTGTGATCAACAATTCCAATAACCTTCTCACTTGTAATATTACTGAGACAAGTATCTCTCATCATGTAACTGTTAGTTTGTTTTTTACCATAGGTGTAAAATTTTGCACTTATCCCTGTTTAATTTCATTCTGTTGTTTTCAACCGAATACTTTAGCCTATCAAGATCTTTTTGAATTTTGTTCTGTCTTCCAGGATATTAACTATTCAATACAATTTTGTGTTAACTTCGAATCTGATAAGCATCTGATGCATCTTGCAATCTAAGTTATTAATAAAAATGATGAAGAGCCATCTGGTATCCCACTTATAATCTCCTCCTGGTTTGAGAAGGAACCATTGATAAACACACTTTGAGTATGATTGTATAACCAACTGTGTTTCCACCTGATACTAGTTAGCTTGCTAATCACAATATCATGGGACACTTGTAAAAATATATATATTCTGAATTCAAAATATATTATGTCTACAACATTCCCACCATGTACCAGCAAAGATACCTGATCAAAAATGCGTTATGATTAATCTGACAGAATTATTCTTGACAAATCCACGTTGGCTTCTAGTTATCCTTGTGTTGCTTTCAAGGTGCTTTCAGAGTGACCATTTTATAATCTGCTCTAGAATTCCCCCCTGGGATTGATATCAGGCAGTCTGGTCTGCAGTTCCCAGGTTCTTCATTTTTGCAGAGAGACATAACATAAGTCCTCATCCTGTCATTTTTCTGTTCAGTAATATGTATTTTTGACTGTTTTTGAACAGGTTATTCCTTCAGTTGCTGTGTTTCAGTTGTAGGAATCATCCCACCAAGTTTCAGCTATTTCTATCAAATTGTATTTACCTTCCTGAACTATGATTTCCAGTTTTTCTTGTTTCTTCCCTATACTTTTGTATATAGACACTAGAGAAAGTGTCATCTGTGGTCTCCTTTCCTTTGTACATCTTTATCAAAATGGCTTGCTCTGTTCCTCTTATTATGCATAAGTCTTCATCTATCTTTACTTCACAACTTGCAACTCCCTCCCTCTTTCAATCTCGTTTAAAGCTCACCTTATTAGGTGGCCAAACACATTCTTCCTAGAACTTGTGAGGTGCAAGCCATCACTTGCCAGTTGTACATCTTCCAGGAAGGCTAGCCCACTGTCCCAAAATCTAAATCCCTCATGTTGGCATCACCTTTGCAGTCATTCATTCACCCAGGGCCGCCATCAGAAATTTCTGGGTCCCATACTGAGCAAGCCTATTGCCCCCCATCCCCCCCCACACAAGCACACACACATAGTCGGGTTCGCCTGAGTGGGCAGCATAGAAATTTAAAAATTAAATTAAATTAAATTAAATAGTAATGTCACATTTATGGCCGGCAGTGGCAGGGCCCCTGTCAGCTCCAGGCCCTATACGACAGTACTGGTAGTACCTCCCTGATGGCAGCCCTGCATTCACCAGAAGTATTTTTCTTTCCTTTTCTATTGATCTATTGAAAACTGGTTACTTAAGAGACCGCGTTACCCCAAGGACATCTGCCCATCCCACCAGAGCAGACAGGAAGGGCTCCCTAATGCTTCCATCGACTAGAGAGGCTCGCCTCTGTAGCACTAGGAGGAGGACCTTTTCAGCATCTGCTCCGGCGCTGTTGAACCTCCTGCTGACTGAGCTGCACCTCCAGGAAGAACTATTTACCTTCAGAAAAGGTCTAAACACCTGGCTGGGACAGCAGGTGTGGGATGTTGCCGGTGGGGCAGCCCCCCTCCCCCTGGTTTATATGAAAGACAGTTCAGGTTTTTAGTTTTATTTATTTATTTATTGGATTTATATAACTGCCTTTTTCGCCTAGGTGACCCAAGGCACTCGCAACATCAGTTAAAACCTATACCCAATACTAATTGTAACTAAATACTATAAAAGTATCTAAAATGTCCATAAAACCTCCCCAATCCCCTTTAAAAAAAGAACCCCAGGCAGGGCTTATTAAGCCAGCAGGGCTGGGTTGTACCCCACACCTGCTGGCATAGCCACGTTTTTAAGGCGTTCCTAAAGGGGAGGTTCCATAGGGCCGGAGCAGATACAAAGAAGTCTCTTATCCTGGTCCAGTGAGATGTTCCTCCCTGGCTGATGGGACCACCAGGGAGCCCCTACGGTCCACTCTCATAGGACGGGTCGAAAACCTTGGGGTGATGCGATCTCTTAAGTATCCTGGCCCACTACCAGTTTTTAATTCATTGCGGTTTTCAGGAGGGTATTTTAATGTTTTTTAAACGTTAAATGTTTTTTGTGATTTTATTGTCGGGTGGGGGGATGTTTTCTATTTGAATGTTTTATCGTGATTGTGAGCCGCCCGGAGTCGCTTCGATGAGGGGGCGGTGATAGAAAGACAATAAATAAATAAATAAATAAAAATATTTTGAGTACTGGTAGAATGGATGAGAAGATACTGGATACTATTAAGAAGACCCATAGTGAGACTGTTTTTTGCAGGCGCACCCCCCAATAAAGGACTCAGACACTGATGAAAGTGGATAACGGCATTGGGCCACATTTATTGATTCATGCCCTAGTCCGAATTATAAATTTATATTGGTAATTGACCAATCATAATTCTTAAGGCAAGCAGGCCGAAGTAACACTGGTAAGGTACCACCCAAAATTGCCGACGGCAATTGTTACACTGTATCTATTTGTATCAATTTGTTTGTTGACAACAAACAAATTGTTGACCGTAGTCAATATCTAACTAATGACCCCACCCTCTGACGCGTATCCATAAAATCACGGGGTGATGCATGCTGTCTAGCTGTAGCCATCACCCCGTCGCCTAGTTCGTCGTTGACCGGACAACGTTTAACCAACTTATGCCTGTCTAGTGTTGTCCAGTCAATTGCGAACCTGCCGGATACCTGTGGGTCATAAATGTTTACCTTACCAGTGCTACCCGCCACATGGAGGGGCTTCAAAGAAGGCCCGACGCCCCCCCCAGACCGTCAGCTCGGTCAACAGGCCTGCTCGCCAATCACCCAACAGGAGGTCCATACCTCCTCGCGACAGATGGGCCCCATCCCCTGCATAAAGGCCGTAATTTTGTAGGCTAATGGCGGGGTGACGACAGACCCACCCCCAACCCCTGTCGGCAAGGAACCGCGCCACAGCCCTATTTACCATGCGTCTAGCGCGGTCAAGGGCCTGGAGGTCAAAACCTCCCCTGTACGTGTGCCGCGGGACCATGTCCGACCAAACGAGGGTTGTGGTGGGCCATACGTAATGCAGGTAGGCAAGGTCGCCACAAATCGCATGCTTCAGCGATAAGCCAGCGACCTGGCCCAAATCGTTGCCCCCTAGGTGTATGATCAGAATGTCAGGCGGGTCAGCATTCCGGCCTGAAAAAAGGAATGGCAACAGCTCCCGCCATAACATCCCAGGCTTACCATGCCATGTGAGACTTGCGTATGCACCCAGTCCCAGTCGGGGTCCCCACTCTGTCGCCGCAGCGTAACGCGCTGCCCTGTGCACGTGGCTATGGCCCACCAGCCATACTTCACCGGTGTAATACGACACCCAGGGTCTGTAGGGAAAAACGAGGAAGAAGATGCGGTGACAAAACTGGTACTCACGGTGGAAGAGGGCGAACATAAAACTGAAAACATTGCGAACCCCACCTTCCCATGCTGCGTATGTCAGCCCCGGAGTACCCAAAAGCAGCTGCGGTGGAAGCCGCCCCTATCCTGAAGGAATGGGTGCCATAACGGGCCCCTGGGAGGCCAACACTGGCCAGCGCTCTGCCGGTCACCTTCCAAAATTGAAATTTAGTGAGGGGAGACCCAACTTGGTGACAGAAAAACGGGCCATGGTGCGTGCCACGCAGTGCAATAAACTCCTGTAGGGCACCAACCGGACAGATGTCTGCCAAAGAACACCGTAGCAGGCTTACACCACTGCCTACGCCATGCTGATCTGTCTTAGAGGAGCGTATCCTCAACTGAGCCCAGTCTTTGGCAACATAGACATCTCCGAGTTCCAGTGCCCTATGACTTGCATCCGCCTTAGACAGCATCACAAGCTCGCTGATGCGGAGCGCTCCAAAAAAGGCCACCGTTGTAGCCGCGTGAAATAGGGCTGCCTCGTACTTATCAAAACAGAGGCCATGCCAGCCCCGGGCCAATTGGGTAAGAACCCCTGGGGAAATCGGGTGGCAGTCGTCCGGGCAACGCCCACGCGCCCGCACCCACCCCTCCAAAACATGTCTCACACAGAAGTCAGCGGTACTATCCACATGACCGCCCACCTTGGCCATAAAAGCCAATGCTGCCAGCCTAGATGCTATGGTGCGGGGCGCAAGGCCCTGGGCATGCAGGTAAACCATGAACCGAAGTACATGGGTAACTGGGATCGGCCAGGTTTCTAGCAGCCGGGCTTGGGTACAGAAATCTCTGAAAGAATTGAATGCGTGGTGATACGCCTTACTCATGCGTGGTGCTAGTGACAAGCCAATTGCCCGGTTCACCTCTCCTTGCCAATGGTCCATATCTCATCTGGGAGTGGCGAGGGAAATTCCTCCGCATCCGGGGCCAAGGCACGGAACCGGGAGATCTGCAGGCGGGACAAAGCGTCAGTGCTATCATTATTGACCCCCGGGACATGCCTGGCCCTGAAGAGGACATTGAGGCGCAGGCTGCGCAACACAAACTGGCGCACTAGGTCCATGACCCTGGGTGATTTGGAAGTCTGTGAGTTGACAATGTGCACGACGGCCGCATTGTCACACCAGAAATGGACAACCGAGTTGGCCCACTCCTCACCCCATAGCATCAAAGCCCCCAGGATAGGGAAAAATTCCAGATACGTGAGATCACGCAGGCGACCCGTGCCTGCCCAGGCTGGTGGCCACCCACCATAGGCCCACTTCCCATTGAAGTACATCCCATAACCCAGGGATCCCGAAGCATCGGACTGTATCTGAAAGCGAGGGGAAGCCAGGAGGTCAGACCTCCAAAATGATACTCCATTGAACTCCCTCAGGAACTGGCGCCAGATAAGCATATCTGCCCTGATACCCCGAGTGAGTCTCACCCTATGGTGGGGCCTAGATAAGCCTGTCATGGCGTCGCACAAGCGCCGAGCAAATGCCCTGCCCGGCGCGACGACCCTGCAAGCAAAATTGAGGTGACCATGTAGCAGCTGCAGTTCCCTCAGTGATGCCTTGCGTTTAGCAAGCAAGTCAGAGATAAGGGCCACTATCCTTGACACCTTATCCTCCGGTAACCTAGAAGCCTGCGCTACCGTGTCAATCTCCACCCCCAGGAATACTAGCTTAGTAGATGGGCCCTCGGTCTTTTCGGGCGCTAAAGGGACACCGAATTCCTCCATTAGCGTCTGAAATGTGTTGAGGAGACGTGTGCACGTGTCCCAGCCCCGTTCACCCCCGAATAAAAAATCATCCAGGTAATGGGCTACAGACCGGGACCCTGACCTGCGGACGAAAGCCCACTGTAGAAATGTACTGAAACGCTCGAAGGCCGAGCATGATATGGAACAGCCAAAAGGCATGGCCTTATCAAAGTAATATCCACCCCGGAACTTAAAACCCAGCAACTCGAAGTCGCCCGGGTACACAGGCAGGAGGCGAAACGCCGACTTGATGTCGCACTTAGCCAATAGTGCACCCGGGCCACATGAGCACACCATGTGCAGGGCTTGGTCAAAAGACGTATACCTGACTGAGCAAAGGTCATCAGGGATAGCGTCATTGACCGATCGGTCGGCTGGGTAGGATAAGTGATGAATCAGGCGAAACTCGCCCGGTGACTTTTTGGGCACTAAGCCCAAGGGTGATACCTTAAGATTAGGGAACGGGGGTGTTGGGAAAGGGCCAGCGACCCTGCCCGAATCGACCTCCTTAGTAATGCTGGCAGCAGCTACCTCCTCCCGCCCCCTAAGGGACAAAAGGTTGGGGGACCCTGGGGGGACCTATCTCCCACGAAAGGGATACGGAACTCCTGTCTAAAACCTTGAAGAAGGTAAACCGCATCCTCCTCCCTGGGGTACAATGCGAGCCAACGCTCCAACATGTCCACATTAATTGGGTAGGGGGCCTTTTGGTGAACCAGCTCCCTCCGTGGCAGTTTTGCCAGCCCCCTGTCCGCCCCTTCCTCTGCCCCGCATCCCTCCAGGCCTGGGACAGGCGGAGGCCGCATGGGGGCCAGCGCAGGAGGGACACTCATGCCTGTACTTGCAATTCTTCTTGTTGCAGGAACCATTGGCCGAGAAAGTCCAGCACAGCAGGCGGGCTGGAACCCCCTGCCCCGCCACCTGGCGGGGAGCCTGTGCTGGGGCCGCTCGCTGGACCGCATGTCCACAATGGTATCTTTCCCTGGGCGCAGGGCGCGTGGGAGTCATGTACAGAAGCCACAGCCGTTGGCAGGGCTCATCCCACCTCATCTCAGGGTGCAGGGGAATCCGCATACGGAATTCCTCGTCGTAAGCCAACCACGACAGACCCGGGAAGTCCACCATTGCCCGGTAAATGTTGTCCAAATACTGGACCATCGGAATAGCCAAATCCGGCCGGGCCCTGAGGTATACCGCCATGTATATGAGGTAGGCCGGCAACCAGTTGGCCCACGTATGTGGTGGCTTGCGACGACGCGCTTGCTCCTTATCCTTCTCATCTTGCCCCTCCCTCTCCTCCTTGGTGGGCTCTCTGTTAAGGAGGGAGAAGATGTCCACATACTCCCCCCGCCAGATCTTCTCTTTGGTGGTCTGGGCCAAATGGTCCCCCAGTGGCAAGGAATACCCTGCTGTCGGCAAAGCCGACACAGGCACGGTGGAAACTGCGGGCATCTGCAAAGGAGCCTGGACTAACCCGGTCACCCCTAGAAGATTCCCGACTGGGTAAGGAGCACCCCCTACAACGGGGCCCTGGGTGATAGTTGAAGTCACCGGGTGGGGCGTTGGTGACTGGACCGCCGCACCACCCGTGCGAGGCCAAGGCCATTGAAAAGCCCCCCCCCCAACGTGGCCATGTGTGTGTGTGCACTATTTTGGACCGCATACTCACATGCTGCACCCCATGGGCCGCCCCCACCGGGGGTTCCGGCCCACTGGGAGCGTCGGAGCTCACGACTGCCATAGAGCTTGTAGACGGGGCTTGATCAGCACCGGCCTGTTGATTGGGGAGCTGCGAGGCAGTGGCCGAAGCCGGGCCACGCGCCTCAGGCAGCTCAACCCGTCCCACCGCCTGCCGCTGCCCAGCTGACGATGGATCGACCAGCACCCCAAAAGGGGCCCCAGGGTGACTAACCCGGGCCAGGGATGCCTCAAGGGCCGCAACGCGGGCCAGGAGGGCCTCCACACTGACATGGCCACCTAAACCAAGGGGGGGGGTAAAGGGCCAGCCGGCCCACTAACTACTGACGTCGGTACAGGTCCCTGTACCCCGGGGCCTGAATAGGGCCACGATCCGAAGCCCGGGCCCAGTAGGGCCGGGGAAGTACCCTGCCATGGAAGGGGGCCACACCACCCCCCAAGGCTGGAAGCCCCGGCATTAAGTTGCGCCCCAACGGAGGAAGGCCCGGTCACGCCAGGAGCGGCGGCCGCCGCTTGCGGGCCGAGGGCCATGGCCCCTACTGGGCCCACAAGCGGACCCCCAGCCTCCGGCCAAGGGGGAATTAACCCCATCCCACCGGTCCCGGTGGGCTTGGTTATAGGAGGCTGCTGGGGAGGCGCAGCCGCGGTCCTCCGACCCGGATTGCGCCTCCGCGCAGAACGAGCCGCGTTCACAGTCGCCTTCTTCTTTGAGGGCATTGCAGCTAGCCGATGGGGAGCTGAAAAAGGAGAAAATCAGCAGCCAAGAGGCTCCCGGTGAGAGTAAAAGCGACGGAGGTAAGAGGGAAAAACTTCTCCGCTCCGTCGCTTCGCAAAATGGCAGCGCGGCTGCCTCGTGGCCACCCCTTTTATAAGGGAGCTGGCCACGCCCCCTAACTACCCAGATGCCTTCGTCCGGTGGGGGGGGCCGCAAAGAGCGCGGCGGCCATTTTGGCGCCGCGCTTGCATTCTCTAAGGAGAGCAACACCAGCTAACTCACTTGTGAGGAGGAGGAGGGAATAAATGTACCCGAGAATAGCAAGCTACATGTCAATGAGTAAATACTTACAAAAGACAAATGGGGAGAAGATATTTAGGAACATCTGTTTCTACATCTGTTTATCTATCTACCTACCTCCCCGTTCGCCATTTAATGTTATCTGTTACATGTGTTGATGCTCAGTATCCAACCATTCCCAGCACTAAATTCTTGCTACATCTACCTTCATTATTTTATGCTTGGTTATCAATGAAGCTTGAGAAAGTGCTTGTCTAAATGTAATACTCCTGTATTAGTGTTGGGTTTCCCAAGGTAGAATTTGATTTAAAAATTGGGAACTGCATGATGTACAGTTAAGAGGGCCCCCTTTTTTTTGCTGGAAAGAGGTTTATTTTTAACACCCCAGCAGAAGTTTATTTTAAATCAAGTCGAGCCATAGATTATTTTGAATTTTTCTGGCATGTAAAATCGCCTATGTTGGAATGAGAGGGAGGCAGTGAATGAGCGAGCAAGCAAGTTGCAGATGAAGGTTCTGCCAGCAAAGAGGTTTGAAGAAACTAATGAGACCACACTGTCACTTTACTTGTAAGTTTTCTGTTAAGCAATTTTCATTGCAGTGCTGCAGTGCTTATGCACTATGCCACTTAAAAAATATTCATATATTAAAATAAATATTAAAGGTATTTATACATCCTGATCTTGGAGTGTTGAAGTGCCAAATCGCTTGTAAATGCATGATCTCAAATCACCTGGACTGATATACTGCACGTCTTCAAGTCACACTAAATGTTCTCTCATTAGGATGCACACACCAACACGAAAACATGACAATAACACGATATCAAAAAAAACCAAACCAGCTCTTAATTTATTTCTACATGCAAATGAGCCCAAAGTCATGTTGGAATAGTTCAGCAAAGGTAAAAAGGAGAAAAGAGAGGTTGGGATGGTCACCATCTCATTCCCCCTGTGGCAACTATGAGTTAAGCTTCAGACAAATGAAACAGGAAGAGTCTTTCTGGACTTAAACATCTCCCCCCACCCCCCAATTTGTTTTGTGGCTGGAGCTTTCATGAATGTAGTGACGGCAATAGGGTGGAACATAAATGGTTATCATGGTGTCTATCATTAAATCTGGTATCCCAGCTGAATTTTTCAATGTCCTAAAAGATGATGAAATCAAATTATTGCATTCTATATGTCAGCAGATTTGGAAAACACAACAATAGCCACAGGATTTGAAAAGATCGGTATATGTTCCAATCCCAAAAAAAGGGTAATGCCAAGGAATGTTCAAATTATCGAACAATTGCACTTATCCCACACGCTAGCAAGGTTGTGCTCAAGATAATACAGGATAGACTTCAGCAGCACGTAGAGAGAGAATTACCAGAAGTGCAGGCTGGGTTCAGAAGAGGCAGGGGGACTAGAGACCACATTGCCAACATACGTTGGCTCATGGAGAAAAGAAAGGAATATCAGAAACAAGTCTACTTCTGTTTCATTGACTACACCAAGGCCTTTGACTATGTGGACCACAACAAAATGTGGCAAGTAATTAAAGAGATGGGAATACCAGAACACCTTACATGTCTCATGAAAAATCTGTACAAGAGTCAAGAAGCAACAGTTAGGACAGAATATGAAATGGCAGAGTGGTTTGGAATAGGAAAAGGAATAAGACAAGGCTGCATTTTGTCACCCTGCTTATTCAACTTATACACAGAGCACATAATGTGCAATGCAGGGATGGATGAATCACAAGTTGGGAACAAAATTGCTGGGAGAAACATCAAAAACTTGAGATACACAGATGGCAGAAAGTGAGGAAGACCAAAAGAAGCTGCTGCTTAGGTTGAAAGAAGAGAGTGCAAAAACTGGCTTGAGACTAAGCATCAAGAAAACCAATATAATGGCAGTAGGCCCTATCAGTCCCTGAAAAGTAGATGGGGAAGAAGTAGAAGCAGTGACAGATTTTACTTTCTTAGGATCTAAAATCACCGCAGATGGGGATTGCAGCCATGAAATAAAAAGGCGACTGATTCTTGGGAGACTAGCTATGAGAAACCTGGGGAACATAGTGAAAAGTAGAGACATCACATTGCAAACAAAAATTCATATAGTCAAAGCAATGGTATTCCCGGTGGTAATGTATGGTTGTGAGAGCTGGACCATTAGAAAAGCTGAGTGCAGAAGAATAGATGCCTTTGAAATGTGGTGTTGGAGGAGAGTTTTGAGAGTACCCTGGACAACAAGAACAAATAAGTCAATCCTAAAAGAAATCAACCCTGACTGCTCATTAGAAGGTCAAATAGTAAAGATGAAGCTAAAGTACTTTGGACATCAAATAAGAAGAGAGGATTCACTTGAGAAAGCCTTGATGCTGGGAAAGGTGAAGGGCAAAAGAAGAAGGGGGTGGCCAAAAATGAGATGGCTAGATGGCATTGTAGATGCAATTGGCAGAGAGGTGGGCAGGCTGAGGAAGATGGTGGAGGACAGATGTGCCTAGCGGGCAATGGTCCATAGGGTCGCAAAGGGATGGAATTGACTGTGCGACTGAACAACAACAAATCATTAAATAATAAATATAAACACAAGTCCCTCTGAAGTCTGTTGTTTATTTTTGCAGGAAAACGTACACAAGCACCTGTTTGTGCATGCAGTTTAACAGAGCAATGTACAGAAATCAGTTATTTTCATAAACCATTTGGTGTCTGCCCTTCTCTGTTGTGTGAGGATAAAAGAAGAGCATTCTAGGCTGTTGGATGACTTCGTAAGAGTGTAGGTAGCGGAAATGAGTATATTATAATGAGACTTACTTGGTGAAGCTATTTCAGATATTTTTTGGGGTCACCATCATGATATAAGCTCCTTCTAGAGCAATATAATTAGCAATGTGAAAGGACTGACCTTTCAGAAGATTCCCCCCCCCCCTCATTTTGCTAAAAATAACAGTGTGATCCTGGATGCCCATAGCATCATTGAGCGGTGCAGAAAACAGAGAACGTCTATTAAAGAGAAATGTGAGAACTGTTTGTCAAGCTGTTACTACTCCAGTCTATTAGGGGAAAAGAAAAGAGAGGCAGCATTCATGTAATAAAACATCAGCAGGAAATAGAACCATCTCTTACTGTTATAATTCTTTGGTAACTTTCTTAGATCTCTAGGGGTTCCATTTATGTTATGATATTTTAGGCTTGTAGAATTCATCCCGTTGGAAGCACCCCACACATTTAATGCTACTTTGTCAGGGAAGGACCATCTCCATGGTCAAGGAGTTTGGGCTATATGCTTTGGTTTTTTAAAAATTGTGTCAGAAGAACACAAAGGTGCTTTCTGGTTTGAAAGGATTTTTGCTGAAGAAACTCTGCTCAGGGGACATCCAAATGAGGCTCCTTTCATGTCCCCAAGATCATTTCCCACCAAAGTGGTCCCTATTTATCTACTTGCAATTTCTTGATTTCAAACTGCTAGGTTGACAGGAACTGGACAGAGACATGCAATCGCTCCATCATGCAGTACTTGAACTTCCCAACCTTCCAGCTGTCAGGGGGAAATCTTGGGGAAGTTACTTTTTATTCATTTTATATTAATTGCATGAAGGTGAGATGGAGGGATTTCTTTCTATCCTAAGTTTTATAGTCTGATCTGTACTTTCAAAAGAGCAATTGTGACTCCATATTGTTTTCACAGCACTCACATTCCAGCTCGTTAGCAAGATAGTGACCCAGACAGCTTTTTTTTTCTAACAAGGTGAAAAGTTTAACATTCCAGTCAGGATGGTCATCTTAGAGATGAGCTAAACATAAAAACAGATACCTAGAGAGACCAGGTTGGCACAACATCAACCCATACCAATTCGGTCATGAAAAAAATGGTTAAGATTCCAAGAGAGGGAGTAAGAGGAACGTCAAAATCCTATTTAAACAGGTGTCCATTAGATAGAGATCAAAGTGGAGATTGACAGGAGATTGGAATACAGTGGACCCTCGATTAATGACGCGTTCAAATAGCTTCATTTTTGATTAACGACGCTACAACGCTCCCACGCTCCCAATGTGATTGTTCAAATAACGTTGTTAATTCGAATAACGTCGTTATTCGAATAACAACATTATTCGAATAGCGATGCTACTTGGGGAACCAAGTAACGTCATTATTCGAGGGTCCACTGTACTTCGCACATTGGGGATTACAGGAACACTTGAAGAACACCTAAAACACCTGTTTTAGGGGGTGGGTAGTTTTAACTGTTTTTAACATGTTTTTTTTTAATTTTTATTGTGAACCTCCCTGAGTCGGCTTTGGCTGAGTGAGCGGTATATAAATGTGACAATTAAATTAAATTAAAATTTACCTAGACTTTGAAAATATTCATCTACTGCATGAGGGCATAGATGCCCATCTGGACATTTTATTTGGACTTATAATTTGGACAATTGCAACATGGGATTACAATTGGCTTTGTTTTCATCTATTCCTTGGATTTACTATTTTTCTGAATAAACCCATTTAAAGGAGTATTGCCTCAAGCACATTTTTACTCTCAAGGAAGGGAGCTACTTGGTGGAGTTGATAAGGACTCTCGGTCTTTCATTTGGAATAGAATTCTAAAGGTTTGCTTCGTTCCAGAAGAAAGGGCTTCTTTGGGTTTTGTTTCCTTGCTTCCAGGAGGACTCCAAGGCAAGGAAGGTAACTTTCTTATCACCCCAAAGTTCCCACTTTGCAAAGCTTTGATCTTCACCAAGTGAAAGTGTGTGGTTGGGCCATAGGAGGTGGCAGGACTAGACTTTATAATTGGCCATTCGAACTAGCTACCATCAGACACCTACAATAAGGGGGATTGCCATCCTTCTACTTATGAGCCAGTTCATACTGGATGGAAGAACGCAGTGCCAACAGAGTGGGCAAGTATAGAAAGGGGTGCATTCTTGGCTTAACCACTGGACGATCAGGCACAGCCACCCCCTCCATACTGTCCCAAAAAGAAAAATCTGGGAGATGTTTGGAGCAAGGGGGGGTCTGGCAGCTGTGAGACCAGCTCACAAGGTGAGCTTCCTAACCACTGAACCACCGCAGTAACTGGCTAGATGCTGCTGGGGGAACAATGGTGTAGTGGAACCAGGGTTCACAGTGTTGAAGCCCAAAATTGTTTCAGTAGCAGAGATTATGACATCATTCACCATACATGAGGCTTCCCGGTTTCTTCTAAATTTAGTTGCAACCCTCCCAGTATCTGGGAGAGAAATGGATACTCCCAGGAACAGCATATTGTTGCAAACTATCCCTGATGGAATACAAGGTAACTGCAGATGGTTTGATCTTGAATGGGAAATTAAGAAGGCATTAACTGTACAAATGTAAACTAATGCCTCTGGGGGAAATTGGAAGACAGCATGAATCATCACCAACATGGGAGTTCTGAGAACGGCTGTTAATGATAAGATCTTTCAGAGGCTGTTACTTCATGGGGTCACCCTATGTGGGAAGTGAGTTGGTGGCTGATAACAACAACAATCTAACAAAATGCTTTCTCTTCCTTTGATGATGTGGATTGCAATGTCCAAAATCTTTCAAGTTTTTCTCACAGTCATAATGAAAACAGCATGCCTTTTGGTAGCAAATTGCCTCCAGTTATTCTAAGTTGTGTGCTGATATGTACAGCAGATAATGTCGATGCTATCTTCTTAACTTGTTGCAATTTGTCACGAAAAGTTCCAGCATTAGTATTACTCTGGTGTAAAATGACCATAGATTTTTGGCCATTGTTACCAGTCAGCTTGTAACTTTTTGATAGCAACTACATTGGAAACATTATCTCATGAATAATAAATAGTGGGCATTGCCATTACTTGGGAAGACATTATTTGTATTAGTATGGTGCTCTTGGCACAGAAACATACCTGACATACTTTTCTGGCAGTGGCCATTCCCACCTCATATCTTGGGAGCATTTCGCTGGCCACATTTAGCTCAGCATCTGGGGAATCTGTTAAAATTGGAATGGCGGCTTCCAGGGAAGATGTGAGGCTGGATTGCAGAGAGAAGAATATAGGACTCTGTCTTCTAACTCTCCCAGACTGGTGATCCATCTAACCTAATATTGTCAGCTCTGACTTACAGCAGCTCTCCAAGATTGCTGGGATGATGCCTTCAGGATATCACCTGAAAATTTGGATGATTGCAGCTAGAACCTAATGTAAAGACAGCATGTTCTCCACTACTGGACTACTCCCTTGCCCAATCTAGGTGTTCATGCTGCTCTGTGTTAGCATGCCAGGGCCCACTACACTACTTGAGGACTCCATATAATGGTGCCTGGCCACTGCCATGACCTTAATAAATGTCCTCTCTGTTCTCCCTGCAGCCAGGAAGCATGGCTTTCCCCCTTATTTACAAAGGTAAATAAAACCCTTTCTTTTTATGCACAGGTTTATTTTCCCACTGTCGGTTAGAAACAGCTCCAAATGGATTACGTAATTTTGACCTGGCCCCACATAATTTTTCTGTAATTCGGATGGTACACCCCCTCCCCCCTTTGAGGATCACGTAATTGTTGAATGATCCCATATATACATAAAATAACCTATGCAGATTTTATGCACCCCCAAGTCGTCTATAGTTCCCCTCTTGGTTATGGACATTCTAACTGTAGACTTAGAAGGAACCTGCTAAATCATCCAGTTGAACCCTGTGCCAATGTAGGAATATGTTAGTGGTCAATTCTTTATTCCTATTTCAAAATGAGCCCTTTTATATACTACCTTAACCCACTTCCTTTCTTTGGGCTAAATTGGGAACTGGTAGGGAAGGCCAGGCATCTCTTATTCTAGTTTTTGATATTACCTGCTCACATGGCAGAAAATAATATAAACAGACACTTGAAAACTCATGTCACATAATGAGGCCACAAGCCAGCAACGATTCAACACTGCATGTGTTCAAGTGTGTACGAATCCCTGCCTGCAGCAATCTGGCAAATATAGATATTTGTCTGGCTCCTAATCATGTTGTCATGAATGGCAGTGAACTAATGGGGCACCCTTCTCGTGTCCTATCGTTAAAAATATTGGATTAAATAAGAGAAATTGCTCTATTGACGTTTAAATTACAAGACGCCAATTAGAATGCAATGTGGATGAAACTGTCCAGTCCAGGGGGGAAAATCCTCTGCAAAAAGAATTGCAACCGTGAGAGCAAAAGCCTCTGCAGTGCTTCATAAACAGATTGTGTGTGTTTAACTCTTAAAATCTGGATGAATCCTCATCTGAATAATGCTATTAGGAGCAATGAAGCAGTTATACAGTTTGTTTGGCATATTTTAAAAAGGGCAATCCTCTCCTTGGAAAGCTACAAATTCTTGTAAGGCAGTTAGTTTTAATTCTGAATATTTGCATGCAGCATGTATTCTGCTTTGTCCCACTACTCATGCTTGGGAAGCAAATCCATCCACTAGCTGGCATTTCTCACCTAAAATGTTTTATTGATTTATGCATTTCATCATAAATAACAAACTCACATCCCCAGATGTTGCCAAAGTATAGCTCTGCACATCTTTCACAATCACCCATGGTGTCTTGCTCTTCTTGGAACCAGTTTCTGGAGGCTCAACATAGGGTGCCTGTCGGGTCGCAAAGGGTCGGAATCGACTGTGCGACTGAACAACAACAACAAAATGATGTGGATGCAGGGAGTTGAATGCTATGGAAGGCAGTTGGAAAATATTGGTGGGAATTCTGTCAGTTGTCAATTGGAGAGAGAAGAGTGTGTGTGTTGCAAGAGAGAGAAGGGTTTAATTGGATGGGAAAGGATTTTTGAGATTACTAGTTCTAATGAGATTAATCCCAGACTCCAATTTTCAATGAATTGGTTTTCATTGTTCTTCATGTAAATATTCTGTTGGACCAATGTCTACAACTAGTAGAAAATAATCTTCGCCCACCTGAACAAGCATGTATGCATTCAGCCTATTCGATCATTTAGGAATAACATACAAATCACACAATGTAATTTCAATTGATAGTGTACTGAATGCAAAGCTACCTCAAATTAATATTTTTTAAAAAAGAAATACCACATTTAAGTTGACCTGCTGATGTGTTCTGCCAGTATAGTAGGACTTCTGCTCAAACCTGTAACTTCTCAACTGAGAAATCTTCCACGTAGAATGCCACCAGCATATTAGGGGCACAATGCTAATTTACTTGTG
This sequence comes from Bradypodion ventrale, assembly GCA_035047345.1. Taxonomy (NCBI): domain Eukaryota; kingdom Metazoa; phylum Chordata; class Lepidosauria; order Squamata; family Chamaeleonidae; genus Bradypodion; species Bradypodion ventrale. Next base: position 64,054,923 of record JAWDJE010000002.1, read on the forward strand.
AACTGCTCAGAGAGTGCACTAAGAGCTATGGGGTGGTGTATAAGTTTAATTGCTATTGCTTAAATTGTGCATGTTGTGAGCCATCAGGCTCCTAGTGAGTTTTGAACACACTATCCACTGCCCCACCATGGTGTACTGTGCTTTAAATTACCCCTGGATTTAAATCATTTGCACCTGCCTATCTATGCTAGAGAATATTTTGGATTTTACATAAGAAACTCATATATCTCCACAGCCAAGAATACAAAAAGAAATATGTTAACTACTAAGTGTTCAATATGTGGGTTGTAAACTTTTTGGGGACCATGTCTATCAGACATCCCAAACCTATGGAAGCCTATGAAAGTAGCAATTCACCTTTTAAATATATCCATAGGCTAGGGGCATCCCTTAGAGTTTAACACCAAAATTTCACTTCTGGAAACTGCAAGTGGGTTTATGGCACTTTATTTTGCTGTTTTGGCAGCCCCTAAACCCCATGGGATTTGGGGAACAAAAAAGTGGTCCCCAGATGTGCTAAAGTTGCCCATCCCTCCATTATGGTAACATTTGGTAGTAGTGCAGTGATCTCTGTTTTGGGCCTGTAAAAATAGTGAATAGAAAGATATCAGGAGGTCCTGATGCTCACCTATATTAAGATTCAGATACGGCAGAAGAAGAAGAAGAACCACGGCTGAGAGGAATGATGAAAATGTTTATGCATCTTTTTGGTGGGAACCAACCTGATTCAAAGCAAGAGTTGTGAATTTTCTGGGCATTTGTGTTGTATCAGTAAGTGCGACTCAGGTGAAATGCCATCTGCCTTGCCTCAGATCCTTTTGATGGCTCTGGGCAAAAGGAAAGCAACATTTTTACAAAAGTAATATTTTGTGCTATTGCAGACTTTCATATTTCCATTTCAAACTTCTCCATCTTTAATGACTGCCTCAATAAGTGCCCCATTCAGGATGAAACTTATAAGGGTGTGTGGGTGTGCATACGTGCGTGCGTGCATGTGAGCATGCATGTACATGTCCACATGCTCATGCATAAGCCATTACATACACAATAGCATCCCTTTAAAATATTAGTAACAGCTGGCATCAAGTCACTGAGGAAAAATAGCTGTTTTTACTCCTATAGCCTCAACTAGATTTATGTTGTATATTCCTTCTGTATGTTGTTCCCATGTGAAAAGGGTAGTGATTCTTTGAATATTGCACCATGAGCATATCTGAAGCAAGGGAACCAATGAGTTATACTTTGTCTGTCATTAGAAGCTAAACATGCATTAGTATTCCAGAGATATGTTTCTAGCAGGTCAAACAAAATCTATTGACCAATCACAAAATGTTGGATCTGGGCCGCGAAGCGGGTTGTGCAAGCTGGATCGGAACCGCAAAGCGGCTGTTGGGTCCCGGAGGAGACTGGTGAAGCAATGAGACACAAGGCAAGATGGAGCGAAGACCAGTGATTTAATGAAGGCGAATCAATAGTATTTATCATGTACAGGCTGCATGTAAAAGCATCGCGATCTGCAGAACTCACACTCCATGTTTACACAAGTTAATTGGGGAAGTCTACAGGGGAAGTTAATTAACTAACTTAATTAATGGCAGGGGAAATACATTGTTCTGTGTTATCCGGGGTAAACATGTGGCTGGTATTGGTTCTAGGGCTTAAGGTAATCCGCAGGGGCGAGATTGCCTATTACACACCTAACACGTTAGTCATTAGCTCTCTGTTGACCGAGCAGTTTGTCAGATCAGCTAGTGATGAATTAAACTCTATCTAATATTCCGCTCCCCCGATTTCTGTCCCTTTAGGAACCCCTGGCAACGAGGTGATCACCATCACCGGGGTTCTGTCAGGGCTAGTATACCAATCATGTGCGCGGATCCCACAACAAAACAAACCAAGCAAATCCACAAACTGAAGGATATGAATATCTCCTGTTGTAACAAGCAGATGTTTTTACTATGTAAAAAATTCCCCCTTGTCAGTTTAGGTTATTTATGTGTAAAATGTAATGTGGCTTTGGGTATGCACAATGGTTTCAGATGATCCTGCATCTAGTACTGAGTTAAAGTATTTTCACAACTTTGGCTGATGGGAAAAGGAAATCTCCCCAAATTCTGGGATCATGAACATACAGATACCTGTGTGAAAGTCACGTGATCTACAGATCAAATCAAATCATCAAATCAAATCTTTATTACAGTCCAAGACCAGCACAGAACAACAAAGGAAACAGAGGTTAAAATGGGGATACTTGAAATATATAAAGAGACAGAATTTAAAAGGGGGGTGCTTTAAAAGGAGCATTTCTGCTCAGAGTTAAGGAGTAGTAAAATTAGTACATAGATCAATAAAGTTACAGCTATTACAAAGCCTATGCTGTGGCACTAGTAGTTTAATTGGCTGAAGGTCCTGCCAGGATTGTTCTCCTGATCTTACATGCTGCAGCACAGAACCTGGCAGTGTTGCTGGTGAAGGTGGGTCTTTCATCAGATAGCAGCCAGTGGGTATATGTACTATTTAGCCAGCTGGGATACTTGCAGAGCAGCAGAGATATGAACTTGTTGTTGATGTCTCTATAAAATGGGCAGCTGCAGAGAACACGTTTCATGGTTTCTGTGGCTTGGAAGAAAGTTGGCTGTGCAGTCCTCTGGGTCTCTGCTGCTTGATGTAAAGAAACTACCTCAATTGTCCATGAGTTATCAGGAATGTGCGTCCAAACAGCCTCTGTAGAGCAATGGCAGTGATTTGTTGCACTTCAGACTAAGGAGAAGCTGTACTATCCACACCTCAATAAAAGCTTATTAGCAGAGAGGTGTGAATTTAGGCTCTTTTCTAGTGTCAAATGAATGGAGTACAGTACACTTGTTCTCTTCCTTTCTGCATGTTATATTGTCAACAATTCTCTTTTCTCTGACAATAACAAGATTTATTTTGGCTAAGTTCTAGTTTGCTTAAATTAATTCTGCTCAAAGCTATCTTCCTATTACAGTATTTCTAAACAAGATTAGTTTTATTATCTCTATGTTTTGATATTCTAGTGAACTGTAGTAAACTATGATGCTTCATAAATGAATTGCATTTCTAGCCCTAGTGTGATGTCTCCTTGTCATTTTTTTCATTATAAATATTTCAGTTACAATGCAATTTTTGTATAGCATTATTCTTACAACTTACCCATGTGTTCCTGATATGGGATCTTGTTCCTCAGTGTGATTTTGTGAGCTTCCAGTGGCTTAGTGGTTAAGACACTGAATTTGACCACTGGAAAGTCAGCAGGTCAGCAGTTTGAGACCTGAGTGCTGTACAACAGAGTGAGCTCCCATCTCTGTCCCAGCTCCTGCCAACCTAGCACTTCGAAAGCAAGAAATTGAAAGTAGACAAATAGGTACCACTTTGGTGGGAAGGTAAACAGTGTTCCATGTACTAGAGTCGGATACAACTGGTTTCCGAGCAAGGGTGACCATTACCGTTACCTTTACCTCTGTGTGTGGCAATATAGCTTAGTTCTTTGTGATGTCTTAATGTGAACATGCCTTGTTGCTCCTGGGTTCAACTTCCACTGCAAAATTTCCCAATTGCTCTTGTTTAATGTTTGACTAAGAACAAGTGACTCATGCTTTACGAAATGTACCTGCTGTTACAGTAGTATGCTTTCTGATTCATTTATCTGTGGTTTGAAACACAGAGAATCAATGAAGATTGTATTGTGCTGTATGCAAGACCTTGACATATTGAGCATTCTGTGGATTTCTGATGTAAGTTGCTATTCAAGGTCACAAAGCCTCGCAAAATTATTTTTAAATGTCCATAAAATTCTGTGTCAAGAACTACATATTTTATGTTTGAGTGGAAACTTTTTCATGCTCTGGTGGAAGTGAGGCATTGTCTCTGATTGATTCAATTACATGACAATTACCAAGAAGAAGTCAAAAAAACACAAGCTGTTCTTCAGATCATATTATTTCCTGCTTTCATTGGAAAAAGTTTAGATTTCATACACATGACATTTTAGCTCTTCTGAAAATACACAGAGAGAATATGCCAGTTTGAGGGCATATATGAGCAAGGGTTTTTTAATCATTCAACTTCCCAACTATCCCAGACTCCTGGTGAAAGGTTTAGGTACCTGGCTGGGACAAGTTTTCTTTTTTAAAGGATGTTTTATATGTCACTGATGAGAAAGTTTGCTGTTATTTTGTTAATTCCAGAAAACAATATGATTTGTTCAAGTATTTCATTCTTAAAAATTGAACAGTAGCAATTATAAGGTAGACAACTCAAAATGTGACCTCCTTTATGAAATGAGTGTTTGAACCATTTGGATCCAGAAACAAATAAACTGATGTTCTTCTAGCAGTCAAGGTAATTTACTAGAGCAAAACCAAAGGGCTAAATAGCATGTTAGTCCCAGCTTAGATAGGCATAGACACATTGAAATCAGTGAAAATTTATGTTACTTGAGACTGACGTTTTCCATTCATTTCAGTGACATAGATTAGCATTAAAATAGATTGAAGTTGTCCCTGGCTAATTACTCTCTTTTCTTCACAGAGAAATGATGTCTTTTCAGGAGAAATCATTGTTTTTTCACACTAATTCTGTTTTGTCACATTTCCAGAAATAAATTGTATTTCCTTTTAGTTATTTGTTTATTTATTCACATTTCTACTGCTGCTCCCTCGCCGAGACGACTTCAGACAGCTTACATATAAAATGGGACAAATAAAAACTTTACAAAAACATTTTTAAAATAGCATTAAAATTAGATTTGTTTAAATTTTTAAAAAAGATTAATTTTTTTAAATGCCCTCCCAATGCCGCATCACAAGATTTACTAAAACTGACAGCCCGGGCAATACTTAAACAAGCCAGCCCAGGATGGCTATCTCCCCAGCCGCCGCCCACATCTGCTGCGCCAGCCAGGTCTTAAGGCTCTTGCAAAAGGATAAAAGTTCCAACTCTTCCTGGTAATAGTAGTTGTATCTAAGATGTCAAAATATAGGGCAAATAAAAGATTCAGCATCATGTATAATACTGTACAGTACATAATTGTATGAAATATGCAATGTACTATGTCAATTTATATTAATTGGATGCTGTGATAATTACTACTAGGATTTATTTCATATGTTAATACTTATAACTTGTTCTTCAGCCTCAAAGTACATTTCTGGGTACCTAACAAATTGGCAGGAAAGGAAACAAACAATCATTATCACCAAGACTACAAAATAATCACAACAGTACAAAAAGGATATTAAAACCAGACACAAATCCAAATATTTACATTGTATTTCCCCCATAAAACCCAATATTCACAGAGTGCATGAGTAGTTGGGAAGTGGGCTTGTGGGATTTCCCAACTTCATTATACAAAAAACCTTCTTCTGACATGTTCCAGGAGTAGGAAATCATGGCAAAATAAAAAAAAAATTGCAGTGGGAACACTAAGGGTTCTATCTATCTATCTATCTATCTATCTATCTATCTATCTATCTATCTATCTATCTATCTATCTATCTATCTATCTATCTATCTATCTATCTATCTATCTATCTCTTTGAAGTAGTTTAAGGACTATGGAGGAGGTGCATGTGTCAAGTATCCCAGATTGGCCGGGAAATCCTGTATTTCTCTGTGTGTTCCTCCCCTTTCCCGTGGCCATCCCGTATTTGAACGGTGGGGAAAGAGGTTACTGCGCATGCATGCCCATCGCAAATTGGCTCTGTGCATGCACAAAGGGGTTCTGCATATGTGCAAAGGAGTTGTTGCTGCACATGCGCGCCCGGGCCGGAGCAGTTCCCGCATTTTCTGGAGCTGCACTTGATGCGTATGGCATGTGGACTAGAGGCTGCTCTTTTCTCACCCCTGATGTATGTCATAAGAAAACCCAATATTTGAAGCAAATTCTCTCTTTCATAAAATTTGTAGGTCTACAGCCATTCCAATGTGTTTAATTTCTGTGGTTTTGAGGAACACACTTTTTCCGTTTATAAATAATAACTGGATGCCATCATGTCAATTCTGACTTATGGCAACCCTTTCCAGGGTTTTCTAGATAGAGAATACACACTACCTTTCATATATACACACTACCTTTCAGTTTCCTAAAAGGGATGGATGGTTAGAGGAAAAGGAGAAAGAAAGAAAGCAGAAGGGAGGAGAAAGCAGTTGTTCCAAACACCCTGACAATTTACATTTTCTTGAAATTTATTCCCCTTTATAAGCAACTTGCAATTATTTTTGGGCTCCTTAAAACAAAGAAACACCCCCTACAGGGGGCGTGGCTAAGATGGTGCCTGGTTAAGACACATTTGATTTTGCTCGCGCTGTGAAAGAGGTTTTGAATGAGAAAAAGAACATAAAATAGCTGGAATTAAACATTTTGAAATTGTTTGCCGGACCCTAGTGACTGTGCTGCTTTTGGCTGAAGTCAGAGTTTGAAGAACGGGCAGCGAGGAAGCGCGGCGCAGGTCACGCTGAACGTGCAGCTCGGGTCGGACGGGACTTTGGCGGAGTTAAACGAGGAACCGGGTATTGGAATTGTCTTTAAGCATTAAAGAGAGAGAAAAGAAGAAATAAAGTGAAAGCCGAGGTGGCAGATGAGGTCCTGGAGCCGCTGGGCAATTGTGAAGGACACAGAAAGTATGGAGGGAAGGAGGAGGTCTAAGTTGGAAATGGAGGGGAAGGACGGGAAGGAGTAATGGCGGTGAGGGAAGGCTGGAAAAGCAGGAATGAAACTTAAAAGTTTGGAGATTGAAGCGAGTTGAGAGTTGGAGCTGGAGAGCTGTAGCGGAATGGAGGAAGGGAAGGAGAAACGGAGCGGGAGTGGAATAAAGAAAGAAAAGATTGGTTTATGAAGTTTGTAGTGGAGTGTGTTTGAGATCGGGAAGAAGGGAAGAGGAGCACCCTGGTTCAGGAACCGCCACCGAAGCTTGAATAACACGAGTGGATTTACAATGTTTTGTTGTTTTTTTCTCTTATCTAGGAGCATTGGTTTAGTTCCCACAATTGAAAGTGGCTTGTGCATTCTTTTTCCTATTTTTGTCCATCATACCCTGAAATACTGAGCTGCTGGAAAGAGGAGGCGGGCTTATATTGTTTCTTTTTTCTACTTTGGTCCTTATCTGGATATATGGTTGCCAGGAGCCCCTGTTGAGTCAACAGCTTTTGGATGCAATATTACGGCTGGATTACTGCTGGATTACAGTAGCAAGGCAGCTCTGAGTGGATTATAAAGTGAACAGAAGATTTGGTTTGAACTGACTGGCTCCGGTTTTGGAGGTAAAAGATTGTTAAATAAAGCTGGAAAAGAACCAGGAAGAGGATTTGTTTGGTTACAAGGGTGTTTTGGCATTGGGTGCGCTTTTTGAGGATATAATAAATAAAATGGAGAAGAGGAAGGAAAAGGAAGTGGTAAAGCCCAAAAAGACTGAGCCGAGAAAGGATGAGAAGACGGATAAACTGCAACTACAGATGTGCCATCAACAACAGCAATGGAGCAGACAGGAGCTATGGATCCAACACAAATTATGGTAGAGCTGGGAAAGCTATTTAAAAAATTGCTAGACTGAAGTTGGGAAAAGCACCTGGAAAAGATGGGTTGCCTGCGGATTTTTATAAGGAATTTGGAGATATTGTGGTACCAAAGTTGGCAAAACTATATAACTATATATTAAATGGAGGGCAGATTCTGACTTCGTGGTATAGGACCTCAATTGTACTCTTGCCAAAACCCGGAAAGAATTTAAAGAAAATAGAATCTTATAGACCTATCTCATTGATAAACCAAGATTCCAAGATCTTCACAGCAATACTTGCTAATCGTTTGAATAATTTCATGGGGGAATATATAAATACAGATCAAGTGGGGTTTTTGAAAGGGAGACATATGGCAGATTTGACTAGAAGAGTAGTGGACTTAGTTGATATGGTGAGTCAAACAAAAGTAAAAGTGGGATTAATATCTTTGGATATATTTAAGGCATTTGACTCTCTACAATGGATTTCAATTAAGGAGATAATTAAATGTTATGGATTTGGCGTCAAATTTAGAAGGGTAATCGGCCAATTATATCAGCAAGGAATAGCCACTGTCAGAGTAAATGATGTTACAGATGAGGTAAAGTTGGAGGCATGTACGAGACAGGGCCTTCCTTTATCGCCAATATTGTTCATTATGGCAATGGAGGTATTAGCAAAAGCTATAAGAGATGAAGGAAAAATAGAGGGGATTATGGGAAATAAGATAAGTATGTATGCTGATGACACTTTGATAATTGTAAAACAACCAGAGAAGGTAATGAATAGAATCAGGCAACAACTAAAGGATTTTGAGGATATTACTGGGTTGAAAATAAATTGGGATAAATCAGAAATGATGCTTTGTAATATGGGTGAAAAAGATCAGAAGAAGATAAAGGATACAGTCAATATTCAGATTAAGAATAAATTGAAATATCTGTGAATAATTATATCAAATAAATTGGAAGAGCTCAAAAGACTGAATTATGATAGTTTGAAAACTGAAATTAGGAATAGGATACAAAGCTTTCAAAAGTTGAAACTGGCATGGTTCGGGTGAATTGCACTTGCTAAAATGATGTTACTACCCAGAATAAATTTTTTATTTGATGCATTAGCGATTCAATTGAAGGATAAGGAAATTAAGGAGTTTCAAAAACTGATTAATAATTTTTGTAATGGTGGAAAGAAATCCAGGTACTCTGGAATCGAACTGCTGACCTTTTGCATCCCAGTCAGCGGCTTAGCCACTTGAGCCACTGCAGTCCATAGCATAGAAGATGACAATTCCCAGAAACCCCAACCTTCAGCCAACCTTCCCAACATTATTACACATTCTGGTGTAATAATACCAATGTGCTTTGAACTATTGAAATGAGCACACTAGATAGGTTGCTAAATATTATGGGAAATTATTCCATTAGGGTCAACATGCACTTTTGCCCGAAAGTGTCGGTGTTCCCGGCAAGGTTGGCGTTTCAGCAGCGGTGCCAGTGGGCTGGTGAGTCCGTGGCACACTTCATGGCAGCCCTACGGGTGGCTGCCGTGCCTTGCCGGTGGGGAGCATCCCTGAGTGAGGCGCTGAGAGACAGGCTCCTGCTGGGCCTGCGAGATGAGGGGGCCAGGAAAAAACTACTGGCCAAGGACGAGAGCATCTCATTCGAGCATGTCCTGCGCATCGCCCAAGCCGCCGAGTCAGTGCAACACGGCAAACGGGTGTGCCGGGCCAGGACCGCCACAGTTGGGGGCCACCCGCCAGCAGTCCCAGTCCACAGCTGTTCCTCCCATGGAGAGCAGGGGCCCTCCGAGTCCACCACGTCCACCTCCGACTTCAGCGAGGACGAGGACGTGCTGCGGGTGCAGAGGAGGCCAGAGGTTCGAGACTGCACCAGAGAAGACCGCCGCTGCGATGGATGCAGGGCATCCCACGACCGGAGCCAATGTCCATTCCGGAAGGCAGAGTGCCACAACTGCGGGCGGCACGGGCACATCGCAAGGGTCTGCAGGCGGCGTCGAGACGACGGCAAGGGCCAGGCGTAATGGCCCCAATGAAAGGCAGACGGGGTCGGGCACATCTTCGACAACGACAAGCCTCAGGAGCACTGCGTGTCTCGACAGCTTCCCGATGACCGCGACCAGGCGGTCCACAGTGTGCAGTTGCGGCGCCCCCGGTTCTTTGTTGAGGTACTGGTACAGGGGGTCCCAGTAAGGATGGAGATCGATTTGGGTTCGTCGTACTCCATCGTCTCCCACAGGGAATTTCTGCGCATTCCCCCAAAGTCACGCCCCAAGCTGAAGGCCCTTAAGACTAATCTGCAGGACGTTCAAGGCAAGAGTATACCAGTGTTGGGGGTGGGAGAGTTCAAGGTTCAGTTTAAAAGGCGCTCCGCACAGTTGCCCCTAGTAGTTCTAAAGGAAGGATCCTGCTGTCCCCTGGGTACACAGTGGTTTGGGCCCCTGGGAGTTTTCATTGGTGGCATACACGCCGTGCAGGCTGACCCGATCATGGAGGTGTGTAACGCACATCCTGCCGTCTTTGAGAAGGGGCTAGGGAAGTTCAAAGGGCCCCCAGTTTCCTTCGAATTGGACCCCAACATCCGACCCATCAGGATGAAGCCAAGAAGAGTGCCTTTCGCATGAAAGGACAAAATAGAGACTGAACTGGACAAACTGGTGGGTCAGGGGATTTTGGTGCCGGTGGACTCCGCCGAGTGGGAAACCCCCATTGTTACGGCACTTAAGGCTAACAGGGAGGTCAGAATCTGTGCTGACTACAAGTGCATGATTAACAAGGCAATTCACCCAAATGTTTATCTAGTGCTGGTAGTAAGCCACCTGCTAGCAACCTTGCATGGGGGGAGGTGTTTTGCCAAGCTACACTTGGCCCAGGCATACCAGCAATTGTCGGTAACCCCAGCTACAGCCGCCGCTCAGACAATTGTTACCCACAAGGGAGCTTTTAAAGTGATGCACCTCCAATTTGGCGTAAATTCAGCTCCGGGGATCTTTCAGTCCCTCGTAGAAAGATTGTTGAAAGGGCTCCCAGGTGTTTTCCCCTACTTTGACGACATTCTGATAACAGCGGGAGGGGAACAGGAATTGGCCAAGAGGTTATACCAGCTACTAACAGTGTTCGAGAAAGTGGGGCTCAGGTTGAGAAAGGATAAGTGTGTGTATTTCACTGAGGAGGTAGAGTTTCTGGGTTTCCGAATAACCCCTGAGGGCATAAAACCAGCAGAGTCCAAGGTAGCAGCAGTGAAAGATGCTCCTCGCCCCACCACCAAGGCTGAACTACAGTCCTTCCTAGGACTCCTAAATTTCTACCACTCTTTCCTCCCGGGAAAGGTGTCGGTAGCAGAACCGCTGCATAGATTACTCAAAAAGGATGCGGCTTGGCGGTGGGGGGACAGCCAGGAACGGGCATTCCGGGGGTTCAAACAGCTCCTATCTTCCGAGGCTGTGTTGACCCACTTCGACCCAAAGAAACCCGTTGTGCTGGTCTGCGATGCCTCACCGGTGGGGGTGGGGGCAGTCCTCTGCCACGTGCTAGAGAGCGGGCGAGAAGCCCCAGTGGCATACTACTCGAGATCCCTGTCCAAGGCAGAGTGCAACTACGTGCAAACAGACAGGGAAGCCCTAGCAATTGTTGCAGGAACCAAGAAGTTCCACGATTTTCTCTATGGCAGGCCATTCAAAGTCGTGACTGACCATAATCCCCTTTTAGGAATCTTCACCACAGATAAGCCAATCCCGCAGATCTTGTCCCCAAGGATGCTGCAATGGGCAATTTTCCTCTACACATACCAGTACGCGTTGACCTATCTTCCAGGCAAGGAGATCAGCCATGCCGATGCCCTTTCCAAGTCACCCCTCCCACAGGCAGGGGACCCTGAGTGCAAGGTAGAACAGGACCACCAGGTGCTCCTGATTGAAGCCCTAGAGTTGCCCCCAATTCTGCCAGCTGAGATTGCCAAGGCTACAGCGAAAGACAAGTCATTGGCCTTAGTCAGTTCATGGGTACAGAAAGGCTGGCCGGCAACCTCCTCTATGGAGGAATTCAGGATTTATGGTAGGTGGAGAGATGAGCTCTCCCTAGAAAGGGGCTGCCTACTCTGGGGGCAGCGGGTAGTAATCCCCGAAGTTCTGAGGTCCTGGGTGCTCAAGATGCTGCATATCAGCCACCCGGGGATCGTGCGCTCCATGGCGCTAGCTAGGAGTTACATCTGGTGGCCCAAACTGGACACAGATATAGAGCACATGATAGACACTTGCGAGAGCTGCCAGAGCACCCGGCCCGAGGAGTCCCGACTTATGCACAGAGAATGGGACACGGCCCGTGGTCCATGGTCACGACTACACGTGGACTTCACGGGTCCATTCAGGGGTACCCTTTTCCTTATAATAGTGGACTCCTACTCCAAGTGGTTGGAGGTAATTCCGATGGCCAGTACATCGTCAGCTGCAACGATTAAGCAATTACGCAAGGTATTCAGCTGTTTCGGTTTACCTGATGTACTTGTGAGCGATAACGCCACAACTTTCACGTCAGCAGAGTTCCAGGGTTTCATAGAGATTAACAAAATTCGCCACATAACTGCGGCCCCCTTTCACCCTGCCACAAATGGTCAAGCGGAACGCCTGGTGCGAACAACAAAGTACGCACTGCGTAGGATGGGCCCTGGGGAATTGAACTTGCATCTCTGCCAATTCCTATTAATGTACCGTGTAACCCCCTTAGCGTCAGGGCTCTCACCCGCCGAGCTCCTCATGCAGAGGAAACCCGCCATGATTTTTTTGAGATTAGACCCAACCAGGGTGGAGGACATAGGTAGAAACATAGAAACGGGGGGCACCAAGAGTTTCGAGATCAGCCATCCAGTACATTTTTAATTTAATTTAATTTAATTATCACATTTATATACCGCTCACTCGGCCAAAGCCAACTCAGGTCGGTTCACAATAAAAATTAAAAACACAAGTTAAAACAGTTAAAACTACCCACCCCCTAAAAACAAGGGCTGCAGGATCCAAAGGCACCATGGGGAAGAGTTCTTCTAAACCAACCACCCAATGGCGGTTACCCTTCCACCTGCACCCCACACTTGACCCGCCAGCCAGGTTTTAAGTTCTTTTCTGAAAGGCAGCAATTCCGTCCGGAGACGTAGCTCTGTTGGCAGGAGGTTCCAGAGGGCCGGTGCAGACATGGAGAAGGCTCTCCTCCTTGTGCCAGAGAGGCGAGCCCCTCTGGCTGATGGAACAATTAGAGAGCCCCTCCGGTCCGCTCTGGTTGGACGGACAGACGTCCTCAGGGCGATGCGGTCTCTTAGGTAACCCGGCCCACTACCATATAGGGCTTTAAAGGTCAAAACCAGCACCTTGAATTGCACCCGGAGACAAACTGGCAACCAGTGCAGCTCCCGGAGCAGTGGCAAAGCACGGGCATAACGCCCACACCCCATCACCACCCGGGCTGCCGCATTTTGGACCAGCTGTAGCCTCCGAATGGTCGTCAAGGGCAGCCCCATGAAGAGCGCATTGCAATAATCTAGTCTGGAGGTAACCAGAGCGTGAGTGACCATGAGCAAGGAGTCCCGGTCCAGGAGTGGGCGCAACTGGCGCATCACCCGAAGTTGGGCGAAAGCCCTCCTGGTCACAGCCGCCACCTGTTCCTCTAGCAGTAGCCGTGAATCCAGGAGGACCCCCAAGTTGCGCACCGGGTCTGTCTGGGGCAAAATAGCCCCATCCAGAACCAACGATGGTAGCTCCCGGGTTAACGCAGGACCCCCTATCCATAGCCACTCAGTCTTGCTGGGATTCAGTTGTAGCCCGTTAGCCCCCATCCAGACCCCCACAGCTTCCAGGCATCTGGAAAGGACTTTGACGGCATCACTGGGGTCCCCATGGGCCGAGATGTACAACTGAGTGTCATCCGCGTACTGATGGTACCGCACCCCATGGGAACGAATGATCTCACCCAGCGGCTTCATGTAGATGTTAAATAGGAGAGGAGAGAGCACCGAGCCCTGAGGCACCCCCCATTTGAGGGGCCTAGGACTGGACCTCTCACTCTCCAACCACACCGACTGGGTACGACCCCTCAGAAATGAGGAAAACCAGGACCACACATTACCCTGGATTCCCAATCCTCGGAGCCGTCCCAGAAGGATACCGTGGTCAACGGTATCGAAAGCCGCTGAGAGGTCAAGAAGAGCAAGGACGGATGGGTGACCAACGTCCCGCTCCCGCCAGAGATCATCCATCAGTGCGACCAATGCCGTCTCGGTACCATATCCCGGCCTGAATCCTGACTGAAAGGGGTCCAGATAATCCGCTTCATCCAGCACCCCCTGCAGCCGACACGCCACTGCCTTCTCCAACACCTTCCCTAAAAAGGGGAGGTTAGAGACAGGCCTATAGTTGGTTAGGACAGCTGGGTCGAGGGAAGGTTTCTTCAGGAGGGGGCGCACCAAAGCATGTTTTAAAGGTGCAGGAAACACCCCCTCCCGCAATGATGCATTGATCACAGCCCCAACCCAGTCACCTGTCACCGCCTTGGAGGCTTTCACCAACCAGGTGGGACAGGGGTCCAATGGGCAGGTAGTGGCGCGCACAGCTGCAAGGAGCCTGTCCACTTCATCAGGGGCAACTGGATCAAACCGGTCCCAGATGGTATGGCAAGACTGTACTCCAGCTCCCTCTGGACTCTCCCCATCCACGCCAGGATTAAACCCAGAGCGAATCCGATCGATTTTCTCCACTAGATGGTCAGCAAAGTCCTCAGCCGACCCCTGCCAACCGGGCACCGGGGTCCCCCTACCAAGGAGAGACCTGGTAACCCGGAACAGGGTGGCCGGGCGATTATCAGCGGAGGCAATAAGGGTGGTGAAGTATTGCCGCCTCACCACCTCCATCGCCACTAGATAGGCCCTAATAGCGGCTCTAGCTAGTGTCCAATCGGAATCGCTCTGGGTCTTCACCCAGCGGCGCTCTAGGCGTCTCTTTGCCCGTTTGAGCTCCCGCAGTTCATCTGTGAACCACGGAGATGACCTAGCTCCATGAGCTCTGAGAGGCCGTAGTGGTGCGATTTCATCCAAGGCCGCTGTTGTCATCCTGTTCCACAGGTCAACCAGCGCCTCGGGCGAATCGTGTTGCCGATCCAGAGGGAAATCCCCCAGTTCCCTCTGGAATCCATCAGGATCCATCAGTTGCCGGGGGTGGGCCATTCTAATAGGCCCTGCCTCCCTACGATGAAGCGTCGCACCCAGGAAGTCTAGAGCCACCAAATAGTGATCTGACCATGGCACAGGTGTTATGTCTAATTTCCGTAGTCTCAGATCACTCTGCCACCGCTCCGACAAAAAGATTAAATCTGGTGTGTGGCCACTGCCCCTGGTCGGGCCCTGAATTACCTGAATCAGGTCCATATCTGCCATGGAAGCCATGAACTCCTGAGCCACCCCGGAGCCAGTCCCCAGCGAAGGCAAATTGAAGTCCCCCAGAACCATCAGTCTAGGGAACTCCAACGCCAACGCTGAGATGGCCTCGAGGAGCTCAGGCAGGGAGTCCCTTACCCTGCAAGGGGGCAGGTACAGGAGTAAGACTGCCAACTGACCCTTAAAGCCCAGACGCAGAAGCAGGGCCTCACAACCCAGAATTTGTGGAGCTGTTGCCCTGGTGACTCCCAGTGACTCCCTGGCTATGATGGCAACGCCACCGCCCTTACCCTCATCCCTAGGCTGGTGCCAAATACTGAACCCAGCTGGACACATTTCTGACAGAGGAAGCCCATCCTCTGGTCTCAGCCAGGTCTCAGTAATACATGCCAGGTCGGCCCGCTCCCCCATAATACATACCGACCTGGCATTCATCAGCAGCAGCCTAAGGGCAGGGTCACCCTGGGTCAGCTGCTCAGGACCTAGAGGTGTAACCGTGGGGCTGGAACGAGGGACAGATACTAAGCATCTGCCGAAACTACGTGGCTGGCGGCCCCACTTGGGTACCTGGAATAGTGGTCGGACAGACGGGTCCAGTCTCCTACAATGTCGAGACAGGCACAGGACTCCTCTGGAGGAGGCACGCCGACCAACTCCAAAGTAGAGTAGTGGGAAGGCAAGACGTGAGTGACCAAATGGAGCAGTCAGCGTTAGGGTTCTCCCCCACCCGTTTATCCCAAGGGGGAGACACAGACCACAGGGGGGAGGGAAATGAGACAAACCCATATCCTTTTGACCCCCCGGGTAACAGGGACAACTTAGAAGAGAGAAATCCCGAATAATTGTTAGATTTTGAGTTAGGAGACCGGGGGGATTTTTTGGAGTGGTCCCCCACCCATCCAAGTGAAGAGCGGGGTTTTTCTTTAGTCCCTGGAGCCCCTGGTCTCACATCCCTGGAGTTTACTCCCACACCTAGACCTTCCCAATCCCCGGCTCACAACTCACAGCCAATCGCTAATGAGTCACTCTCCTCCAATGCAGGGACTCTGGCCCGAAGCGCGACCACCACTCGCCCAAAGCGAATGTGCGGATAGCCTCAATGGCTAAAGGAATTCATCCTCACTAGGGGGGAGGGATGTTATGTACTGAATAGAATGTGACAAGTACTCTTTAACTGATTGCATCCAGCAATTGTATCTATTGTAAATAATCAGAGACACATTGTAGCAAGCTGTTAAGAATGCGTGGCCAAGATGGAGACAGAGTAACATCCATTGTAATTCTCCGCGCACATAATGTGGGTATAAAAGTGGATTTTTCCTTCTAAAACGGAAAGAGTTTTACTCTAAAAAGTGGGTTCGTGCCGGTCTCGCTTTGGTGCTTCCAAATTGGCTTTTCTTCCCTTTCCGAGGAGTCAGAGTCTGCGGAGTGGCGACGGGTGGCGAGGTAGGTGGTTGAAGCCGGGCCAAGCCAGCGGTGCCGCAGGCGGGCAAGACAACGGAGAAGGGGGGGTCAGAGAAAGTGGTAATATCGAATAATAAATACTAAAGAGGCATAAGCTGACCGGACGAACGGACCTGGGCAGGAAGGAGAGCCCTCTGGCAGCCGAAGCTTGGAGAAACGAGCGAGTGGAACAAAAGTTAATGAGAGAAAGAGACTCTGGACATTTGAGGGATAATGGCGGTGTTCACAGAAAGTGAAAGTTAAGTGAGTGTGCAGAGGAAGAAGGAGGAAGAAGGAGGTACGGAGAAGGAGCAGATTATTTGTGAGAGTGAGGTTTGAGGATACGTGGAGAAGGCGTGTGGATGAAAAGAAAGAACGGGAAAAGGAAAGTTTTTGATGAAGTGCTGCTTTGAGGACGGAAGAACCCGTGGATTTGGGAGGAGGAGGAGAAGGCTTTGGCTGCGGGGGCTCTCGGATTTTGCAAGCTTTTGAGTTTTCCTCCTTCCAGGAGCATTTAATGGGACATACTCTTTGGGCTTTTCTTTTTTTAATAAATTTTTTGGTGCCTTCCTTCGCCATTGACTGCAGGGGCCCTCTGACTTCGTACGTTCTGTGTTTGACTCTGCTCCCGCTCTTGTAATGGGCTAATTCCCCCCCTCTTCCTGAGCTTTTGGGATATATTGTTTCAATCAAGAGGTCACTGGCTACTAACTAGCATCTCAGCGACTGAAGATTTTTGGATTTTGAATTGTGCTTTTACAAAGTGAATATTGAGGATCGCTGGCTTCAATCAAATTCATGGATTATTTGGCTATGATATAAGGTGGCCTCAATCAAGAGGAGGAGACATAATGTTTGGCTGGTAAAGGCCCTCAAGAGTTTATTAGCTGCTCGCGACTTGGAGTATTTGAAATCGGATCCGGAAGGGGTTTTTTTTAATCATAGTAGTGCTGGATCAACATCAGGAACAGAGGTCCAGAAGAACTAAAATTGCTGCAGTATTGAAACTTTTGGATGACGCAACCATGGATAGGTTTTTAAAGGGGAAGGATAAAGAGGAGGAACCGGTGGTAAAAGCTAAAAAAGAGATAAACCCGCAGCAATGGAAGCACCATCAGCAACATCATCAGCATCATCATCCCCTGAACCATTAGCATTTGATCAATCACAGATTATGGCGGAATTTAGTAAAATGTTTCAGAAGATGGATAGTATGGAGCAGGCAAGAGTGAAGGATAGAGGGGAAATTTTGGGAAGACAGGATAAATTAGCTGCAATGTTTTTTGATTTTTCAAAAAAAGTAGAAACAAGCCTGCAGAAATTGGAAGGAAATGTTACTACAATTAAAAGTGATACAAAGGGTATGGAAGGAAAAATAAAAGAGGTTAAGAAAGAGGGGAGGGAGATAAAGAAGAAATTGGATTTGCAGGAAATAAGAATCAATATGATGGAGGAGGTGATGAGGAAACAAAATATTGTAATACGTCAGATGCCGGAAAGAATGCCAGACAATTTAAGAGACAGAATATTTGATTGGCTAAACGGTCTGAAAATGGGGAAAGATTTTGTTAATGAAGATATTGTAAGTGTTTATAGAGTGGGACCAAGGAAGGGGAAAGCAACTCAAAGAAATGTTTTGGTTAAATTTGCAAACTGGGGGGATAAATTAAAGGTAATGGCCTTTTTGAAACAAGCAGGGTCTGGCGTTCTAAAAATTGATGGGTCTGATGTAGAGGTTTACAACGATATTTCGATCACCGAACGCAGTTGGAGATATAAGATGAAACCTGTCACAAAACTTTTGATCAGAAAAGGGATAAAATATAATTGGCGATTCCCACAACAATTAAGATTCTTTTATGATAAAAAGATGCAATCATTGATGTCGAGACTGATGCTCTGGAACTTTTGAACTTGATTGATTTAGTTAAAGTGAGCTCAAATGAATGGTTGGCTTTGAGAAAAGAGTTGTTGACCTCGGGTGCAATAAGAAAAGAATTTAATGGCACAGAGGAGGGTGGTGCTGCAGGAGGAGAACAACCTGGTACAGCTGAGGAGGCGCCGATAGCGGTGTCAGGGGAGGATGATAGAAATGGTTAAAAAGAGTTAAGTGGCTAATCTAGAATTATATAAGGTGCGCTAGTGGGAATGACGTACATCTGGCACGTCCCCCCCTCCTCTCTTTGGAGGACGAAGGTGATTTTTCCGAGAGGAAAGTGAGGAGGGTAAAGATGAATGTTTTTTGTTTTTCTTTTTTTAGTAGCATTTTTTTGTGGTTGTGTGGTGTATTGTAATGTATTAGATAGCACGCCCAGTGGAGGACCTGGATGCGATAGAAATGGTGGTGATATAACCAACAATGAGGGCAGTTAAAGTGCTAACATGGAATGTAAAAGGTACAGGATCTGTTATTAAGAGGAAGAGATTAGAATCAGCCCTGAGGAAAGATAGACCAGACATACTTTTTTTACAGGAAACCCATCAAAAATCTCAAAATTCGAATAGAATTTTTTTAGGATGGATGCAGCATTACGAGAAATCATTTGGTACGTCTAAAGCTAGAGGAGTCGCAATCTTAATTTCCTCAAGATTGGGGTTTGAGATAACAAAATCCATTGCAGATCCAGAAGGTAGATATTTGATACTAAAAGGGAAATTGGATGATGAAGAGTTAATCTTGGTTAATATATATGCCCCAAATGAATATCAATATGAATTTTTAGAAAAAATGCGAAAATTTTTGGAAAAAGAATTACCAACGAGGATGATTGTACCTGGGGACTTTAACTTAGTAAGGTCAAATTTAGACTGTACAAATATTTCAAGGTGTGGAAAAGGAATTAAAAGACAGATTTTGGACAACTGGATGTTGGCTTTGGGCCTGAAAGACTCATGGAGAGAACTTAAGGGGCCAGAAAGGGCATATTCATATTTTTCACATGTTTACAAGTCATATTCCTGAATAGACTACGTATTTGTAACTGAAAGGATGGTCAAAAATTTGGAAGAGATGGAAATCAGAATTTTTAAGGAATCTGACCATGCTAAAGTTGTTTTGGAGCTGAGCTTACAAAGTGAAAGTAGAGGGAGAAGGACCTGGAGATATGATGCTAATTTATTTAAAGATCAAAAGGTAAAGGCTCAAATTAGGGAAAATTGGAAGGAAATTTGGCAATTGAATGACAATGATGAAGTAAGTTTTAATATCATCTGGGATGCCATGAAGTCGTTTTTTAGAGGGGAAAGTATCAAAGTGGCAAGTAATAGATATAAAGTGTATAAATCAACACAGGTTAAAATTGACAAGGAGATAAAGCAGCTACAGGAGGAACACTCAAGGACAAAGGACAATAAGGTATTTGCAAACTTACAAAGATTAAAAGCTGAAGTGGTAGGTAAAGATATAGAAAAGGTTAAAAGAAATTTGGTGTACTTGAAAAGAGAATATTTTGAATTCAGTAACAAAAATTCAAGATTATTAGCAAAAGCAGCAAAAGAAAAGTGTGAAAAAAGGGAAATTGGAGTTTTGATTGATAAACAAGGGGTAAGATGTAATAAGAATAAGAATAAATGTAAGATAGTGAAGGATTTTTATCAGGCTTTGTACGCAAAAAAAGAAATAGACGTAGAAAAGCTTAAACAACAATTAGAGAAACAAATAGTTACTGGAACAAAGCGTGAGCATAAAGATAGAATGGAGGAGCAAGTGTCGGAAAAGGAGGTAAGAGAGGTTATTGGGGGTTTGAAGCTGGGAAAGGCTCCAGGAGAAGATGGGTTATCGGCCGATTTTTACAAAGAATTTAAAGATATAGTGGTACCAAAGTTAGTAAAATTATACAACTATATATTAGATGGGGGTCAAGTTCCGACTTCATGGCATAGGACCATAATTGTGTTATTGCCAAAGCCTGGTAAAAGTTTAGAAAAAGTGGAATCTTATAGACCTATCTCATTGATAAACCAAGATGCCAAGATCTTCACAGCAATACTGGCTAACCGCTTAAACAATTTTATGGGCAATTATGTAAATACAGACCAAGTTGAAGGGGCATCATATGGCTGACTTGACCAGAAGAGTTGTGGATTTAATAGATGTTGTGAGTCAAACAAAAGAAAAAGTGGGATTAATATCATTGGATATATTTAAAGCATTTGACTCATTGCAATGGATTTCAATCAAGGAAATAATTAAATACTACGGATTTGGCGACAAATTTAGAAGAGTAATAGATCAATTATACTATCAAGGATCAGCAAAGGTCAGAGGTAATGATGATTTCACAGATGAGATAAAACTGGAGGCAGGTATGAGACAGGGTTGTCCCTTATCACCAATTCTGTTTATTATGGCAATGGAGATTTTAGCAAAATCTATAAGAGATGATAGAAATATAGAGGGGATTATGGAAAAAAAATAAGTATGTATGCAGATGACACAATGATAATTGTAAGACATCCAGAGAGGGCAATGGAGAAAATTAGATTACAATTACAGGATTTTGAGGATATTACTGGCCTCAAGATAAATTGGGATAAATCAGAAATGTTATTGTGTAATGTAGAAGAAGAAGATAAGAACAATATAATTAGGGGAAGTAACATCCAAATCAAAGATAAACTGAAATATTTAGATATAGTGGTATCCAATAGATTGGAGGACCTTAAAAGATTGAACTATGATACTTTAAGGATGAAGATTAAAAATAAAATACAATCATTTCAAAAATTAAAATTGTCATGGTTCGGGAGAATAGCGCTTATTAAAATGATGATCCTACCTAAAATTATTTTTTTATTTGATGCATTAGCAATTCAATTGAAGGATAAAGAAATTAATGATTTTCAAAAAAAATTATTAACAACTTTTGTAATGGTGGAAAGAGGCCGAGGATTTCTAAAAAATTATGGTATCTGCCCCAGAAGGAAGGTGGCTTGGGAATACCAAATTTGAGAGGATATTATCGAGCATTCCAAATTAAGAATGTGGTGAAGATCTTGGCAAAGGAAAAAGTAATATGGGAGGAAATTGAGATGGACTATAAACATATTGGTAAAATGGTCTTCTTGGGGGAGAATTTGGGAAAATTAGAAACCAAAAGTACTATGATGAAGGGATTAATGAGGGTCTGGAAGAAGGCTAAAAAGGTTCTGGCCCCGAATTTCTCTCCAATTATGGAAATTACAGATATGATGGGTTTCCTGATTAAGATAGACAATGTAGTAAAAGAAATATTAGATAAGAATGAAATCTTTTTATTGAAAGATTGGCTACAGGTTTGTAGTATAGTTAATAGCAGAACTACCCTCTTCGAACAATTAAAACTGAATTGGTTTCAAATAATGAAAATCAACAAGTGGAATGATAAGTATATGAGGGAATATGATAGAGAAAGAGATAAGACGGAATTTGAGGATTTGGTTTTGAGAATCAGGAAGGGTGAAAGAAGTATTAAGGGCCTAGTCAGCAAATTATATACTTTATTAAATAAAGAGGGTGACCCGCAGGAGGATCTGATTTCAATTTGGGAGGAGGAGTTGAAAATAAAGATAGACAAGGTTGCCTGGAAAAATAAATGGAAGAAACGAATAATGAGAACTATGTCAGTAAGGATAAAAGAGCACAATTATAAAATGTTATGGAGGTGGTATCTGACCCCAGTGAGATTACATCAGATTGATAATAAAAAAAAGATAAGATGTGCTGGAGATGTAAAGATACAGTGGGATCATATGAACATATGTGGTGGAGTTGTAAAGTGGTAAATGATTTTTGGAAAAGAATCGAAAAAGAAATGAGTGAAATAATGAGTACAAGAATTAAGTTGGGGTCAGGTACCACCATGTTAACAAATGTGGAATTTATTTGTCAAGATAAAGACGTGAGAGAATTAATAGAAATAATGCTTACAACGGGTAGACAATGTATTGCTAGAAATTGGAAAAATAATATAACTATACAGACTGAAGAGTGGTATAAAGAAATATGGAATTTAGCATTGAATGACAAATTGACGTAGGAAATAAAAGTAAAAAGAGACAATTTGAAAGAGAACAGATTTTGGAATATTTGGAGACCTTTTGTGGAATATGCAGCCAAGGGGAATAAAAGTAACAGGCCAGTACCAGAACAAAGTAATTTTTGGATGTAATACACTGTGGCTTCTGAAGTCCTCCAGGGTATTGTACTTTCACAGGGTGTTTTATAAATTTGTTTTTTTCTTTTTCTTTTCTTTTCCCCATGTTTGGCTCACTACCTGGAAAATTTACCAGGATAGGTGCTATTTTTACTTTTTTCTTCTTTCTCAAGATTGTATCGTTTTTATTTTATGCATTGTGTTTGCTTTGTAAGTGCGATTAAAATCAATAAAATATTATTTAAATTTTTTTACCTCATGTTCACTCTGACTACCATGAAATAAAGTTGTGTTTTAGCCCTTACTGTGGCTCCTTCTTTGTCTTCCGTGCAAGACACCAAAACAGTATAAAAGGCAGGACACATGCATGCATTGCTCTTTTGGGTTTTGCATGAGGCAAAGAGTGTTTAGGAGTGGTTTTGAGTATGATTTTGGATTTTTTTGAATTTTTTCGTCAGAATTTTTAGAAGCATTCCTGGGATTTTTGCAGCATTCTTCAGGTTCTTGGACAATCAGGGTTGTTTGACATGTTTTTGTAATGTATTTAGCCTTTAGACAATGATTTCTTAAAGTTCTGTCAATTTCCTGTCTGTTTCCTTGACTTTGCCCTCAAGTCTGTGCTGTTACAGTATAATGTATCTCTATGGAAACGACGTTGTATGAGGCATCAAGGCAAGGATTTGGACGTTGTATGAGGCATCGCGGCTAGGATTTTGCATGCCTCATACAAAGTCCAAATTTGTATAAAGTCCAAACTTGTGGAACCAAGTTTGGACGTTGTATGAGGTATCACTGTATCTGAATAATGCTTTGATGAAGTGCAATTCACCTGTTTCATGAATTACAGATCTCCTATTTTGCATTGAAATTTGCCTTTTGAAGTTTCTTTGTTCAAAAAGGGCCATCTTAAATTCAGTGAGAAAGTAACTTGGGAAACTGAAATGTTCCCAATTGGTTTTTCAATATTGCATTTAATAATAATAATAATAATAATAATAATAATAATAATAATAATAATAATAATAATAATAATAATAATAATAATAATTTTGTATCAGAGATTATTCTGGGTTGAAAGGATTTTTGCTGGAGAAACTCCACTCAGAGGACACCAGAATTGAGGCTCCTTTCATGTCCACAAGTTCACCCCTCGGATATTGAAACCCGACCTTCCAGTCTCCAAGCTCAGCTTTTTAACCACTAAACCACCGGAGGAGCTGTGCATATTATTATTATTATTATTATTATTATTATTATTATTATTATTATTACTACTACTACTACTACTACTACTACTACTACTACTACTACTACTACATTTGTATGCCACTCACTCGACAATGCGACTCAGGGTGGTTCACAACAGTACCCATCTAATACACTATACAGTAAAACCCCTACTTACAAAAAAAGTCCACTCTGTAGGCTTTTGCTTAAATCGTTTTTTTTAATGTAAACCGAAGCAAACCCATAGGGAAATTAATTTTTACGTAACTCGAAGCAAACCCATAGGAAAAATAATCTTTATGTAACTTGAAGCAAACCCATAGGAAATCGTGTAAATCGGGACATGGTTTTAGCACAAAATAATTATGTAAGTCAATTTTTATGTAACTCAAGGCATATGTAAGTTGGGGTTTTACTGTACATATATTGCAATATAATAAAATCGCAATAAAATAAAATACAAATATGCCATCGGCTCGGGGATGGGAGGCAGGTGTGGGGCTGACATCGCCACCCTCTGAGCCTGCTCGGAGGGCTAGAAGAGATGCTGCTGATGCTGACGCCGGAGGACCCACTGCCTCTGCCCGAGCCCACGCCATCAGCTTGAGGAATGGAGGCAGGTGTGGGGCTGATGTCGCCGCCCTCCAAGCCCCGCATGCTTGGAGGGCTAGAAGAGGTCCTGCTTTCTCTCCCTGAGCCCATGCTGCTGCCGGAGGCCCGAAGCTACTTCTCCCAGCATTGCCGGTTGACGGGAAGAGGGAGCAGCTGCGACTGTGGCTGGAGGACTCAGAAACATTGGCCGAAGCTGAGATGCAGAATGCGGCATTATTTCCTCCGGTTGATTCTGCTGAGGATGTTGAGCCCCAGGCTCAGTTGGAGACATTGTGCTGGGCTCCATTATGTTGCTCTATTGCATTGTATCTTATTGTTTTCTTATTGTGTTTTGTGCTTGGCTTTTGCTGTATTGCATATTTGTTTTTGCTATATTGCTATATTGTACCTTTATTATATTGTATATTGCTATATTGTACCTCTTTATTTGCTGTGTTGTATCTTTACTGATGTGTTGTGAGCCGCCCTGAGTCAGCCTGTGCTGAGTAGGGCAAGATATAAATAAATAAATAAATAAATCTATACCTATAAAATGGTGCGTTAACCATTGGAATGTGACAAAGGATGTTGCACCAGGCCCCACTAGCCCGTAATGGGCCTCCGTTCACTCGCCCGAACCCGGTTCGCAGGTAACTGTCGGGTTGAAATTTTTGACCCGGGGGCAGGAGCCCCCCAGTCGCAAACAAAAAAAGGGAACTTCAATTCCCAACGTTCCTGGCACCGCGCCATGCCAGAGCCAATCAGGCTGAGCGGCGCGGCAAAAGGAACGTTCGGAAATGAGCCGCGGCCAATCAAAAAAAGCCGCAAAAGAAAAACCGCTGCAGTAAGCAAAAACACGCAGCCAAAACTACAAGCCCCAGGGTCCTGCACACCATTAGCGTGCAGAACGTTGAGGCGGCCGGCGCTCGAAAAATAAAAGTTTAAAAAAACGCCCGCCGCCGCTGCCATTCTTCCCCACGGGTCAGCCAGCATGGCCCGTGGAGAAAAAAATAAACCCCACCGCCACCGCTGCCCTTCCGTTCAAAGGGCCAGCTGGTGCACAAAAAATACAAGAACCCCCCCCCCTTGCAACTTCCCTTCTTCCCAACGGGCCAGGCAGCATGGCCCGTGGGGAAAAAATAAACCCCCCTGCCACTGCTGCCCTTCCTTCCCACGGGCCAGCCAGCATGGCCCGCAGGAAATAAAGCCACCACCCCCACTAAAAAAATAAACAAAAAACAAAAACATTCAAAAACACACAAAAATCCAAAAAAGAATCACAAAAACAATCAAAAAGAAACAAGAAAAAACACACAGATACCCCTTCCCAAAAAAAACCCACCCCCCCACCCCTACCCCAAAAAAACCCAGAGAACTTACCAAAAGACGTCTTCCATCTATGAGGACCAGAACTCAAATGAGAAATGAACGAGAAAACTTACCGGAAGCAACACCCAGAGGACAGAAGAGAACAATTGTAGAGAGGCAACAATTGTAGAGAGACAGAAAAGCTCACCACCCCCACCCAGAGGCCAAAAGAAAAAAAAACATTCAAAAATATTAAAACTAATAAGATTAATTCCAAAATTAATCAAATAAGTTATAAAAACATTCAAAAATAAACACACTAATCTGAAAAATTACCAAAAAAACAGAAATTACTTTTCACTCCAAAAAACGAAAACCAAAAATAAAAATGCGTAAAAATAAACATTTTAAAAACCAAAATTAAATTTTAAACTAAATAATATTAAATTACACTTGATCTTAGCCAAAAGGCCGAGAAGCGATAATAATATTAAATTAAATTAAATAAATTAAAATAAAATAAAATTTGCATAAACATAAAACAAAAACGTTCAAAAACCAATTTAAAGAGCCTGGCACTGAGGAAGCCAGCACGCAAAAAAAAAAAAACCACTGGGAGCGCAAGTCCGCCGCAGGCGGACGCAGCGCCTTGAAGCCAAAAAATCACAAAACCTTACAACACCATTTAAAACAGCCCAGCACCATTGGTTCAAGAAAAAAATGAAACCCTTTACTATCCAAAACATGCTAGTAAATAAAAAATCACATTAAGTCAAAGCATCACAACAATTACCATCATGAAGCATTAAAAAAGTCATTCATCTAAAAAGAGGAGGAGTCCAAAGCCTAGACTGTCCAGGGGATGATGTCCAGCCCCCTCATCCCCATGCCTAAGTCCCGGCACCAAACAGCCTAACCCCTGGCTGTGTGGGGGGCCCAGGGGTGGGGGCGGCATCCTCTGCCACCCACGGCTGCAGCGGCTCTTCAACCCCAGCTATGGGTGGGGTCCTGGGTCAGCGGCGCCGGCCTCTACTACCCGCGGCCATGGTGTCTCTTCAACCCTAGACGTGGGTGGGGCCCGTGGTCAGCATCAGTGTGCCACCTGCAGCAGCGGCGACTCTTCAACCCCGGCCGTGGGTGGGGACCAAGATAATTCTGATGGTGAATTTATATCCATGCATTCATTAGTATATAAAATGTAACATAATGCGGGTCAGGCCTGTCTTTAACAGGCTGCATCTTCCTTGACCAGATTAATATTAAAAGTAATATTAAAAACCAGAATGTTTAATGTTATCTTCTTCCTCTTTTTTTTGTCTGCCATTTCAGTGTGTAATCTGAAAGCATTGTAGTGTGAGAGAGTAAATGGAATATGCCAGTATTATTTATATGAGCTTTTAATGGCTGGGCATAAAATAATGAGCAAACCACCCACTGTACATTTAATGAGACAATTTTCCTCATGGATCATACCCAATGACTGACATTGTAATCATTTCTTGGCTACCAATGTGTTATAAGTCATGACTCAGTGGAAAGTAATTTCAACTTGTTAAAGAAAGATTTGATCATCTTTTACATTTCAGGCGAATCATTACAATTATAAAAATAGACATGAAGATGTCAACACATCACTTCTTAAAATGTTAACATGCAATGAAGTAACAAGAAAAAGGCCAAAGATCTCCACTTCTAATTGCTTCATTGTGTACATGGGGTTCACTCTCATAATTTCAGTTTTCTTCATTCTGCATTACAAACATTCTGATGTGTAGAAGAGACAGCTGTCCTGATAATGATGGGCCAAGGGAACTGTCGGTATATAGCTTCAACACTTGTAGCAGCACATTATTAATACTAGGGAGGATTAATAGATAGATAGTTGGGTGTGTTTTCTCCTACTTGTCCTTTCTAGATCTGCAACTGGATTGCTACTCTTAGTCTTTCTGTTTTCTCTATATTTCTTTCTGCATCTCCAAATTTCATTAGAAAGAGTACCAGATGTCTAAGCACAGAAGCCAAATTAAGGAACTTCTGTAACCACACATTGATCTGTTTTACTCTGTTCTGCCACAGGAACTTGGAAGGAATCAGATATATATTTTTATTTCCAAAGAATTGATGTGGTTGTTGACAGCATTGTCTTTACATTGTCTTCACTTGTTTTATTCTTAGAAAGATTTTGTACGAATACCAGAGTCATATCCAAGGGTGGAGAATGTGTGGCTTCCACCTTATTCTTCTCCTCTTCTAGGAGGAGAACTGATTAGGAAGGAGAAGGAAGAGGTATGCTTATTATGCTCTGCAACCTTCAGTAGAAAGATGAGGAGGGATAGGATGGGAAGCTACTGGAAGCAGCAGGAAGGAAAACTTTGCAAAAACTGCTTCTCAGGTGTTTTGTCAGTGCAATAAGGTAACACAATCCAGTTTAAGCTCCAAGTTTTTGTTGTACAGTCGCACAGTCGATTCCGACCCTTTGCGACCCTATGGACCATTGTTCTCCAGGCGCCTCTGTCCTCCACCATCCCCCTCAGCACTCCCAGTTCTGTGCCCATTGTGTCTACAATACCATCTAGCCATCTCATCTTTGGATGAGCCATTTGAAGTTCCAACTTATTTATAACAATTTATGCAAAGTTTAAAT
The DNA here is from genome assembly GCA_035047345.1 of Bradypodion ventrale. NCBI lineage: Eukaryota > Metazoa > Chordata > Lepidosauria > Squamata > Chamaeleonidae > Bradypodion > Bradypodion ventrale. The sequence continues at coordinate 64,083,227 of JAWDJE010000002.1, forward strand.
TTAAATAAAATATAAACTGGGTTAACACTACAATTAACACACACACACACACACACACACGCACACGCGCGCGCGCGCACACACGCACACACACACACACACACACACACACAATCAAATTCATCCACCTCAGTTAGTGTCAATCTCTACTTTCAGAGTTTTGGTAAGAACAACTGAGAAAAGCAAGATAATGTATAGTAAACACCGTGAATATTTTAATTATAATTACAGATGCTAAATATTACTCTTACACACCCTTCTGTCCCATTTGATACAAAGGAATTCTTATGTGATAGGATTATCCATCTGTTAAGAATTATACTGATGATGGGTGTACCAAGTTGTGGCTCCTCTATTTCAAATCCAGTTGATATAATGGAAAGCTTTGATGGTAATCAAAGATCCCTCATGGTGCAGTGATTGGGCTGCACCACTACTTGATCTCAATGGGCTCAAGGTTGACTCAGCCTTCGATAAATTGAGTTCCCAAATGTGTTGTGGGCAAAATGGCAATTGCTTTGTGAGCCACCCAGATATTGCTCTAGGCATTATGGGCTGATATATACAGTATTTGCCAGCATATAAGATGCATCAGGGGTATAAGATGCACCCCATTTTAGTAGACATTTTTGAGGGGGGGGATTTCTACATTTTTTCATGAATTTCCAAAATAATTGTATGAAAAAAGGGGGCCACCAATCCTCTCCAGCCACCAAACTGCAACTTCCCAGGGGAATGGCTGGCTGGAGCCTAGGAAGGTGGAGGAAGTGGGCTCCTTTGCCAGCCTGCTTTCCCTGCTGAGCCGCCATGGCTGACCACCTATATCCAGGGAGGGCAGGATCAGCGGATGACAGGTAGTCAGCCGCAGTGAGCTCGGTGGGTGATTCTTCACCGAGCTCACAGAAGGCGACAGCCCATAGGCACAGAGAGGGGGGTTGACAGCAGAAGCGGACAACCTTTGCAGCCTTCTTCTGCCTGCAAGCCTGCCCTCCCTGGCTATGTGCGGTCAGATGCTGCAAAGGTTGTCCGCTTCTGTTGGTCACACATACACACACAAACATACCATGGCTACAGGCTGTCAGCTGCTGAGGCTGACCGTATGCAACCAGGGAGGGCAGGCTTGCTGGTGGAAGAAGGCTTGAAATGTTGTCCACCTTCACCGGTGAACCTTCCCCTCCGTGGCTATGCACAGTCAGCTGCTGTGAGTTCAGCAGGTAAAACGCGCTCTGTTACCAGCCTACTTCCCACACCGAGCCACTGCCCTTCTCCCAGCTCCTAGTGGTCCACAGTGGCTGCTGAACCCTATCAGCAGGGGGGAGCTGTTACTGCCGTATGAGACACACTCTGTTTTTCTGGTGTATTTTAAGGGCGGGAAGTGCATCTTATACACAGGCAATTACGGTAAGTGTAACTGCTATTTCTATTGTTACTTTTTTGGCCAGTGGCTAGAGTAATGAAAAAAGCCTTAGCGTGCTACACTTTTCCATTAGTTTTTTTTACCCACTAAATGCTGTAGCCCAGCTAAGATGGTGATTTCAATGAGTGGGATAACACTTTCCCCACATACCAACTGCATTGGAATGTAAACATGTTAGCCTCATGGTTTGTGAGAAACGAATCCTAAGGTGTGATAGGCATGTCATCTTGGAAGATAGTTGGTTGCAATCCCTTAGGGGAATGGTTGGGAGGCAGACCCTGGAGGAAGGAAATAAAACCCATGGAGGAGCCGTTGTTCGCTCTCTTGCTTTGGGGAAGCCATGGTGAGCTTCATATA